>VZRH01003815.1:14454-133051 GCA_013397555.1 Urocynchramus pylzowi | reverse complement strand
TTTTTTTTTTTTACTAGAGAACCACACTGCCCATAGATTTCCTGGAGAACATTTTCTAATCTGGTTAAGAATTCTGAAACTAGCAGATTGGACAAACTCTCCCAGCCCTACACATGACCTTCTGAGTGAATTACCCACATTTAAAAATTAACTTTTAGGCCGGGGCAATTAGGAGTGATCCAGCTGTGCCTAATTGCCTGGCTGGATTATTAATATCTCCCAAATAATACAGTAATATGAGCTGATATTTAGGATGAAAATACACGGATTTGGGGAGAATAATAGTAAAACTAAATGCTGGGATGATATGCAATTTCTTCTGATATGTTCTAGAAAGCCACTATTGTATGCCCCCTGCCTTCAGAAAATCTGCTCTTGTTGCATTCTGCAGCTTTGTCAAATCAAAAAATTAAAAAGCTCATGAGAATTGGTCTAAATCTGGCCCAAGATTCACTGTTTCAAAAATATTAGGAGATGATGACTGATTGGACCTTGACAACTGGAAGAAAATAGGTTGATTAATTATAACCTTTACTGTTACTTATTAGTGATCCACAGTGTTTCAATTGCTGACTTGATTATCATAATTGCAACAGCATTGTGACTAAATCAGGAGAAGTTATTACTAGGACTAATGTGTTCCTATAGTAGAGTTTTCTGTGGCTGTATCAACATCCATAGTTCATAATAAAGCCCCTCCTTTTCTTCCCACATTAGGAGCTGCTCAAGTTAAGCTAGCACAGATATACTGGGAAAAAAAAAAACTCACAACCAAAACCATTGAAAAAGACAGGAAAGAAACTCACAAGTTAATTAGTTTTCTGAAGCAGCCATGATGATTTCATATGTGAAATGGAGTCAGCACAAAGCACTGCATGGGGATCAATGTTACAAGGCTCAGATGCAATGATATAGCTTTATTCTGGCAGCTGCAAACTCTTCTGGCTCTGTCTGTCCCTTGTCAGCACAGAAGACACTGTCACTTTGTCTGATTAGTGTGGTATTATCTTATGGGCTGATTCTTCCACAGAAAAATGAGCTACCCTGCTTTGTTTCATATTCCTCAAACTGATTTGCAGTTGGAAATACATCAAAATTGCATTTACTTGCTTAATGATGCTATTTTTCTAGATTTTGGGGCTTTCTTCTTGGTGGCAGAAATCTGTAGATGATAGAAAATTTTAATAATATCATTGAATGTCTATATTTATATAGGTATAATAATATAATTTGTCAAATGCAAACTGAATAATGTTTTGTATATTACTTATTTGCAGTTTATTGTTCTTTTTTTTACAGACTAATCTTCATACTTAAAAGGCATTTCCCCTTCCTTGTGCAGTTCTTCCTTTGTTTTTGAGCTACTATCCTCACACTAGGAGCAGTTCTCTCAAATGTACTCTGCCTGAATTTCACATTCTAGTCTTTGATCCAAACAAATCCAAATCTGAAAGCAAAACTCAGCTGAAAGCAATATGGCTTGGATTTCAGAAAAGGTTCTCACAATAAGCCATAAGGTTTTATGTTTTTGGTGCAAGTTTGTGAGACAACTTTGGTACTGGTAGAGTAAGCCACAAACAGTCTCAGAAAATAAATTTGTGAGCTGAAAACTACCTCAGACCAAAATCTCCACAAGATAGGTCCATGCATCAGCGAGCTAAACTGCATTTCAAATCACCCTTCAGCTCCAACACAGCTCAAACTTCCACCAACATTGAAAACATTCAGACTGCATTTGGATACTATACCTATGAACAACTTCAGAACACTCCTGAGGAAATGTTTAACAATGGGTCCATTTTTATTTCATGCCATTTGTATTTAAAAATTTACCTGGAAATCAGTTTGGTTCAAGGCAGACTTTTGCTTCTAGTGAAAATAGAGGAATATAGATGGAGGACAAATTTTAAGTTTAGTTCTAGAGCCAAAAATAGCAAACTGATTTTTTTCTCTGTTCTGAAATGTAAAAAAAATAAGGAAAAAATACCTGGATTTAAAGTTTGTGAGCCCTAACTTGATGTTAAACTTGGTATTTGAGCTGTATGTGATAGTTGATGGCTCAGTTTGTTTAAGTGAAGACTTGATACCAGGTTTTTTCCTTTGCATGCACTGATACCAATCAAAGTCCCAATCTGACTGTGCATTCAGACTTTGTGACTGGTAGGTTGACTGATTTTTTTTTTCTTTTTGTGTGTGTGTTGTTTTAAACTTTGAAGAAGGGGTATTTTATGGTACTAACAGAATTATTACCTTGACTCTGATTTTGTTTAAGTATAATTGCCCTAGACAAGGTGGGGAGCTGGAGCCAAACCTCAGAGTAATGTACCAGGAGTTCAAGGAAGGAGGTTGAAACTATGTTCTTCTTTAGCACAACTAGACTGATCTATTTAAGAGGAAAGGCATCCCCACTCCAAGACTGACTTTTGTCAGAACTGTGTGGGCTTCAGGCATCCACCCTAGCACAATTTAGCTTTAACCAGCCATTTATAATTATAATATTCAGGCTGTGTTCAGGCAGGTGATCATTCATCTCTCCTTAGCACTGGTGAGGCCACAGCCTGAGTGATGTCTCCAGTTTTGGGTGCCTCTTTCTAAGAAAGACATTGACTTCTCATGGTCAGAAAGAAAGGTACTGGAACAACTGTCATGCAAGGAGAGACTGAGAGAACTTGGAATGCTTATCCTAGAGAAGTCTCAGTGGAGATCTTATTAAATGTGTATAAACACCTGATGGGAGGGTGTTAAGATGGCAGGCTCAGAATCTTCTCAGTGGTGCCAGGTAGGAGCAGGAGAGGCAGCGGGAACAGACTGAAAAACAGGAAAGCACTTCTTTAGCTGTGATGGTGGTTAAACCACTGTTAAACCTGAACAGTGTTTCCCAACCCCCACATTATATTTTTGTTCCCTGTGGTATTAGATATGACCTTAAAAATGTGCTGAAGAATAGTGTAAGGCTAAAGCCTTATTTCTAATGACAACTGGATTAAGGATTTACCAGTTTTGTTTTTCCTATAGAAAACATTTTCATCCATCTTTACATTTAAGCTATTTCAAAGAAATTTCATTTTGGAAACACAGGTGATATATTTAAAGCAACTTGTTTGATATTTTTGTGACTAGAGGATTTTGATTTTGGTCCAAAACAGCATGTCTAAATTGAACTAGTTTTAAAAGTTTCACTAAATTCATAGGAGGTCAAATTAGGGTGACAGGTTTTGGACTTAATCAGAGCCAAAACAATTTAATTTTCCCAAGACTTCAGAGCTTTTATACATGAATTTCATTTTACAGCAAACCTAAAAAGTCTTATTTTGTTTGAAAATATAAGAAAACATATTATTTAGAGATCACAAAACTTTTCATTAAACAAAAAGACAGCAGTTAATTGCCATTCCTTTAATAACAAAAGCTACTGCATTTATGTCATTAGATTGCTGTTTCAAAAACCTACTGTCACAAATATAAATTATTATAAATCATCATTATTGTAACAATTCATCAGAAATATCCCATAATTGAGTATGTACAGGCATATATTTTTTAAATCTGCACTTCTCACTTCCTTCCAGGTGTTGAATAATCTAATTATTTTCTAGTTGAATTTAGAATTTCTGGAATTGCAGAATATAAAGACCCATTATTACTCTTGAATGTGTCTTCAATTTTACATGGCTGCAGTCTTTTATCTATTCAGATGAACAATATTCCTGCTAGCTAGGAAAATTTGTTTGTCTGCAGAGAAGCTGCAGGTTAAAAGTACAAAAAAATGCAAGATGGGCAACCCCCTCTGTCTTACATGCAGCAGGAACATATCTTATTAGACTTCAGATTTCAGCATTTTTATTTGTTGAAGTGAGTCAGAGCCAGCTGGACAGCTGTAATTCCAGAGCCCAGTTGGAAGTTCTAGTGACAATACTTAATCTCTTTTTTCACTGTATAAATAGAAAACTAGGCAAAGTAAATGTAAAAATCACATAATGACTATCATAACTTATAAAAATAGATTACACCATGCTTTTGTTCAATTTTTTATAAATAAGGGGAAAACAGAGGAGTTAATTTAAGGAGAAAAAAATTGTCACCACACATTATCTATTTCTCTGCTTCCCTAGCATATAAAACTAGCTCAGTTAGAAGGAAAAATTATGTCAAAGGCTGAACTATCAAGGCTGTAATGTGAACATTTCCAAAGTCTGTAATGTACTATCAGCTAGGTTCACACAGGGACCCAAGTATTTAAGTATCACTTTAAAGACATAAACCCACAGCTGAGATCTTCAGCACCCCTGTCCAGCTGTCACTCTGGAGATAACTAAATCTTGTGCCACTTTGTGTTTCCCACTAGACAGGCACAATGAGTCCTGGTGGTGATTAAGCTGCTTGGTGTACAGTTCCTGGGCATCCCCCACCTGACACATTTCTCTTCCTGCCTTGAAAAAGTGACCCAATTAGACATTTGTAGTCCAACTACTCCACCTGCCTTTGACTCCCAGAGAACATGTGCTGTGGGGGTTGTTTTTCTTTAATCCAGTGCCTCCATCACTGAAGTCTCTGATTCCTAGCCACTTGCAATAGGCAGTGCATCAGGTGACAATATCCAGGCATAGATATAGTCAGATATTACCTGTTAGAATTACCTGTTACCTGTTAGAATGTAAACTACTAAGCAAGCTCAGCAAGATTTCTGTTTTTCCTTATTCTCATTAAATATCCACATCACTATATTCTATTTAAAGTGTCTGTCAGGCATATTGTAGCTTTAATGCATTTGACACAATTTATTTTATAAATGAAATTTGGAATTTCCCCAGGTAAGGATTGGGTTTCTTTCTAATTAGTTTTGGAACCATTTGTACAGGTTAAATTGTTATTACATGGATTTCATTGTTTAAAAAAGGAAAGCTATTCAATTTTAACTTGAATAACAGTATTTAATTTTATAGATTCTTGCTCCGAAGTCTAAGAGGTGAAAGGAAGATAAAACCTGTTTATATGCTAGAGAGTCTTTCCCAAAGCTACAGATTTGATAATGCTTTTAGACAAGAGTAGTGAATTCATTTCCCAAGGGCATGCAAACTGTTTTTCAGTGTTTTCTTGACTTTTAGAAAAGACAAAATAGATTGGATCACAATGCACAGCACTTTTTGATTTATCTTGATGTTTAGATGATATGGATTCTATATGAGAAGTTATCATGTACCTTACATGCTGCAAATCAAATGCTGTGTGAAGAGTATTTCAGAGGAAATAGCTCACAACCTGGAGTCTATTCAACAAAGTCCAATCAACTCCCCTCCTGCCCCAGTCCTAATCAAAAAGGCCCAAACCTACTGAAAACACACTGACAATCTGAAACAGAGCGACCTGCCCCTCTGACTTCCAATAAATTGCTTTCTTAGTATGCTCTGCTGTGGTTTTCACTTCAAAACAAAATTGGAGTATTCCCAAATAGCTTTTCAATTATAAAAGAATTCTTGGTCTAGCAGCTGGGAGACTTGGAGGTTGGAGGTTAAGAAAACACATCTATTACAGAAGACCCAAGGATGCAGTAATTAAGTGCCACAACTGAATCATAACTAGATGAAATCTCAAATCAGGTTGCATACACATAACTGTATTCCTGCTCCTATAGCACAATACACACTTCTGTCATAACTGAATAATTTTGCTCCATGCCACAGCAGTTATCATTAAGAATATTTGCAGAGAAATTATCTGTGAAACCAAAGTGAAAGTGTACAGTGACCATAGATTTTCCTTTTTTTTTTCTTTTTCATTTGTTTTTTGCTTTCCACTTAAAAGATGGATATCTTGCCAAGTATGCCCACAAACACCATCACACCTGAAACACTGATGTTATTGGGAAAGGAGTATGAACTTCTGATTAGGAGTCAGAAGCCCAGATACCTTGTTTTGCTCTTTTATTTTCATAGAATCATAGAATGGCTTGGGTTGGATAAGACCCTAAAGATCACCCAATTCCAAACCCACTGTCATGGGCAGAGACATTTTCTCTAGACCATTCAACCTTCTAGAGTTCCAGGGCTGGGGCATCCACAAGGTTTTTAGGCAACCTGTTCCAGTGTCTCACCACCCTTACAGTGAAGAAATTCTTTCTACTATCCACTCTAAACCCACCTTTCAGCTGAAGGCCATTCCTCCCTGTCCTGTCACTATGGGCCCTTGTAAAAAGTCCAGCTTTCATTAATTCTCCATCTTTACAATTAATTTTATTTATTACAGTATTTGTTTTGGAGCTGTCCAGAAACAGGACACTGGTTTTTGATGAGCACTTTAACACAGAACAATTGAGGTAATTTCTTTATGGGGAAACTCAGGAGAGAGCCAAGCTGCATTTCCAAGCTTTGCATTTAGTACACACTGGACAATCATATTAGAATCTAAACCATTTAGAAATAATCTTCTTTTTATTCAATTAAATTGACTCAGACTAAGTGTAATACTGAAGTATCTGTCATTTTGTTATAGCAACAAAAATCTCAAATTAAAATACAGCCTTCATAACCAAGTTTTTCCCAAACCCAGCCTTTTTTTTATAGCCCTGGAACTCCTACCATACTTCAAGTGATGGACAAGCAATAGGAACTTGTGGTCTACTCTTTTTTTTTCCAAATAAGAAGCAGAAGTATTAGGGTTTTGTTGCTAACACAGCTCTGAGTTACATACCATATGGCCAGTTTTACATAGCAAAACTCCATGCTAGCAAGAGTTTACAGTACAGAGGGGTCTTGTAATTTAAAAACCAACAAAAAATTCCCATTTTAGATATGCTTAGAAAGAAGAGAGCAGAGGAAAGGTACACAGGACTATGATTGCAAATGGCAAAGCTGTTATGTTAGGTACCACTACAGTTTTCTTTCACATTGGCCCTGTGTGTCCCCATGTCCCTCATTTTCTTTCTTTTTGATAGTGGCCACACAGCATGTCACAAATTGATCTCATCTTGCTGCTAAGTCCTGGTAGGAGTGTGCAATGTGTCACACTTCTCTGCAATTTTTGGCATGCTCAGAGCACATCTTCCCCTCACAGGCAGCAGAGAAATAAAGTGCCCCACCTTAGACTTAGTATTGAAATAAAATGTTTTCCTTCTCCACACAAGAGACACAAGTACAAGCCTGCCCAGCCTCAAGTAAAGATGTGAGGCTGGTTCACCAGTGTACTCTAAGTACTAACTTTCAGGGTATTCAGCTGGGATCTCAACACTCTCTGTAGAAGATTTTTCACTTGCCACAAAATACTGAAATAGGGACTGATAAGCAATGGGATCTTCAAAACAAGGATCAGCTGTACTAGAGCGACGTATTCTTGACTTGTTGCATCTTGTCAAATCAAACTAGAGACAGACTTAGCCAGTGACTAGAAGATATTTTGGGGCAGGGTACTCTCTCCTGGGTAATGCATCTAACTTTGTATCAAATCAAGCAGAGAAAAATATTTAATTTTTGTCTCTCACCAAAAATACATATGTTTTACGTATAAGCTGTTAAGTCTATGTGTGGCACTGGTGTGCATCTCTGCATCTCTCTTTTTTATTTGATGAAAGGGCTATAAAGTTGGTGGGATATTTCCCTGAACCTCGAGGTTAGATGCCTGGGCCTGGAAAGAGTGGTTCAAGAAAACATGATTAGAAAGGTTCCTGGGGAATTTTCTAGTTCTTGTAAATCTTATGAGTATGCTGCCTTCCTATATGGTACCCTGAAAAGTTACCCTGAGCTCTTAATAGGCTTACATTAAAAAATGAAGCTCCCACAGTCACTGTAAAATGACATGCCTGCATGACTAAGTAGCATTATTCTAATGATAAAGCTGTGCAACCCAAATGTTTCTCATAATTTGCATAAATACATAAATAAATAAAACAATCAAAATCTTGATGTTGTTTTCCACATTGCAGAGCACAGTCTTGATTTGTAGCTATTTCATCTGGCTCAAGTTTGGTTGCTTTTGTTATTCAAGATTGCAAGGCGAGCTCAGCCGCAAAAGGATGTGGGAAAAAGCTCGTTTTGTGGTTCTTATTTGACCTGAAGAAAAACAGGACCTGACATCTGATGAAAAATATTTGTCTTAAAGGAAAGTTTTTTAATGCACAAAATCCTCAGTGAGTGTAAGGCAGCACAGTCCCTCTGCAGCAAATGCTCATTTGTGCATTTCAGGCTGCAGAGCACTTTTTCTGGGCTCCCAAGCTGTACCTCCCCACCTCCTGTCATGAAGGCTGCTTTGCTGTGAGCATCAGCTGAGAACCCAGGAGATTTTGGATGTCTCAGTATGTATAAAATCCAGTTTAATCTTGGAATGTAGATGGAGGATAAACCCAAAGCTTTGTTTGATTCTTTTAAAATCTCTGGGGAGTGTGTAATTCCACCAATATTTGAACAATACTAATCTGTAGGAAAAAATCAGGGGGGGAAAAAATCTCACTTTAATTCCTCCACTTCTGAGCAATGTGTTGAGAATGAGGCTTAAAGTCAGAGGCACACATCCAATTTATTTGAATTTCAATTACACTGTGTCTTTCCCATCTCAAATCTGACAAAGCTGAGGGCATGTGAAGAGCAATGTTTCACACAAAACAGAGTTTCATACAAAATACTCATAGCTTCACAAATATATGAGCAACCCTGAGGAACTCTAAATAACTAGATCTTATTTAGCCCATGGAGAAAGAAACTCAGCAATTCTGCTCAGATATGGTGCATATTTTTCCTCAGCCTCCACAAATACACCCACTTTTATAAGACCTTTTCTCCTTACTCTAACAGAACATTTTTGTTATCTCTTGGATATGCAGCTATTACACACTGTGTATCCTACTCCCCTCTTAAAAACCATGTTAGTTCTATGTCTCAAGGAAATTATAAAATCAATCTGTCTATCCTAACAAGCAAAGAGAATAATGGAATTTCCTTGCTTTCAAACTAATTTGTACTAGCAAAGCCAACTAGTCCTTTCTCTGATGCCTTAATTAAATGTATTCATCTGTCTGATTTCACTCTAGAAAAATGCAGAATGCGGCAGAGGGACATGAGCATATTTTATTTTACATAGGCACACATGATTTAGAAAGTAGATTTTACGTGCTACCAGCGTTATATGTTCCTGCTAATAATAATTCCAGCCCTTTCTGGAATATTCAGCCATATTCAAACACAGTTTTAGATAGAGGACCCTGCCCAGACACATTGGTTTGGCCTGTGATCTGGATTTGTATTCTAATTTTGTGGCTAAAAACAGACTGTTGATACCTTAACCACTTTAACAAACCCCTAAGTGACAGAGCTGCACATACTGTCTGTCACTGGCAGGCTTCCATAATCATCTCCCTTAAACACAAGATTTTTCAAAATGAGACAGAAGAGAAATTTTGTCAGATGCTTACTACCTTTCAACAGAATAATGCTGCTCAGCTGCATCATGCTGTCTATTCCAACATGAATAAAGTTATGTTATATCCAGTGTCTGAACATAAAGTGTTTCCCATTGCAAGGCTTTATGAATGCTTTTAATCTCATTACTAAATAATTCAACCCAGCTAGAGAGACATTTAGAGAATGGCCCTTGTGAAAAGTCTTTGTAGTCTTCTGCAGCATCACATCTATTAGACTGTTACTTGAAACTGTGATTACAGTTCTATGGAGTAAGGAGCAGATGCTCCCAGAAAAATCCTGCCCAACCTTAAGAACATGCTAATGTACACTGATTTATAGACAGATCAAAATGTGCTACGTGAGATCACCTGACAATTATCTCACAGCATGAAATAAATATAACAGTTTAAAGGATACTATCTTCTGTCTATAAGAAAAGTTTATAAACCAGTCACCTCAAATGAAAATGGGAGGGAGAAAGAAAAGAAAAAAAATCTGTAACTACATATATATATATATATATTTAAGTGAATATATGCCAGAACAGTTTGCAAGCCAGAGAACCTATCATAAAACCCTCTTCGTTTGTAGCCTTTTTCTGGTTTCTTCAGTCACTGCAATTACTGGGCAGAAAACCATGGCTAATATATACTTCTGTAGTGCAGACAACACTGTCTTGTTGGCATTTTTTGGATTATGGCATCAGGCATGCATTAGCACCACTTCCAACAGCTTTTGTGGAGTGTTCCCTTCCTCAGGACACATTGGTGGCAACAGGCTTGTTTTAGTGGGAGCTGGTGCTGGAACCAGGAAGGTCTCCCTTATCACTTTGCTAAGGGCAGTCAGTATTCACCAGGCATACATCCATTTTCAGAATTTGCTCATTAAGACCACTTCATGCCTGAATTCAGAGACTAAAAGCTAGTACAAACTTATTAGAAGCTCTCCAAAAACTGCTGCAACAATTGAATGCTACTTGAGGGCTCATAGAGATGTACACGACTAAAAATAAAGAATAGAGTAAAATGAAGAGCAGAAGAGATATGAATTTGGTTCATTCAGAAACAAAGTGTTGAACACATCTATTAAATGAACCTATTTAATGCAGCTTAGTAATGCAAATGCCTAGAAAGTATAATAGCAGACACCCCTATCACTGACTTGATTATTTCTGCAAGTTCACTGTGTCATCTCCCCTTTGCCAAGCCAGAAGCTGCTGTATAAAACAGCATCGAAATCAAACACTGTATAAGAAATGTCACTAATAGCCTTTAAATATAAAATGCATGGGAAACATCTGAGTTGATTCTTATGTTGAGAAGAAGGGAGAGAAAGAGACTGGGGTAGGAATCAAAAATATGTTTAAACAGAATTGCATTTCTTCAGGGATTCCAGCTGCATTCACTCTAAGAAAATTTACAGCACTTGGAAGTCCTTCCAGTATCTAATATTGCTGTCAGAAATAATATGAAGAAGATTTAATGAAGCTGCTGTGGCAATCAAGGTCTACTGAAAGCAATTCTTTCTGGTTGTGGAGACCAAGATAAAAATCCAGTTTAGGAATATATCCAAACTTTCATATGGTAAACATAAAATTTATCAATAATTCGAGACAGAGGGCGATAACTGCCGCTAACTTTCATGTGTGTTTTTAGAACAATTAAACATAAAATCTCAAATGCATGGTTTTGAGGATATATTGGTTCAGATTTCCCAACCTTCACATGTATCTCTGTCAAGAAGTTGGAAAATTTTATCAAGCTCACATTTTCTGATGATGTTTTGTATTTTCTGGTCCCGGAAGAATCAGGCTTGGTATTTTTTAGGTGTAAGTGAAATCATAGTGATGGTTGTCACAGAAAGTGGAAGCAGGGGACCATATACCTCAAAAATAAAGTCAATCCTGATTTGTTTTGCAAATTTGAGCAATAGGTCTACATCTTTGTCTGAATGTGTTATTCATTTTTAACTAAATTTTTGCAAGGTTTTGCAAAAAAAATTTAATATCCTCCAAAGAGCCTGTTTTTTTAACTAGTTCCCCAAAACCAAATGTTTTTTTTAACTCCCCCAGCTTTTTGTTTGATATAGGAAAATAGAAATGTGACTCAAAAGTTATATCCTAGGCAAAGGAAAATAGGGTTTTACATAGCTGTTTTTAAACTACCAAATTAAAGCAAGCAGTCAGCAAAATACAGCATACAGGAAATGAAAGAGTTTTCTCATTTGCCAATTAATAGGAAGACTGAATGGGAGAGCATTTTCAGGTTATCTAGCAATATTTGTAACTATTTAAAGCACAATGGAAAGGCAGGTGAAGAGGCAGGTGAAGCATGCATAGGACAGAGGTTATAAAAATTACAGCTGTATTAAAGTCCTTCATCCAATTAAGCACATAAACTGGTGCTGCAGATTTCATCTGAAAAAGTTAGCTCACTTAATATCAAGAGACCAAAAAGAATTTCATTGCAAAGCAGATCTCCCCCTGCCCTCCCTGCCCCCTTCTCCCCCAGCAAAATGACACCTCTGCAAAACTGAGCAGCCTTGTCCACATTTATTGAGCTGCTGTTTCAGCTCAGAAGGAATGAGCTTGCTCACTCACTTCTGGCACTCCCCTAGCAGGATTCTGAAAAGATCCAGATTAAATCAACCCAAGCAGTTACAAAGTACAAACACAACACTGCACCCAGTCTTAGTTCCATAAAGAAGTGTACTCCAGGATCCACCCTCCCAAACATCTGTCCTAAATAGTTCTGTCAGGAACAGCTTAATATCACCCATTGCCCAAAATCAAAGAAAAATCCTTCAAAAACTTGTTCTGTTTGACCTCCTTGAATAATTTTTTGTACTACCTGCTGCCTCCTGCAAAATTATTTGGCCTGTCTTGCGTTGGTCACTTAATGTTTTCTCCTTATGGTATTTTTGATAAAGATTTCCTCCCTCAGTCTTGGAAATGAATTAATGAGGCATGACCAAGTTCCACTCCTAATCTATTAAATCCTTCCTTCCTTTTCAGAGACTTATATACCAGCAGCAGCTCTGTTCTGTCTGGAGTTTAACACTTACACATACTCTCCAAGAGATTTTTCCCTTCCAGTTATTCAACGCACTACTCAAATATTATATTTCCAGCATCAGTTTTAATTCGGATTGACAATAACAATCTTTCCTGAGTTCTTTGACCTTTCCCTCCAGGAACTTATCCCAGTTATCCCCAAGGCAATACAAGGGACAGGCCATTACAGAACTGGGACAAAGTGCTTTGTTGGAGTTCAGTGCCTGAATCAGCAGTATGCCGGCTTAACGAGCTGACACAAATTATTGTGCCTTTCTGGAAATAAGTGGCCTTCTTGTCTCAGGAGACCAATGTGAAGTGACATATTGAGGCAGTACTGGCATTTCCATCATCACTGTTCCCAGGGCTTGAGCCTAAGGACAAGGGTACCACTCAACTAAACAATGTGCAGCAGCAGGAGTACATAAAGCCATGCAAAATTTGCCAAGTCACAGTAATAAGACATCACTTTGACTCTTTTTGAGCCATGGGTTAAAGTAACTGAAGGAAGCTGAAAAAATGAAATTGTGTTTGTTACATCAATTTCTACATGAGGATCTGTGTCTTCTCCTTGCACAGACCTGGAATCATGAATAAATCAGCCATTTTCCTCATTTCCACTCCTGATTGCCTTCATGTCATGCCAGGTACTTTGGTACATATCTTAGTCCAGGTAGAACAATGGTAACAGACAAAGAGAGGTGTTTGTGGGCTAAAAATCCAGTCTTTGATCATTTCAAGCCACTGTCAGTGTCTAACACTTCCTGACCTACAAGATGCTGAGCATCTGGTACTACATCCTGTGGGTATCCCAGGGAACACAAACATCCTGTGGGTATCCCAGGGAACACAAAGTGTTGTAGTATCAGGCCTAATCCATAATTCACTTCAGTGTAAGAGCAAAACCAGATATCAACGAGCTGCTGGTATTCAGGTTACCTTGAGGCACGAATGGGCAAGAATCAGCCTCCCTGTGACAAAATCTCTATTTAAAGCAATGAAACTTTAAATACGAGTAGGAAAACCTCAGTTTAATCCACTTTGGGTTTATGGCAGTGTGCCTCCACTAGTAGGACAGAACACAGGAGAAATGGAAGGAAGGAATAGGAGGAAAATGTGTCAAATCAAGAATTTTTTTTTTTTTTAACATCACTTTCCAATTCCTTTTAAGGTTATTTTTCCAGTACCCCATTCTTCCCACCTTACTTCACAAAGAGGAACACAAAACACCAGAACACAGAGGTTTTGCCAGACAGCTTGCTGTGCCCAGACAGAAGATATTTGGCATTATAGTGTAACAAAAAAGACCACCCCAACAGAAAAAGATCCCTAAAGTCAGAAACATCAGTCAGATAAGGTGACTGGAATAGTGGAGCACTCTTGCTGCAAAGGAGCAGGCATTAGTGCTAGCTTTGAGTAATGTCTCTGTACCTTCCCAATGCATAGTCCCTGATGTGCCACACTCAGACCCTGGGAGTGTCTTCAGTATCTTGCCTTCCTCACTTTTGGTGAGATATGAGCAAGGAGGCTGCTGACCCCCTGAGCAATGGACAACTGAACAATTTTTATTCATCAGCTCCCTCTTTAGCCATTTCAGCCTTTTCAGTTCTCAATAGGTGCTGCCAGAAGAGAAGAAGGCAATTTAAAAAGCTTCAGTCTGTCTTGGATAAACACAGGAAAATAATGCTACATTTTAGTAGTCCAGTCAGAATTCAACTCCCAGCAAAAATGTATTTCACTGCAGTCTACTGCAGTTCTTTCTGACACTGAAAACCCTACTGAAAATGGCCCCTGTCCTCCTGGTGCACTCCAACCCTCCAAGGACCCAGTGCTGACAGGTACCTCTGCATGATTTTGTTGTGTACCAAGTGCAGAATTGGTCTTTGGTATTTGCTAAGTAGCAATCATCCTATTCTATTCCACTTGGTCCCTGCTGCCTCCAAGGTGGAGGTTCCCGAGCACTTCTCTCAAAGCATGAGACAGTAATTCTTCATTTAAAATTATGTTTGTCTCAGTCTGTTTAGCATGGTTTTTACTGTACTGTGAGCCTACAAAATACTTGGCAGAGCAGGGAAATAGAATTGTTTATTCTGTCTGACATATAACAAGAAATTTAAAGTGTGCTAAGCAGAATGCCTGTTGAAACTTGGGAAGCCAGAGCAGTACTTGATTTCAGTTCAGACTTTCCTCATACCTGTGACCCTACAAAGCTGCGATTCAGCTGTGTTCCACTACACAAAGAAAGGATTTATTGACATTGAACAACAGAGTATTCAGTGATCTGCACATCACCTGGTTTTAAATAACCCAGCTGGGGTATCACGAGCAGCCTCCTTGTGTTAGCCTGGCGCTCTACCCAGATGCCGTGCACTGAGCTCAGCAGGCAGAACTCAGCTCATCTCAACTCAGGGCTAACACAGCTCTGCTGCTCTTTCTGGACCAGCAAAGGCAGTTCTGCTTGGCCTCTCAGGAGCTGCATCAATGTACTCAATGTGGTTCATCCACAGAGTTTGCTGCAGAATGGAATTAATCAGGCATAACTGAAGCTATATGGTTATACTGGTCCACGATTAGCATCGCAGGAGAAAGTGAGGAGACCTAAAGTTTCATAATGCTGGTCAGAAAGTGTTTCCATTAAATGCTTCATGGAAATTCACTGACTTTCAGAGGTTCTTTGTGGGTCTTCTGTTGTTGTTATTTTTTGGTTTGATTTTTTTTTTTTTTTTGGTTTGAGAAAGGCTGCACTTCAATGTTTTTTTTAAATTTGCATCTTGAAAGCATTTCAAAGTAATCTAAACACTTTTTACATTTTTGAAAATGAAGAATTCTCTTTTGTTTACAGTGATTGCTTTAAAACTGAAGCAGTTAGCATTTAAATAAAAAAATTCACTTCAGCTAATACTTTGCTTTAGATTTTTTTCTTCAAAAACTTCAAACAAGTCTCAGTTTGATACAGGCATATGTGATACAGTAATATCTGCAATCTCTGGCTTTCCTCATCCTATCCTATTCAAAGCAGTTCTGCTTGTCAAGAAAGAAATCTGATGCAGAGAGTTTGCTGAATCACAGTGCTATGTAGAAGGCTCCAGGAAGGATCCAGAATGATCAGACAGAAGGTGAACTGCAACAAGAGTAAAAGAGGCTCTGAGGCAATCACTGGTTCAAGGGAAACTTGTTCAGCCTTAAAGTGTCATAAGGATTGAAAAGTAGGTGGTTAGGTAAAAAAGTGCAAGGAAGGAGAGGAGTGAATATATATTGGGGAGGGGGTGGGTGGATGTTGAAACTGGAGAGGAACACATGAAAGAAAGTTCAGGCTGAAAGTCCCCGTCATTGCCTAAGGTAAGAGCAATTCCAGCCTGTGCACTCCTTCAGAAAGAGGACAGTGTTTGCCATGCTGCAGGATTATGTCTTCATTTAGCTTATTTCTTAGTCAATGACATTCAAAGAGAACATGTCTTACAAGAAAGAGTTCATAAATCTAAATATTATGGTTAGAAACTTCCTTCAGCCTTCAGTAAATTTAGCACTGGGTAAGAAGTTGCCAAATTGATAGACCTGAGAAATGAAGCCCTAAATTTGTCAAAGAGGAAGATATGCCAGAGATGGTGTAATTGCAGACCTTCTGCATTTCTTTGGAGGTCCTGATGGAGGATATTTAAGGCTAAAGAAGGAATTCAAGGCCTCTATCTCTACAGCATCTGTCAACAAATGATTTTGTGGAGAGTCTACTCTGCTAGAAGTTGAACAGAATTACCATCACTGGAGCATTCACAGAGCTGTAGCTTTAGTGAAGGTAGTGGGGAATAGGTGGCCCTGCTTGGCTTCAAACCACAGAGTTGCTGCCTTCAATCCAGTAATAGATTTTTAAGTCAAACTGCAGAATCTGAGATGTGCTCCTGCAAACTGCAGATTGTCAGTGCATTAAATGAATGGAAATCCTTCCTCTACCTTGCCCTATTTTCTGAGCCCTCAAGGGAATTATTGGTGACACCCATATTCTGCAGCACTGAAGAGATTACATCTCTTGTTTAGTTTAAGGTGGAAATAGCAAATACAATGAGATCAGCAAAGCTCTTGTGTGGCCAGCCAAGGGTCACTGAGGGGCACAGGCAGAAAAAGTGTGTGTCCTCTCTGCTCTTGAGAGATACACAACAGCTTCTTGGATGAACAATTAATGCTACTCACAACTGATAGCAGCCTTTTGGAGAGTTTTATTCTGTTTTTCCCTCCTTGCTGTTTCTTAAATTGGTAGTGTTTTTATCATAAAATATTTACTAATTTCAAGTTCTTAATCATCTATATACCATTCTCTTTCATTTACATTTAGGAATACATAACTTTCAACTTGCTTACTCCCAATTGTAACCAGACAAATGGCAAAGGTTGCAGAAGTTGGTGCCTGATTTTTACTAGGCCTCATACAACTCTGTCCCTGCAATGCCTTCTGGTTAGTTCCTGTTCTGAGAAGCCTGGCCTGGAAACACATCCTAAAACCAGGCTCTTTACAGCCAATGAAATTCTGCATTAATCTTGCTGTGCCTTGTTTCCCCAGATAAACAGAGGAGCACTACCTCCACTATCAAAAGATAGGATTTTATGAGAATAAATAACCTATTTTTTAAAAACTATTTTGATTCTGTAGTGATCAGAGAATGCTAAATGAACCTAGTCTAAACCAAACCAATGCATACATACATTTGATTTCCTATCTCTTCCCTTCTCCCTTTCTTACAATACTTTATTCTTTACTTATGGTGGCAACATTGATATAAAAATCCATCCCAGTGCACTACTGGGGTCCAAGTACCTGTAAGAAGCAGGAGTTTGAGCAGTAAATATCTTGCTAATGCAGCTTAAGGAAAGCACTCTATCCCCTACAAACAGGTAATGACAGGCACTGGCTGTGATGCACACAGCAAAGTTTGTGGGGAGTAGCTGCCAACAAAACAGCTTCTAGATTCCAATTCCTTCATCAGTTGTCTATTACTTAGGTTTTATATTTTCTAGGAGTACCTTAAAAGAAAACATGCAACAGATGAAAATAAAGTTTTGAGTTACCTGAAATTTGACCTCCAGAGCTCTTCTATGATCACAGATCTATGAGGGCAAAGAATCTCACACCAATGTTTCAGCTCCAACTGGCCATCTTGAACTTGTAACAAGGTTTAATGAAAGCTCAAGCTCTCCTCCCTTGAAGACTTTCAGATTCTGCTTCTGAGATTCATAAATTTCATATGCAAGCCAACATTGGGTTAGAATTTCTCCCCCTTAGTGGTTCACCTGGTAGGACAAAAGGGGATCTTACAGCAGAACCATTAGCAGAACCACTGAGGTCACTGATGACCATCGAAGTTATTTGCTGCACCCTTTATTTCTCATCCCTACTATATATTTCTTATCACCTCTTATGCATGTGTGCCACCACAGCTACAAATCACACAGCCTGACGTGGACATAGCTCTTTGATAATTTATTATATTTGGGAAGAATTTCCCTTTCTTAGCCAAATACCATCATTAAGATTTTTTTCCAGATCATCCTTCAGTTCTGTGAGGCTTTTATCTTCTGAGTGTCTTTTTGTTACAATAAGCTAAGTTCCCCCTTTGGAGCACAGAACCTGTCTTTCCTATTGGAACAAAACAATGCAATATTGTGAAATGATTCTGTCATTGCATCACTGCACATTCAGAGGGGAATTATAAGCAGTCATTAGGATGCTAAACCTATAGAAAAATAAATCAAAAATAATTCAAACTAGTATGGATTTTCTACACAGTATTTGAAATAAATCTTACTGCTTAATCCCAGTTAAGGACACCACTATATTGCCAGAGAGTATATTTTTTTTCTACTTTTGGACTTTCTACTGTTTCTGTGATTTGGTTATATTCTCTTCTGTTAAGCCATACTGGCTAAAGTCAGTGCTTTTATAAGAGATCTTGTCAGGGAGTGTGGAAGTCAAAAGTCAACAAGGTACAAATGGTGATATATCTGATCACAGCAGGTTTTCTGTTTCTTATTTCTGAAGCAGTGACACCCAAGAACATTATCCATTTAAACACTGCACTAAAGTTTATGTTGTTGAAGACTCTGTGATGTACCTCAAGATTTTGAGACATGCAATTTTCCACAAAGAGCTGTTATAATCATCTAGGCTAAGAATTCTAAGTAGCAGCTTTACAGTTTTAATTGTGGTTTTTACCTAAATTTGTGTAATACTGCTATGCTGCTGCATAAACTAGCTGTACTCTCTAACTGCTCTGTTTTGGTGACTACAGAAGCAATCTCTCTTGGGCTGTTGTAGGAGAACTGTATTTATAATAGTTAGCTAACTCTACTTGCCTTCCAAACCATGACTCTCAAGTGCTCACTATCTTTGGTGCATTTTTCCCTTCAAACTACTGCAATGATTAGGGAGCTGTTATTATGCAGATATATAAATGAGGACCTGAGATACAGAAAATAATGGCTCATCTGTAGTCACACAGACAGAGAGAGCTTGAATCAATGTATTTTATTTCCTAGAAAATACCTCAACAATTCTTCACTGATTCAGTAACAGACCACTAAGGATTTAATAACAAAGCTTACAGGTAAAGCACTTGCATTCTGTTTTCAGCTGTAGGGAGCTTGGAGGTCTCAATGCTGCATTGACTTGTGTGTGTAACAACCCAGCATGTCACATGTTCTGAAGAATTTTTATTTCTTCCCCAAATTGTCCAGGTTGCCCAGTGCTTTAAAATCTTACTGTAATGCCTGGTTACTCTTGGGCTTGGGCAGAAACAAGTAATAGCACTGTAAGCTCTTTCAGAGAAGCTCAGACTCAAATAGACAGACAAATTTAGTTTACCGTATTGCTTGCTCTGGACTTGGTGTCCAAATTTTAGAGAGGAACAAGCAGCAGCAACCCTCCCACTAGAAGGCCCTAACTCAGATCACTTATTATAAGAAGACAAGAGAGCCAGAGAGCAGGTAGTATGAACCCTTTTCCAGCCTCTGGATTTGAGCATTAGGGTAATACAACAGACACTTTCCAACTAGTCTCAGGACACAGCTGAGCCCAAGCTGTGCAGTGGAGTGTAGCAGACCAGATTTGTTAGGCCAAGAGCATTGTGCTTTCCCTGAGCCCTGCTGCCTTTAAGTCCCCTTGTATTGAACATGCCACTGTCTCCATCACAATGAAACAGAAATGAAATTAATGCATTCATCCTAAATGGATTTACATAATTTGTTTTAGACTTAGTATGTCATCTCCAGATGAAGGGAATAATGTAGAGAATACATCATCTATTCTTCTTCACTGACAAAAGAGCCCAACTAGAAATACAAAAGAAAGAGCAGACAGAGCAAACTGGAGCATACAAGCAAAAGAGACTTATCTAATAGTCTCTTCATTATTCTGAAAGCAAGGATCTAGTGCAGGCTTCTGGCACAAGCTGGATACCTGCTGAGAGTGGGCACGTTGAATTATTCATGCTTTTGGTTATAAATAATGCACTGCCCGCATATATCTAATTTAAATAGACCCATAAAGCCCAGTGGATTAGTGACTGCATGCTGCCTAAAAGTAACAGATCATCCAGCCAAAGTCTCTTGGCTATTACCTGCTCTCAGCAAGGCTCTTCTGGAAGATAACATTTTAAAGAATGTTTTTCTGGTGTTTTTGTTGATGCAGGGATAATACTCTGTATCTAAGAGCTTAAGAAACTCAAATCGGAGTGCTGCACTGTACCAGGACACCATCTGTTTGGTAGTACTCTTGCATAATTTTGCTGTATGGTCATCTTGTAATGATGGTACTGCTCTTTCTAACAAGGAGACTTCACATCTCATACTGCAGACAGAGTAAAAGAATTGGTAACCCTAACAAGAAGGGACAATTGTACCTCTTGACAGTTGTTCTTAGGCATCATTTAAGCAACAAAAAAAAAGAATGCACTCAAACTTTACATACTACTGAGGAATGCAGTGTGAGGTGCTGAGGTTGCTGAGGAATGCAGTGTGAGGTGCTGTGCCAGCTGCAGGTTGAGCTTTGAGTGGTGGCAGCCTGAGGCAAGAGGCCATGAACTGGTGCTGAACCTTTGTGCAAGAGTGGGGACCTGTGGCCCAGCCAGGTGATGGACACTTGGAGGTACTCAGGAGCTGATGACTCAGCTGGAAGACCTCAGACTGTGAGGGGACAAAAGCCCAGGGTTTCTCTTGTTCATGGTCCCTCTGTGGAGGTACCAGCTCCAGCTGTTATTCCATTGCTGCACCATGGTAAAATTACTTCAAGAAATCCAGACTGAGTCTGAGACCCTGCTATGGAAAACCCAGGGTCGAGCCTGTGAGGAAACCTTGTGTGAGTGTGAGAATGTGGGGTGTGCAGGGAGTCAGCCCAGGGTCCTGTTGGGTCCCTGGAGCTGCCTGTTGTGAAGGCACCAGCAGTGAAGGTGTCTGGTGGTGACTGCCAGAATGCTCCTGAATGGTCAGGCAGGGAAGTTCCTGAACAGTGCTTCATAAAAGCATACAGACTACAGCCCTCACTTCTCCATACTTGAATTTTGTCCATCAGTACCCACCTCCTGAATCTTCACTGTGACTGGCAGCTGTAATGGGACTGTTCTCAAGACGAGTCTCAAAGTAGGCTAGAATCAAGGGAAGTTGGGGTGATTATAATTTTGTGGTATCCCATAAGAAATGCAAGGAGGATTTGTACTTCTGAGATAACAAAAACTTTGTAGGCTGACTGCCAGTTTTACCAGCCTCATTCTGACTGATGAAAAATGTCCTGTCTTACATGAGCTCCTTTTGTGATATCCATCTATCTGAGCTTATGAATGCCCAATGCAAGCTCAGTTCTGGGATGGACAATCACAAGTTTTATTGTGCATATTGCCTCCTGCCCTTCCCTTAGATTCCCTCCCCCATTTCTAATATGCCAGTGCTCAAATGCAGGCCATTTTCACAGAGCACCCAAAAAACAGGCCATTTTCACCCCTGCTTCTAAAAGGATGCAACAAGTGCACATCTCACACATCTCCTCAACTAGTGGACCAGGTGTAGATAAACTTAGATCTTACTCTTGGTTTCTAAGTAGTGAATGCTGAAGGTCTTACCTGGCATTTTTTCTATCAATCATAAGAGGAATATTTTGATGAAATTAAAGTTCTGGTTTTAGTAAAATCAAATATGTTCAGACAAAAAAATATCAATATGTCCTGCCTCCCACAAATGATTTTTTTTTTCTTATTAGCTTGAAGAATGAAGGGGAGCAGGAGCAAGAAAGAAGAAACCCCATTTTAGCTTATTTTGTCACAATTTTTCTTTTACCCAATGATTTCAGAAAAAAAATAGGACATTACAAGGAGTCATGTCTCATTAAACATTACTGACATGGTGATTACATAGAGGCTTAAATATTCTTCTCTTAATCCATAATGTTAAGTACTGTTTAGTGGTTACTTTTTTTTTTTTTTTTTACATTTAAGCATTCACTGTTTATAAGATTAGAAATTAGAATTGTTCAGCTAAGAGGTAAAACAATATTCTGACCTGCATTAGGAAAAACATTGTCAGAAGGTTGAGGAAGGGGATGTCCTCTCTGCTCAGTGCTGGTGAAACCTCATCTGGAATATTGGCTCTTAGTTCTGGGTGCTCCAGCTCAAGGCATGGACTTTCTGGGGCAAGTCCAGGAAAGGGTCAGTAAAACAGCAAAGGGACTGCAGTACCTCATGTGAGGAAAGGCTGAGAGACAGTTGGGACTCTTCAGCCTGAAGAGAAGTTTTGGTGGAGGAAGGTACATAAATGTCTGAGAGGGCTTAAAAATGGAGACATAGTTGTCTCAGAGCCACAAGAGAGAACTACAGACAATGGGTGCAAAATTAAGGACATGGAATTCCATATGAACACAGAATAATTTTTTTGCTGCAAAGGTGGTCAGACAAACATTGCCTGTAAAGTTTCCATTCTCAGGGATGTTCATAATCTTACTGCACACTGTCCTGAACAACCTGCTCCAGCTGAGTCCTCTAGAGGGAGGGAGGACTCAATCTCAACTATTCTGTGAAAGGAGAGAATGGTTAATAAATAGCTGAGGTGAGTAAAGATGGTCTTTGCCCATCTAACACTGAATTTGTGATTTAGAAGTTTAAAGGAACACCTCAGCTTTCAATTTAATACAAAACCAGAAAAGAAAAAGTTCTTTGTAAGTTAACCTATAAAATGAAAGCTAAGTCAAATAGCCAGGCTGTTTATTTCCCATTTTCCACAGCACTGTAGTTAATGTCTCTTCTGGGTTCCAGAGGCTGCTGCTGGGGACAGAGAGAATCCTCTCTGGTCAGAAAGGTCACATATATATATTTGTGGTTAAAAGGATAGGACCCACCAACTCTCCTCCATCAATATCAGCTGAACAGGATTTCTGCCTCTGCAGCTTGACTTTTATGCAACTATGACTTTTTTTAATGCAACTATGACTTTTCTGCAGCTATGCTGCAGGCCATACAGCCTTCACCTCAAGAGGCTTGGAGACCCAATAGGAAGTTCAGCATTCTTCTTTGAAAGAGTTTTTTCATTTGCCAAGGAGCAGCAAAGCCCCTTCCTGTTCTATGTTGTAGCAAATTAGAGACATGGAACAGTCAGTGTGCATACAACCACTGGGTCCAGTAGCATTGAGTCCTCCATGTTCACAGCAATCTGCTCTTAGAGTCACAGGGGCTTCGAGAACACCAGGGATCAATTTTTCCCTTGGGAAAAAGGATGAGGTAAATCTATCAGCAGACAGTGCATTAATTTCTTATTGAATCACTATTAGCTATGTCTGCTGCTTTTCTTTGGAGTCCAAGGGATTCTTAGCTGCTCTGACTGGTTGGTCACACAGCACACCATGGCTTGGTATTTAGGAGATGGACAGGAGAAAAATCTTGGTTTCTGAGCCTCCCTTAAGCCTAAGATCAGAATTATGCTGCATAATTCTACTACATTTCTGTTCTCAAAAAAGAATCCCAAAACCCCCCAAATAGTATACCCTAAAAGTAAAGCCATATATCTTAATGGAAGGAAAAAAAAAAATCAGTGCTGGCTTTAGGAAATAAACTATCCTGCAGTAAGTTCAGAAACTGCCCTCTTCAAACAGAGTAATCAAAGCCTCATAATGAGATGTAAAAAACCCACCTCCACAACAAATACTGATGGTGGACAGGAATACTGAAAATCAAGGATTAATTGAATTATTACTGTCACGCTCGCCTTTCCTACTCCGACATTAACTACTTTTAAATTTACACAACAGATGAGGTATTGCAGGATAGCACAACATACCATAGCCAATGCACCAAAGAAAATTACACAAATGGAAAATGAGGTGGCAAATGAATAATTAGGCAGTACAGCCTTACTTCTGTTCTGGGAAGGATTTGAAGGGAAAAAAATCATGCAAATTATTGTTTGCATGATAGTTGGACATTTGTTTGATAGCTGTTACCTATGATGCTTCAAAACTGATCCAGTGAAAAACTAAAGAAAATCTCTTATTATATCACATATTTGCTATCTCACTTGACAGGTAGTTATTTTTCTCTTGATAGCTTTATATGTGGAGTTCTTCTCATCTTCCCCTTCTACATTCTCACAGTCAAAATCTAAACTACTCAAAATGTTAGCAGAAGTTGCAGTTTTCTGCTTGGCACTTCTCAGTAATCCCAACACAGACTGAAGGCTTTGATTTACTACTAACCTTCATTTCATGTTTTCTGACTCCCATCTGCTAATAGGAATTTCAACATTTGCACATGTCCACTCAACCCACTGTATTTAAAATAAAAATGATTTTTATAGAGTTTAGAAGCAAACTCTGCACTTGGTAGTTATGGATTCAAAACAGTCAGCAAGATCTCAAAAGATTTATGATGATTATGCAAAATCTTCACATCTGGCTTGCCAGATGCATGCCTTTTTTTTTTTTTGCATGCAAGCAAAGAGGCACCACCATCCATCCCAGCACAGTGATTACAGCATGATTTCTTTCTTCAGAAAAGAAATGTAAGTACTGAATATGGGTATTAGAGTTTATCTGAATGTTAGACTGGAGTACCAACCAGTTCACTCACTCTTATTCACATCACATGCATGTTTTAGCCCATGTGTTCTGGAAGACACTGCTTTCTTCTCTTGATGAAGTCATGCACACCCCTACTCAATCTGATCAAGAACGAGGAGGTATCAGGAAAGAAAGCCATGGGCAGTTTGGAAGATATTTCCCAGAAGAGATACACCACATGCACTTCTTATGTCTAACATCCAGGCCACAGGAGAGCAGGTGGCACACTGAGAAAAAAGAGTTGACAGAAAATTTGAGTGGGAAGGAAAAGAAAATCTTGCCTGAGGTGGGATCATCATACCATCCTGCTGAAAACACTGTATCGTCTCTGAAGCATTCCTCTCTGTATCCTGAGGGCAGTCAGTTCACAAATGACACCATTTTGGGAAATCTACTTTATAAAGATGAAAGTCTCTTCTAGGGCTAGTATATGGAAAACTTGGAAGAAAAGGTTTTCTGATGGGTTCCTTCCACAGTCCTCCTAGACTTCAACAGTTTTTGGTATAAATGGACACACAGATTCCCAGATGAACAAGTTTCTCTGGACCCAATTTATATAGATTAGCAATATTTCATCATCTCAATACCATAAAGCTGGCTTTACTTTAACTTATGTACTCAAAATCAAACCAAAACAAAAAACTAAACAAACCAAAACCAATTAAACAAACAAAACACAAACTCAGAGAATTTTAAATATTTCAGATTTTCTTAGTGGAAATCTCATCACTTGCTAGCACACAGAATCTACATTCTAATTTTCCCATAGGATTTCAGCACACTATGGTGAACTCATCCAGCTTTCAGGGTGGGAAATGTTTCTCTCACATAATGCTCCTCTCTTATTTTCAGTTTTTCAGAAATGTCTGAGCTCTTGCAAACCAGAGATTACCAGCTTCATCAACAAGTCACTTGTGGATGACCATTAGATAACAGAAATCACTGTCTCCAGAAGAAACTACAGGTGCCTAATCTACTATTCCTACCTCCCTCCACCCTCAGCAAAAACTCAGCACAACACAAACAATCCTTCAAAAGAAATCTTGCTAAAAGAAGATATTGATCTTTTCCTCCCTTTCCTTTAGCCTCCAGTTTTCTCCCCCTATTAGAAGTGGAGTTAGTTTACCCTATTCCTCACCCAGACTGCAAACATTAATAATACAGAATAAGATTCGCACTTGCCTGAAGCAATTTTATTTTCCACTAGCTGCCCACTAAACAGCAGTTAGAAGCTATTCCAGCAAATGGAGTGCTCCATGGCCTAGGGGGATGACACGCCACATTCTCCTTCACAGTCATTGCTTTAGTTCCCCTGCAGATTATCTAAATTATCCACCATACAGCCTTCTTCATTATAGCTATAGGAATGAAGCAGGACTTTATGAAATTTTAACATTTCTACAATGCATCACTAACCTCATCATCAGCTCAATATATTCATTAATATTTGGAATATTCACAAGCAGAAGTTGGATAAATTTGCTGGTCCATTATAACGCTGTTTTTGAGAAGAAAAAAATTCCAATGATTCCACAAACAGCACAGAATTGAGGGTATTTTTTTCTGTATGAGAGCTCTCCAGCAAAGCATTAAACACGAAACCCACTTTCAAATGTTTTTAACTGTGACAACTTATCTCTTCCTAGTGTTAAAACAAAAGTCAACCTTTTGTGATTAAAATGTGTCTTTTCCTTCAAGATGTCTATTTGATATAGCTGCAGTGTGATGCCAGTACAAATTTATCTGAAGCATGAAACTCCAAAAGTATATTTTTTTCAATTTGTAACAATACCTAGGTACACATCTGAAAAAGCCTGCACAAGAGGGATGGACTTCATCTGAACTGCAGGGAGACCAAGCTGCAATATTTTAAACAAAGACCATGAGTGAACTTTGAAACTAATGAGTTAGGAGAAGCTGAATGAATACAAAGAACACACTTTTCAGAATAGTGTTTCTTATTATGCAAATGCAAAAATTCTTTACCTTATGCGAATCATAGGACAAAGGATGAAAATCAAATGAGAAACAGAAAGCAATTTGCACTAGGTATAATTAGTGGGCAACTACAAAGATATGACTCCTCAGATCTGTGTATCAGATATGGATAGCAGCACAGGCTCTGCAGAGGGAAGTCTTGTATTTCAAATTATTGAAGTATTGGAAGAAATCATGAACAGAAAAATAGTTATATAACCAAAAGGCTTAAATTGTTGTTTTGTTGGGCTTTTTTTCCTACAATCTCTTACAATAGGTTTTTAAAACAAATAAGCAGCAGTGAAATATGTGGGAAATGCCTAGGAATGAGGAAGCAAGTGGCTAAAAGATGGAAGGTGGAGGAGGTATGATATGGATAATTGGTCAGTATTGCAGTAGAGGAAAGTAATTACTGGAAACTCTTGAGTTTGTGCTATTCATTTTATTACACCTTAACCCTGAAAGCAATGTTAGTGGTAAGGCAAGGCACTATGCCAGCAATAGAAAGAGCATTCAAAGGAGTGAGGATGAGAAAGGACTGTGGAACCTGAAGGACCTCACAAAACCATTCACCTGGCAGGTGAAACCCAGTAGAAATAAGCATAAAGCAAGGAAAATTACTCCTATTCTTACATACATAGCCATTAGCAGAGAAAGAATTGGAGGTCCCAGTAGCTGGTTCCACAAAGTAACAAGTAAGCATTCAATAGCAGTGAAAAAATATAATGAAATGTTTGGAATTAGCAAGACAAGGATAAACAGAGCAGACCACTATGCCACTGTTTAAATCTACAATTCATCTTATTGAACACAAATATATAAGAATGGTGTGTATATGGCTGAAACCCTTGGCTTGAAAATCATATGTTATTAGAAAACCAAAAACCTTCAAAAGGGGGAAGCAGGGATAAAAAAAATGTCAAAATATTAAAAAAAAATTAGGGGCTTCCCTATGAAGTAGGCAATTGTAGGCAAAATATTTCAGGCAGTGGCACGGATTTAGGCAGCATACAACAGGTATGCAAAATCATAAAAGACACAGAAAGGCTGGACAGGGATGGATGGTCTTTTCAAGGAAGTCCAGTAAATGAACCTACAGGGAATGGTGTTCAAAGTAGCAAGGAAGGCACGGGGTACCATAAACCTATAATATCTTGCTGGAGAAAGTTGTGAATACAAAAGTGTTTATGTGAGTTCAAGGAAAAAAGGGACAAATGTTTAGGGGATAGGTACACTTGGCATTACCAAACAGACAAACTACACCAGAACTGGCAAATCCCCTGTACTGAATGAAGCAGGAAGCTCAGAGAGCATGCACACATGTGTGTTAAGCCTTGTACATGCTTGCCCTGTTTTTATTCTTCCCCAGATATTTGTAAATGGCCACTGTTCATTTTTGTTGTCTTAGTGATTAGCTGCTTCACTTCAGAAAAGTGCTTTTGAATACCCCGACCCCAATATAAACCTTTCCTCTCCCTCTGTCCTGTAATGCTTTCCCTAGGGAAAGTTCAACCCCCATTTCCTACCCTATGCACTTCAATATCTGTGCTTTCAGTCTAGACTTGTGCTGAAACAAATAAACAAGTTTCCATATTTCCAGTGTCATTTCCCTTAAAAATGCATCAGCTTTACTTTAACACCCTCTACCAAGACAAAGCAAAACTCTTTTAGTATTTTTACTTTTATAGTACATATATACATTTTCAACATGGCCATTTTTCTTCTTTCTGCCTCACTAAGGTATCATGAGCTCTGCTCTCCATCATTTTAATTCCATTGAGGTGGGCAGTTAAATTAGTATAAAATTACTGAAAAGAAGAAGGGAGTTTAGCCCATGCTATACATGAGTTACTTCATCCACCACAGTGAATTTATAATACTACCTGAAGATTAATAGCGAAAAGGAGACCAAATACACAGTTTATAAAGAGGGAATTAGAGGAAGCAGATCAGTTGCCTAAGGTGAAATTTAGCTGCAAACACTACAAATAAAGACCCTTGCTCTTGGGAAAACAGCACTATATTCTTCTGTTCAGGACATTGACACTGTCAGGGTAGCTCAGTCAACTCTGTTGGATGACAATTTCTTTATACATATTAAAACAAGAAAAAGTTATATATAAATAATTTTACCTGAATTTAATCTATAATTTTTTTTTTTTTTAAAAAAAGCTTTCCTTGTTGCTTAAAAAACAGTGATAAAAATGCAAGAGGAAGAGAGAAAAGTAAAAAGACTTCTAGGGACAAAAAGAATAACGTAACCTTTGAAAATTTGCTAAAGCTTAAGGTTTTTCTGCTCAGACACTGCTTTCTACCTCCATGTAATTAGATTTTAATTTTCTTTTTACATCCTTTTTCTCTACAGATTCTGAGAAGTAATTATTTCAATATCAATTGATTTGAAGGAACAGTTCCAAGTCTGAATTAAGCAGCTTATGGAAGTTTGTCTTGTTCCTGGTTAAACATTCCTGCTATGCAGCTGGGTAAGCTGCTTGCAGTAATAAAATCCAGATGAAATAATGGAATTGTGCTTGTGAGCCCAGGCTTGGTCTGGCTAGGGGGAACTTCTCAAATGTCTCTTATCAATGTCAGGGATTTAGAGAAAGCCTTCCCAAACTATCAAGCAAAGACAGAAACAAGGTATAAGCTTGATTTCTCCCCTCCAGAGTGCCTTTCATCAAAACAATATCAAATTTTACATGTTTATAAGCAGTATGTAACATAAACAGTTCATCTGCCTATATTGTAATAGACAGTTAACTTCACAAACATGAGGTCTTCACCTTCCTCCTAGAAACACCAGTTAAAAAGACCTTCACGTAGCCAGTTTTTGCTTTCAGCTATAAGTTCAGGGAACTTAGCAAACCAGAAATAAAAATACTTAATTTAAATTAACAAAAAAAAAATTAAAATCCACACTAAAAAAAAAACCAAAAAAAACCCACAGGACAAAACAGTGGATATTTTTGAAGTGTTTGTTACAAACTCACTTTTGCTTTGACTTTTCTTCTATTTTACCTTTTTACTTACAGTCAAGAAAGTAGACCAGGGAAAAAAATCTAAGCACATAAATTTTAATAACATTAGTTATTAAAGTAAGTATAAGTAGAAGCTGATTAACAGTGGAAAAAAAAAAAATAAACCCAAACACAGAAAAACAATGCCTACCAGACTTGTAAATTCTTATGTTCTCCTTTTATGTTTCCTGCAAGTCACTTTGCAGAAGCCCCACAGCAGCAGGTTCCTATCAGCCTCTCTTTTCTACCAATGGAAATGGCTGCTCAGATTAGGAAATGCACAGCACATGGGGCACCCACCACTTCAGAAGGGGGAAAGCAACCTGAGCAACCTGTTCTGGTGTCTCCCCATCCTTGCAGTAAAGAATTTCTTCTTTGCTGAAAGATGGTGAGGGACTTTTTATCAAGGGCATTTAGTGATAGGACATTAAATATACATAATGTGCACTCATGGAGACAGGATATTTTATTATTGAGGAGGGGAATAAAATCTTTGCTCCATGGAGAGCAAAATTAGACAACAGCATTGCACCAACAAAACCCAGAAGCATTTTTTCTATGGCCATGGTGGACAATCCACTAAGATGCTTACCAGGCTTCAGCAAGAATCTTCATTCTCTGGATATTCCATGCCCTTAAATTGAAACAGCTAATGAGATTCCAATAGTATCTCACTAACTCAGCTCTCCTGAGATCAGGCTTTTTGGGATTCGGATATTCTCACTTTTGCTCTTTCCTGAAAATTAGAGCTCTACAGTCTGACAACCCACGTCCACTTAACAGTGTACTTCTTCCAGAGCCTTTTCAGAAGAAAATGCACAATCCTCAAAATTCTTGACCTGGGGGCTTAGCTTCTCACTGGTTAAAAATGATGCAGCAGCTAAAGACAGGCTTGGAGAATACTCTCAGTGGGGCATCTAAAATAATCATTCTTCACAAATGAACACCACACACAATATAATGAGTCGTGGAACGACACAGTCAAATGGAAGCACCTTTCAAATCTTTGCCTCTTTCACTCAGTCTGTTCATTCCTTCAGGTACTTTCTCATTTTCCTGTGCAAGCATCCTCATTTCTCATAAATGCCTATTATTAAAGTTACTGTTTAATGTAGTTTCAGCCCCCTTAGTTACCTTTTCTCCTCACCCAAGCACAAGCCAGTTGATACCTTTCTTTGGTTGCAGCCCACCTAAAATCCTAACTATTCCACATAGGCTGCAGCTAACTTGCTACCAAGGACAGGGAAGCAGACTCTGCATTTCAAGCAAGCACCACCATCCAGCAGGGAGAAATGTCCAGACAGAATCCAGGATACAGTGTCATTTATAAATCAAATCAACATTCACAAATGGAGTTTGCAGGCCAATAATATGGCCATCCAGTGTTTCAGCCTGATTTCTTAACCAACCATCTGAGACGTACAAACTGACCATTAAATAATTCCAAAAATAGGAGGGGATAAATCCCATATCTGTCACATTAAAGCACTTTAAATGGCAAAGAAAGCCATTTAAGCCACACAAGAGGCTGTTTCCTTGATCTTTCGAAAGCCTCACCTATTCTTCACCAGTTTATACTTTCTTCTGAGCTGCATTTGCAAATGGACAGTTCTAAGCACAAACACTGATTATTTAAACACTGTTCCTACTGTTGCCTGTACTTGACTTTTCTCAGAGAAGGGTCTGGGAGGGTGCCAAAATAACTGCCAGGAAAGCCACAATCACACTACAAAAGGACTTTCAGATAGATTTCTCCTGAGCCAAATTTCTCTTCAATTTCAGCTGTACCTTCACCTTCCTCTGGAATTGCAGACTCCTGCCACTGACTTTGAAAAATCTTCTGCTCAAAAGACCTTGAATAATCAGGTCATCACAACTGCTCACTGAGGACTTTATGTATTTTTGAATTACCGTGTGTTTGGGTTAGATAGCAACAGCAAGATGAAAAATCTCAGAATCCCTAAATGGTTTGGGTTGGAAGGGACCTTTAAAAGGTCATCTAGTCCAAACCTTCTGCAAAAGGCAGGAACACCTTGGTGAAGTTCAGTTACATCCATTTATCAATACTTGGTGCTTGAGATCACCACACTACAACACTCAAAGTCTCCCATGAGTGAGCTCTGAGACTGACTCACCTGCAGTTTCTGGACAAGATTCAGCAGTTCTCAATGTCAGTGAGGTGGAGTGGTACCCACAGTGTTCATAGCCACACCGTGCCAGCATACAAAAGTGACACCCTGGGTGTTTGAGGTAAAGATAGGCTTGAAGTTACATACTTTTTCTAGAACCGCAGGAATCAAACTTAAGATTAAATATCTTGAACAATACAAGAACTGGAAGCTATCTGAGACATTAACCATGAAGCATCACATTTCTGTGTCTTGCTCCTAGCTTGAACCAAAAACTTTCCAGTTCAGTACAATTGAAGAACAGGAGTCACACTGATAACTCCTCTGCACTTGCTGTCATTGCCCATGCTTTGGGTGTTCACTGAAAGCAGGACAAGGACAGGCCTTAACAGCACAAGTGATGAAATATGATGATGATGATAATAAAAGCAAAATGAAGAACTTGACCCTGAGTGCCATGTTCTCTGACATCAGCCAAGCAGCAAGGCATTTAAACACCAGCACAAGAGTTTTGTTCTGTTATCTGTCAACTTCTGAAGATCCCCACATATTTTTGACTCTGCACTCTGGATTCTTGTTGATTCCCCATAAATTGGGTGTCCTGTAAATACTAGGCTCCAACTGGCTTTCATGTTCTGGATCTGCAGGCCCTGGAAGGTTCTTGCAACACTATTAGACTTTGCATGTCAGATCTGTACTTGGAGTTGCAGTGCCTACAGTTTGTGTACAACAGGATCTCAGCAGCCGGACGGGAATCCAGGTGTATTTCCACACTACAGACATCGGTCAAAATGTTTTACTTGAAACGTTTTATATCCAATAAAGATTTTGACAAAGTGCTGCTGAAGATTTGTCAGTCAGTTGTATTCCTGAACTCCCCTTCTAGGCTGCTAAAATAAAAAGCAAAAAAACAGTCTGCCTACCTCTTGATTCTCATGCTGCCACATAAATCATAAAAATGTTTAAGTGCTGCATCTTCTGAGCACTTCTCTATGGCACAAAATGTCCCATTCTGTGGATAAAGTAGTTCAGATACAGAATAAATAGCTTATTTACCCAAAGTGGTGTCATTTCTTCAGAAAATCAAGAAAAAAAATCATACGCAGCTGGTCTATTCTGCTATCAGAGATGAAAAAATCTTGGGGTAGAAAATTTGTCTGTATCTTTAAAAATAAAATGGACTAACATTTTATTTAACTAACATAGAATAAGCTGGTAGTTGTATTTCAGCTGGTAGTTGTATTTCAGTTGTATGTCTAATGCAGTATTGCTGTTATGTCTAATGAACATAAAAATATTAAGGGGTAAAAGTGCCTTTAACTGATATGTTCCTAGACTTATCCATCCAAATTTGAAAAAAAGCAGTGATGGATTCATGCTTTTAGTGTACACCTATCATCTGTAGGATTCTTCTTACAGATGGTGGCATCCAGAATGAGGAATCTGCACTACAGTCTTCAGAGAGGATGTACCAGAAGGAAATGTAACCAGAAAGATGAAACTTGATTTATTGTACTCAGGTATTTTAACAAATTGCTTTCAGACCTAAAATTCTTGGTTAAAACACTGAAATTGCATCTCAGAGCTCCCTCTGTTAACCCTGAAGACTTATCAAAGGAGTGTGCTATTAGTTAGTACTGCATTACCTGAAATAAAGATAGACTTAGAATATATACAAATAAAGGTAGACTTAAAAAATATACTATCTGATCACTTGAAGTAGCCTTGTGAAATGTATTGAGACTTTTTATTGTTTTCCCAAGATACCAGTGTAGTTGATTGCCAAAATCAACAATAAAATCTAATAAATAATAATACATCTGTTTATACTTCACAAATTCCAAACTTGCATGCATTTGTCCTTTTTTAACTAAGCAAAGATACTTTATTTTAAACTATAGTGGTAATTTTTCATGAGTGGCAAATATTTTAATGTCTTGCAACCATTTTAGGAAGTTTCCATTCCCTTCTTCACCCGTGTTACTTCATGTACAGCAATTAATTAACATTTGTAAAAGTGAGTGGGAGGACCCTCTATGGAGAAGGCAAGAAGTGGCTTTGGGGAGGAGGAGAGCAGATGACGAATGTGCAGGGTTGATGCAGTAGTTAACAGAAATTTTCTCTGTTGGGGCAGAATCTTGCTAAGAGACTCTCTTCTGTTTGTTTCCACTTTCTTACCAAAATTTTCACCCCCTTACATGTGATGGATTCCAATCCTACCCTTATGAAGCTGGTTTTTATGGGGAGAATAATTACATGTATATGTGCATGTCTCTTCTGGTTTCACATCTCCATCACTGGCTCACCAGCCAAGACAAAATAATTTTAAAAAAGCACTTCTAAATTAAAGAGACCATGAGTCAGAATGCACCAACATAAACTTTTTTTTTCCTTAACTTTCTTAATTTTTGATGCTGAGAAATAAATATAAATTCTGTAAATTTCCAGGAAGGTAGATACTGGTATATATCTTATGTTACATGTCCACATCACAGTGTAGACCCATTTCTTTCAGGAACATTCCTAGGTGAATTTAGAGTTAATTTAACAGGCTAAGACAACTGAGAAAACACTCTCAGCTTCTTGGTCAAGCTAATGAATCCAGGACTATGAGCTCAAATTTATGCAAATTTTCAAGATGAACCTAATGCTGAGAAACATCAATTCAGCTGAACATGTAAGCAAATGAACTGTTTGAATCATGTGAATGTTCCCACTGGGATCAATAAGCTGGCCTGTGTTATTGCCACAAAGCATACTAGAATAAATGCCCCTGCTGAAAAATGAAAGGTGATGCTGCAAGAGGCCCCATATAACTAATGAAATTCAGAATTAAGGTACAGAAATGAAAAATAAGAAAGAGGAAAAAATGAAAACAATAAACAATCTTCAACATTTTACAGACATTCAAACAGTGCTTGTGAATGATGCAAGAAGAGGAACATATGAAGATTTTTGTCAGGGTAGACATGGTTGTTTTACTCTGTTTTTGGAGATAAACTCAGAACAGGCTACTGCCAAAATCAGCACCCAGTTCTTAGCTGCCCTGACTAATTTCCAGCTCTAATTGAGGATCAGGGCCATCATTTTGAGCAAAATACCTTGCCAGTCCTTTTTAAAATGTCCAATTCTCTATTTGGGTTTTGTTTCACATCCTGAAGTACTTCTAAGTAAAATTGCTTTTATTGTAATTTTCAGAGCATCAGTCTCTCCAGGAACAGAGATTTTTTTTTCTTTTGATCTTTACATTTATCGCTAAAGAAGGTATTTTTATTCCTGGCACTTTCTTGGAGAATGCTTAAAAACTTTGTCTCTTTCCATAGTTACACTGCACTTGTCCTCTAGTGATCCCAGCAGCTACACATGCTTTTGGTGGGATAAGTGCTGACACACCACCGACTTTTCCATGAGAAATACAGCTGCAGGTTTGGCTCCTGACCACACCGGACGGTGGAACAAATGTGGGAACTGACAATGCCATCTTATGGTGGACATACAAACTGCATATGCAGTCTGTAAAAGACACAAAAATGGCTGTAGCCCTGGCTAGGTGAAAATATGTGGAATGCTTAAGGATGCAGCTTAAAGTGTGGAGATGAATAATTGTTAGTCACTAGACTTCTTTAAGGGCTTAAACCCAGCACGATTAATTTAAATGCCAAAACTGAAGACTTGGCTTGTGATGGCAAGTGACTATAGGAAAGGAAGAAGAAAAGGGGGAGAGAAATGCTCTCACACTCTCTCCTCATTGACTTTCTTTAAGTTTCTCTTCCCACCTGTTATGGTCCCTTAGCATAAAACCAGCACTCAGTCAACATGGATGACATGCCCAAGGCATTTCTATGCACAGCAATAGCAGCACTTTGCCTTGGAAGTTGGGGTATCCAGAAGTTAGGACCATGTCTGTTAGATGCCCAGAGGTCCAGAAGATGACAGGGAATGGGGCACAAAGACCACCAAACCCAGTGATGGGCATTCCTACTGGAGAGGAACTGTGAGTACACCCTGCAAGTTTCTATGGGAACCACACAGGTTTTTATCATTGGACTGTCATTACACTGAAGCTCTGACTTTAGTAACTGCTTCCTGGAAGAGGAGGAATTCTGATGAAAAAAAAAAATAATGGTATAATTACTAGTCAAAAATAATAGAAAAATCTTGGTTTTCAAACAGCAAGATGCACAGCACAGTTGAGGCTCCTCTGCTCAGTGTTGTGAAGGCAGCTCAGGGATGTGTGTGGAGAAGAGAAGATGGGGTTAACCCTGGTGCAGATGAGGTTTCTGTGCCATGCCACCTTCATCATTTCTGTGCTTGGGGATGAGAAGCTGGATTCCAGCAAGTACAGATTATTTGTGACAGCTGCCAACAGGGAACCAGCCTTACATGTGGTGGGCTGTGGTTTCACTGCTAGGGTATTCCTAGTGCTCCTTCTGCTCCTTTATCTGATTTACTTGTTTTCTTAAAATGCAGTAAGAGTTCCTACAGTAAAACAACATCATTAACATTTCAGACAAAGTTTGTCTTGTGACAGCAAAAGTATAGTGGTTTTAACCTGTCTTCAGTGAATAATTGTTTAGTGAACACTCTAAAAAAGTGTGTGAATGTACATTTTGTAACCATTTATGTAATTTCTTCCTTTTTTTTTTTTTTTTTGCTTTTACTTTTGCTTTTTACTTTTCTGTTGAGAAATTTAACTCAGATCAGTGCCCTGAAAGGGAAAGAAAAGTTGCCTGGGAGAAACTGCACACATGCTGAATATTTATATGGAATGACAATGACATTTGACTTCAGGTTTTCTTTGACAAAAACAGTTCCATTCAGCTGTGACCCACATCTCTTTGTTCTGACAAGCTGAGAAAAACATAGAACATTGGACCAAAATTGAATGAGGCTTGAATTCTTCATTTTGTTCCCAAAAAACACTGACTTACATTTGATACATCTTAGTGGATTAATACCTTTTAGAGTGAATTTTAAGCCCATTAACAATTTCATAAATGTTATTCTTGCTTCTATTTTTCCATAGCACAGTTTATCAAGTGCTGTTCAAACACACCCATAAATTTAATTTTTCTTTTTTTCCAAGAACCTTGTTTTTCAAGGAACATGACAATAAACTAACAAATAGACTGAGGATAAGAAGGGTGTGATATAGAAAAAAAGTGGCTGATGTGATTGCTCTTTTTGGTAAGGCTATATGTACTAATAGTGTGTTCCTCTAGTGAAATTTGTCCTACTTTTCTAAAATATTCTAGGATATCTCTAAATCCTGCAGCTCTGCCAGAGTCACAGTCCATTAGGATCCGGCTGGATCGTTTATGTGATTTGGAAAGCACTGCCAGGAAACTGGGGTAAATATGGAAAATAATATTGACGTCTTGACACATCAGGATCTGCAGCATCCAAACTTAATGAGTCCCTCTTGAGGCTGCACCCAAAATAACCTCTTCAGAATTAAATGGAAAGCCATGGTTCTGAAGACATGAAAAAGTCCACTATGATCTGTAAGCCTGGGAATATTAAGTGTTGGTAAAGCCCTTTAGTTTTCTCTGCGAGTTCATAGCCTGATTCCTTTGTGTAACTACTTAAATATCACATTATGACAATATTGATGCTGAGTACTGGGGCACTCAAGAAGCCACAGGTGTCAAAATTTAAGTAGCTTGTTCAACTTTCACTTATCACTTCATGCAAAACTAATGCTTTCAAGTTATAGCACACTAAATCTTGTATTAAAATAGAGTACTTGGAATGGAAACATTTAAATATAATTATTTTCCTAGAACAGTAAACATAAAAGTCACAATTTATTTGTAAAAGATAAAATTATGTAAATAATTTTATGATAAATCTGCATTAAATATCTGAGCAAGAATGTCTTTCAGCATCCTGATCACAGAAGTTTCTTTTTTTCACATCAAAGAGTTATTAGCTTAAAAATCCAAATCAAAACCTCACCCCTGGCTCAGGAATTTGAATCCAGCCTTGCCTTGCTCCTGATTAATACATACTACCCACTATGCTGCACAGCTGTACTACATTTTTCTTGCTCTCCTTTGGTGATGAATCTGAGCAGTCTGTGTGTTAGCTGCAAAGTCACAAGGGTCACATAAATATCTGCAAGATAGGCAGACAATGATGCTTCTGGAATTTTTGAAAAACAAGGGGAAATAACAGAAAATAAAACAACCCATCTGGAATCTAAATCAAGGGTTGTTTACCTTCTAGCACACACAAACAAACCTTCCAAGGAGAACATTCTATCATTCTTGCTCTTTGCACAATACCTCTGGGCCCTTTTATAACATGTAACTATCAGATGCCAAAAATCCCAACTCACACAGATTATTATTGCAATGCTTGGAAAGTTATTCCAATGAATCAGGCACACACACAAAAATGAAGAGAGCTATCTCTGTTCATTCAAAGGCTGTCCCACAGTTGCTTAAGGTTATAGTCTGATTCACTTGGCTTCTCTAGCTTTTTCACAGCTAGCAGAGACCTTGGATGCTCTGAGACTCCTGTATGCCAATCAAAACAAATTCTTAATAAACAAAGAAATCTTTGCCTTTGAAATCCAGAGAGAATCATGCTGGCTAGGAGCAGCTATGCAATATTTTCCTTTCTGCCAAAGCAGCAGTAACCTTCTTAAAAGAATACAGGAAATGTCAAAAAATATCCTTTTCTCATACTCCAAACCGGATTTTTCTCCCTATTGTCTCCACAGGATGAGCTGTTGGAGAATACCAGTGTTATTTGATTTTAGCAATGAGGAGTCAAGCAACTTTATGCATCATGACTATTTCAGCATCTGCTTCAGCAGAAGTTGTAGCATGGCTTCAGAGAGAAATTGCTCCAGTTTTCAATCCTTTTGAGGTCTGAGGACACTCCACTTCTGCTCACAGTGTAGCTTTAGAAATCTTGAGTAATGAAGATAGTAAGCTAAGGGCAAGAATAGATTTAGTTTTCCTTTGGAAAATTTATTTTTACTACTAAGGCTCAACTTTTGAAACACTCACAGAAGTTAAACTGGAGATTTAGCCCCCTGGAGTGTGAGGGCACTCAAAGTGTTTTAAAAAATTATTGATGGTGAACCCTGCAAGCCCAAATGCAGCAGCCTTCAAGGGATGAGGGGGATGATGAGTTTATCCCACCTTCTATTTCCCTATGCTTGCCTTCTGCAGTAATGTGTGAGATTGCTGTAAATGCTTTCCACTGCAAAGTCTTTAGTGGATTTATATAAAATACACTGATTTCAAACTTCTAATAACCCAAGCCATAAGTCTGTGTTACCCTAACAGCTATTATGATTCTCTTGGTTGCAGGGATAGAGATGGCTCAGCTAAGAAAGGCAGCATGCTCAATTTACATCTATCCTTTGGCTGAGATCATTACCAAAGCCTGAGAGATCTTGTTGCATGTTAATTACAAGGGGGTCTGTGTGTCCTGAAAAAAGCATTGAGAGGCTGGTGTTTATGGAAAAGCACAGAGAGAAGGGGAGAGAGCACAGCATTATTCTTGGAGTCCAAGGTGATAAGCATCCTTTGAATGGGACTGATAAAATCATGTTAAAGGACAACTGTAGTCTGTAACAAAGGTGCCTGTAGAATGAAATGCATCTGCAGGAAAGGCTTGAAAAGTCAAGAGGCTCAGACAGAGTACAAACATCTTTCCTCCTTCTCATCTCTCTTTTTTCTTTCATAAAATGCGACCTCTCTCCAAGGATATTTCTAGGAAGCAATTATAAGGATTGGAGGGTAAGACAGAAAAGAAGTGCAGGGAGCACAGAGCTAACTCCTCCACATGTTGGCCATGAATTTGTGAGTATCTGTTTTGATTGTGGAGAAAGGAATTGCCTGATGTCCACACACCCACACCTCTATAGCACTTTGCTTTAAAGGGGATTTGTTCTGATTCATCAAATGATTCCTCTGAAGCAACTGGCCTAAAAATGTCCCTCATCCTTTGCTCTTATCTTGTCTGTTTAATCACTGTCTTAAAGAATAAATAATAATGAAAAAAACCCAAACAAAACAAAACAAAACAAAACAAAAACCAAAACAAACAAACAAACAAACAAACAAAACCAAAAAACCCACAAAACAAAACAAAACAAACCCCAGGAAGATAAAAAGGAACTTTCAGCTTATTTTTACAGAGCATTTCGGATTCCACACATGACTATTAAGGAATTTTTGAAGCAGAAATGAAAACATGTCAATTTTTCTAGTTACTTCTTTCCCTAGCTTTGCCCACTGCTTAGCCTTTCCATCAGTACTGCCTTGGGGGTTACCAGCAAACTCCAAAGGGATCTGGGAGGACTCTGCTGAGTTGCAAATCCTCCACTACAGCTGCAGAGGAAAACACCACTTGGATTTGGTGTGATGCTGACCAGAAAACTGAAAGTAAAGGTATTTTGTCCACAGAAACACAGTAACAATTAATACACCAGAACCTGTCACTAAGGAAAGTATGGACAAATTTATACAATGCTGCTCTGTGAAGGAACTAGTAGAGTTTGTTCTGAAAATGTTGGTTCTACATGATAGAACATGCTAACACATTGGCACAGCCTCAAACACCTCTCCCATCTCTGTCCACGCTGCTCAGAGAGTAATGGGAGAGCCACAGAGGGGAATGCAGATGTGCTGACTCAGCAAGCACGCACCAGGAGTCCTTCCACTGCAAAAACATATTCCAGGATTTGACAATGATTGACTGTGGTTAAATCAGAGCCCTGTGTTCCCTCTGCTGCTATTGCTGAGCCCTGGGGCCAGGATCTGAGCGTGGTGCCATATGATTATTTTACTGCTGAGAATAAAGAAATATGCATTTAACTTCTGGCACCTGCAACATGCCCGCAGGTAGTGCTTGTTCAGTAACAGAACCAACTAAATCCTTATGTGTGACTTCTCTGTGGCTCATTTATTTCACTTAACTTCTGCCTTAGCATGCAATACAAAGTATAAACAACCACATTTCAGCACACAGATATATAAATGCTCAGCCCAGTAGATTCTCACATGCACAGAATTGTGAATTGTGCTCATCTATGGCACTGGAAGAGATGAACATACACACTTGACCCTAAGCTGTCTCTTGCAAATTTGTAATATAGGCACTGGAGTCAAAACAAGTCATTCATTTCTTCCACAGCTCCCCTCTTCCTCATGTGAAATTTCTGTTTAAGTGGCTGGTGATCAGTGCTGCCTCCAGCATACCTGCTGCTTTAAATCAGCCTGGGCCACTTTTCCATAGCCTTGTTTTGGAGCCAAAGGGTGTGATAATGTACATGGGTGAAACCTGCCTGCAAAGTGTAAATAAACACAGTTCAACTATCCATAATTGCAATTTCCCCTTTAAGCAAGCAATCAGTGGAGTCCTCCAAACTGGCATTCTCCTTTGTTGTCGACACACGTTTAACCTCACATCCCTATTCAAGGGCAAAAACGGACATGATCTGACAGTGAGACTCATACTTTTCAAATCTAGAAAGTGGCCACAGGGAAGATGAATAATATTGGTGCTGTAACCCTTAATCCTGCCTTTTTGTTAGTCAAAATTTAGTACCCACTGTATGTGTGGGCATGGGAACACCCTTAGGTTCAGTTTCAGAAGAAAAACCCAACTTGAAGAGTTTTTGTGCATAACCTCCAGTGTGCCAACTCACTGCTCTTCTCTGTATGCTACAGAAAAAGGGAGGACTGGGCCCAGAGGGAGATAGCCCAAATGAGGGCAAGGGAAGTGAAAACCAGCATGAGAATAGATGAATTTGGACAGCAATCAAACCAGCCTTGTCACCACTACTTCCCCCCCTATGTATTTTAATTGCATGGTTCTAAATAATCTCTTCAACTTTGGGAGGAAATCTGCTTGTCTGTGAGTATTTGATCTGGCATGAACTCTGTCAATATCTGCAACCCCAATACCATGGGGAGATCCTGGGGTTCTTTAGGAAGAGAAAAGGAGATGAAATGGGATGTAATACACTGGAGCCTGGCAAAAAGTACTGAATGGAATTGGCCAATAGCCAAATGCTTTCATTCCTAGCAGAAAGGCATTAAATGAGACTGGCTGCATTTAATTGAGCATCTCTCTGATTAAATAAATGGGTAAAGAAACCTCTGTATATGTGCATTTGCATTATATATTTACATATAAATTTTGCCATTCTTAAATACTTTCCTCATTTCCAGCCTATTGTAAATTGCTTTAATGATTACAGTAAGGTTGGTAACACACAAAGAATGAAAGAGGAGAATGTTCATGTCAGGATTGAGTTTCTTTGCTTATTCTATGCCATCTGGGGCCAAATCCAACGCCTGTATGCACAGTAGGAATGAAACTAACCCACGGATTTTTCAGGTTATATGTAAAAACTCCTTAAAAAAACAGAAAAAGAAAAGTCAAGGTCTTAATCTTTCTTCTGTGGATATTTTGCAGCCATTCATTCATTAATTGATCATTCTTCTAGATGACTCTCATAAATAAAATTTAGTTAATAAGGTGATAGAACCTCAGGGCTGTCATGCATAAACGTTGTCTAACATTCTCTACTGTGACCCTCCTTCTTCAGCTGCCTGTAATGTAAGGACATGTCACCTATGTGGCCTTGTGTTTTCTGTGTTTTATCTCTTTCTATGTTGATTTATGCATGCATCAAAACCAAAGATGGCTCTGTGGCAGCTCACTCGCCTCAGACACGTATGCTGAGGAACCAAGCAGTAACTTATTACTGAAACTGTTCTTTGTACCTCAGGAAAGCCAAAGAAAAGCTTTTGGTGTTTCAATGGCAAACTCCTCTGCAAGGCACAGAATATCAGAACATCAAGATTATTCTGCCATTTTAGAATGAAGTTTCAACTTTGGCTACCATGTATTCCTTTGCTAAAAATGCTGATCATCCAGGGACATGTTATCACTTACTGAGTAACAGGATAACCTTTTAAGTCATAAACAGTTAAGGAAAGCCCCTGGTAAACAAGAGTTGTTGAAATGGTTTGATCTCTAATGTATATCCCTTTCTCTAGAATTCTAAAATCCACATGTATTTTACAGAAATATCCCTAGATGTTTTTTGCTGCAAATCCCTAGATGTTTTTTGCTGCAGATCTTCCAGTTCAGTTATTGATTCATAGTTTTGAGGTTTGTTGTTCTGTTTTTTGGTGGGGTTTTTTTGTTTGGTTTTTTTTGGGGTTTTTTGTTTTTTGGTTTTTTTTTTTTGTTTTTTGGTTTTTTTTTTTTGTTTTTTGGTTTTTTTTTTTGGTTGTTTGGTTTTTGTTTTTGTTTTTGGTTTTGAGGTTTTCTTTTTTTATTTGGTGCAATTTGTGTACTTTTTACTACCACTATTTTCTAGGTATTTAAGTTGGGATTCCTTGTCTATATTCTCTGCTGACACAATTCCTGTGGACTCATTTCCATCTCTGCAAAATACATGTGAAGAGGGCATAAAGGGCTGTCAAATTAGAATTATGGCATTCACATTGATTTTTCCACTTAGTTAGAAGTGACTAAGCTGCAGAGCACTGAATAATCAATCCTAGGATTCTCAAGTCAGTGTGTTCAGTGTGACCCATGACTGCACTGTGCTTCATAGTGCCTCCACTGTTTTTTGGCATTAGAGTCATGTCTGCAGAACTCCTAATACCCTAATCCCACAGTATTCTCCAGGGCTGATTTAACCCCCATTGACTACAGGAGATGAGCATCAATACTGATCTGCAGAGAAATTTATCATATGTAAGTTCATCAGATGTTATCAATTCAGACTGTGTACTGAGTATGTGATTTAAGTTTAAATACTACTTGCTTCACTAGGAAAGTTAGTATTTAGAAAAATGGTAGTATTTTAGTTTTATCCAATGCTATAAAAAGCTTGAGTTTAAAATCAGCAGGTTTTTAGAGATAAAATAATGCTAATAGCAGAGGTTTGCTGAGATCAGAAGTGAATTCTCTGGCTGCCCCTAACTGGGCACAGTGTCTGCCTTCAGAGAGCTGAGCGAAATGGAGGTCATGAGGCATGAGACTGATGAAAAGCAGTGGCTTAGTTCTGTGAGACCAACTGATTTCAGAACAACTAAAATTCTATTTTAACATCTTTTATTCTCTTATCAAAGGACTGAGAGTGAGGGTAGTTTTAGATGATTCATGGTGGGGTGCAACAGTTTTCATTCCCTGTTAATTCATATGTCTGTAAATTAGTTTCAGCCTAGGATTTACTCTCAGAAGAGCTAAATATTCCCTGAATTGGGAACCTTCATCTTAGGTAGGAGATATTCCCTGCTTAGCACATCTGGCACTTGGGAAATCAAACTTCCCAATCATGGCTTGCCAATATTTGCTGAGGAAGCAAAAGGCATCCCTTTGGGGACAGACCTGCCTTTCCACAGTGTACAGCATGTTTGTGTGGTATATCTATGCTCCTAAACACTATCCTCTAGTGGACCATCCTACAGAATGTGTTATTCCATGAAGTGCCATTCTATGGAGTGGCCTGTCACCTGTGTCACTAGCGGCAGCAGCAGGCGCATCAAGCAAGGCTAGTTAGGCATTGTAAAGGAGAACAAGAACGTGTCTGGGAAATTGCAGAGACCCATTGGAGCAGTTATGCCTGTGTGTGAGGTGGGAAGCCCACAGAAGCGTGTGTTGCTGGGATGCAAAGGTGTGCTACTGACAGTGCTGCTGCTATGGTGTGCTCGGGCTGATGTGTAACGTGGATGCACCCTTTCCATCCTGACAGGTCAGGAGACTTCAACAGCAGGGACACAGACCTGGACCTTGGCTGGGATACTCACTGTCATTTATTCTTTCTTGTTTATTTTTTTCCATTTTCCAATTGCTCCACTGGAGTAAATTATACTCCTATGGAATAGGAGCTTACCAAGAGTAGCATGATTAGCACAATAAAAGGAAGCAACAGTTACAACTTTACCAATGTCCATTCATTCCCAGTATGAGATATTTATTTTGAAGCACACTTTTTTTTTTTTACGTTACATTTTACTTAGACTACTTTAAAAGGGTTTTATTTTGTCATAAAATAACCGTTTCACATTTCTGTTGCTCAATTACATGGTGTTATAAAAGATAATTTTTTGGCTTTTCTTTTAAAAATCCATTGCATCTGAGTAGACCTACATTTATAGATGGTAGGTTATCCTACTTTCCTCTTAATGTAAAGGATTGGAAATGTTTCCCTCTACATTTGTAATATCACTAGCATTCCCACAAAAGTTGGAAATTTGTTTTGGTCAAGTTTGACTACATGAGTGAGTTGGTGTTTAAAATATTTAGAAAACAGTTCCATCTTAGCCAGGTTCACTAATTTCATTTCATTCTTTTCCTGAAATACCTGCACAAAACCTTTCATCTCTAGCTTTCCAATGAATACTTAAAGATGATCATATTCTTTATGGAAAGGAATTGGTCCTGAAATACTGTAGCCATGCAGCAAATAAATATTGATCTTCTCCACAGAAACAGAGTGTAATTACAGAGTTATTAAATGCTGTTTGGTTTATTTATGCACTTTCTATTCTACTTAATACAAACACCAGATTATGTCAAGAGTTGCAAGCTGAAATAGCTAAGTTGCTGTTATCCTACCAATTATAAATCTCTTGGGCTTTGAAACTGTAAAACTACAACTAAAAAAGATAAATATAGTATAGACTAAAATTGACAAGTTTCATTTGACAAGAAATAAAAGAAATAATAAAAAAGCTATGGAAAGTAAAATAACCCAGCTTTCATTTTCCATCTTTGACACAAAGTAGCATCTGAAATTTCTACAGAATCTAGAAATAGATAAATAACAGCAGAGGGAGAGGCACAGGCACAGAACACAGAAAAAAAATTGGTTGTGCCAATGTGCTCACAAAGCCAAACGAAGAGAGACTCAAGAAAACCAACTACAGCACTACAGGATTTCTCTTACATTGTTAAATCCATCCCCTCAGATTATTTTTCAGAATATGAGGCAGTTCTTACCACATTCTACTAACCAGAGTACCTGCATTTTGCATAGATGGCATTTTGAGTTGTATTAAATGAATTTATTAGGGTGTGGAGTATTGTTCTTTGTAGTGCTTCACATTCTGTAGCCATTAAGAAAGATGATTTGACTATTAAAATTGTTTAGCCATAATGAACAAAAAAGGACTTTGCTACAGGTAATAGAGGAAAGCTTTAGAAATTTCCAGTTTCTCTAGCCATGTAGAATGTCACCAAGACTTTTTAAACTCCAGCACCAGTAATTGCCTGTGCCCTTTTCAAACAAAACTGCTTATTTTTGATTTCAGCATTTACTGTGTCTCTCTCACATAGCTGTGCACCATGCTAATATTGCTGCTTTATCAGCTTCTCTCCAGCCTGTTCACCTCACCAGAGAAGCATTGTTCTTTGCAGAATATCCCCTGATGCTTTGCCAAAGCCTAAATTTGAACAGCTTGAGTGAAGAGATTTCTAATGCTTCCCCTAAGAGGTTGATAACACTGTAATTAGTCTTTCTGTTTAGCAAATAATTCTAGCTTTTCCCCTTTCTTTGTTTCATAGATACTTTATTTCCTATATTCACAAGCAATAATTTTAATTTCTTTAATATTGTCCTTTCAGTATTTTCAGGCAGATTTCCTACTTCTGCTTCCTCAGTTTGTAGTTATTTTATGCGCACTTAATTCTTTTAACCTTTTCCTCATGAGCTTCCTTAGCTTTTGGTATGCCTTTAGAATATCTAAAAACATTAGCTTTTCAGACAGGGTGCACGTGCAATGCTGATCATGGTGACTTTATTAAGATTACATAAAGGGCATTACACTGAGGACATATTTTGCTAAATAATTAAATGTTACTGGAAAAGTAGCTCCTTTCGAGAAAATCTTCTGCAACATCACCAGGCAATTCATTGTATCCTTAGAATTCTCCAAGGATACTTACAAGAGGAAAACTGCATTGAATTAGGGATTAAAAGCCCTGTAGTGTCCTCATGAATTTAGAAGAAAATAAAAAAAAAAGCAGTAATATGACATTTTTGACACATATGGTATTTATGTAGACATTTCTTGAAGTATACAAGTGTTGAGTTACATGCATGAAAGAATAAAAGACAGTTTTTGATTTAAAATTTAATATATGTGACTGGGGCAGGGGGGGAAACAGTTAAGTCACTTTAGGGCACATATTATTACAAGACTTTAAATGGTTTTTGTTACAGAAATTTTTCATTTAAAATACTACCCGGATAGTTCAAATGTCTACTAGAGAATCATTGTGCCTATTCCAAGATCTAATTAATTTTTAGTCAATTTTCTGAAAATATTGTACAGAATTATTTTAATCTTGTGGAAATCTCAGTACAGCCTTAACCATAAAGGTATTGCTCACATTTTCATCCTTAAAAACTCCAAAGTTTCCATATGATTAATCAGATAGGTGAAGTATTTAGATTTATTTTTTCCTTGGAGCATTTGTGCATGTGCATGCCTGGATGTGTGAGCTCCTAAATAACAAAGTTGTTGTCAGAGCTTTGCTTTGTTAAACCTGTACAAGATATTCTAACTTATTTTATCAGTCACCAGTACCCAAAGATTAAAAGTATCCAAAACAAAAGAAGACAGACTTCATCTTCCAGACTGACAGTTTTAAACTCCAAACAGATACAAAGGGATACTTCTCAAACCAGCATCTGCTCCTGGTTTATGATTGTCCATGACTTGCTAAAAAGTAATCCCTTTGTTCATCTTAGCTGCACTCAAAATTATATTTTGTGTCCTAAGAATAAATTCCAGCCACTTAACGTGGCTGCAGATGATGGCACTGAACAACAGCATCCAAACCCCATTTATGTGTGAGTCTGTGCTTCATGATTCCAAGTTTTAGGGGATGGGTGGAAGTGCTGCAAGGGACCCTGTTTTTCCTGAAGAGGGTGAGGGTGAAACAAGGAGATTATTCTACCACGCCCCACAGACAGAGAAGGATGCAGACAGAGCATGCTTTTGTAGGGTACCATTACCCTTGCCCTGTATTAGGGCCTGGAATCAAGCTCCACAGCTGTTACAAGAGGAGCTGGAGGCTCAAGGAATCAGCCAGTGGTGCTGCTTTCAGACACAGCAGAGGCATCAGCAAATGGAGAGGCACCTCATCAGCTCCTGTCTATACACTGCAGATGTTTTGCTTTGTAACATGTTGTTCCTCCTTGCAAAGCTTCTTATTGTCAATTCCCAGCTTCCCAGGAATAAGCAAAACAATAAAGATTCTCTCACACCATTTCTTTTTTTATTTTCAAAGAAAGTAAGTGAGAAAAATCTTGCAACTCTCAATGGGAAAGGAATGAACATCACCATCCTGATCACAGTCATGGATCAATTTCCAATCTCGTCCCTCTGACAATTTCCATGCTTTAAAAGCTCTGCTTCTCTTTTGCTGCATAAGAATTACACTCACGGCTACTTCTCCTCCTTGCTATCTTCCTTTTTCTCTCTCTTCCTGGCCCAGCATATTAAATAACCTCCTTATTCTGTGATAGGAAGATACCTGGCCAAGTTGCTTCACTTTTGGCCACATGTGACTCTTGCTGAAGCTTTTAGTATTTACACTTGTCTACCTCTAAAAGGAAGTGTAATTGCTTTTAATGAAATTAAGGCACTTAAAATCTGTTAGCTTTACACAGATCTAAGACAGCCTGTGGATCAAAGCTTGTCCCAATGGCAGTCATGTGAATTTGAACGTGCTCTGTGACATCTCTAACCAGGCACAGCTAAACCAGCTCGGTTTCTGAGCAGTGACAGCATGTTGACAGTAAACAGCCAAATAAACAAAGCAATAAAATATAAAATTAAAATTTGCCCCTAAAGTAGAAATAACTCTAGAAACTGAAGATTCTAAATGCTATTTCACATGGATGATTACTCTTCTAATGAATCATTCCAGAGGATTTCCTATGTTGGCTACTTTCTGTTGAAAATAAATATAACACGCAAGAAGAAAAAAATAACCCTATTAACACTGCTTTTGAGACCTTTCTGTATATTCTTATTTTTTCATTATCACTGTATAAAACTAATAACACACATTATTATCAGCTTTTTTTACTTGACTGAACAAAATCCATTACTTCAGTCAAAGCTAGCTTCTATTAAACAGCAGAAATCTTACTTTGGAAAAGTCCATTCTTTGGCAGTGTTTTACAATGGCAATATAAATTCTTCATCAAGAGATGAATCACCTCTAACAAAGCACTGGGACATTTATTCCATTCTCCCATTATTCATATAGGAACTCTAAGCCAAGAGGTAAGTGACATGCTATATCACTTAAAATATCACTTCCTTTATTCTCAATTCATCTTGCCCCCTTTTTGACAAAATGCCACTGATTACTGGAGTTGTCTTAAATACTATAAATATTGTTTGTTCTTACTCCTAAGACAAGAGTGTTGGATTTTTGTGTCAGAAAGAGAGAAATTCAAATCTCTATGCCCAAAATGATGATTGCCTGCAAATGTAATGTGGCATTTTCAATAAATAAACAATTTGTATACAAATAATAAACAAAAGGAAAGCCCTGAACAGACTCAGGTGCTTTCCTTCTACTAAATTAACTGGTGTGTTTTCAGAAGCTTTATTGATGCAAAAACATACTCTCTGAGCATCTAAAAATTATTCTGGGGCAAATATGAGTAAATACAATGAGTGGTAAATTCTTTGGCTCAGGGATGTCAGTGCTTTGGAGGCTGAAAGGGAAGAAGAATAAGTATGCTTACCAAACTCAGAAACCAAGCTCACCAGTGCGCTGCCTTGGGCTGGAATAGAGTTGTTTTTCCTCACAGTGGCTAGTACAGGGCTATGGTTTAGAGTTTGTGCTGGAAACAGTGTTGATTATAAAGGAATGTTTTAATAGATGCTGAGCAGAGCTTTCACAGATTCAAAGCCTTTTGTGCTGCTCACACAGCCCTGCTGCACGGGGGCTGGCCGGGCATTGATCGGGTGGTGAGGAGTGATTGTTTATATTTGCATCACTTATCTTGGCTTTTATTATCTCTGCTGGGCTTTTTTTTTTTTACCTTTACTTACAATATTATTGTTGTTGTTGTTGTTAATAATAATAATAATAATAATAATAATAATAATAATAATAATAATACACTGGTTTTGTCTCAACCCATGCATTTCCTCACTCTTACACTTTCAATTCTCTTCCCCATGCCACTGGAGTGAGTGAGCAGCTGAGCTGCTACTAATTCACAACAACCATAAAGGGCAAAAAGGCTTTGTTTGATATTTTTGTCTGCCATTGGGCAACTCAGAAGCGAGAACTGGACTGGAGCACATCCCAGACCAACATGAATGTGCAGGGCCAACACTGAAAAGGAGAGTGTGCAGTCATTCTTGCCAGGTGGATTACACAGCCAATCCTGGTGCCAGGGAAGGATTCTTGCTGCCTGTGCTCCCCACCAAGGACAACATCTGCACAGAGGCAGCGCAGTAAGCTCCTTCTGCTGCAGCAGTCAGTCCCTCAGGGTCCTGCAGCTCTAGGGTAAGCACAGCTAACCCTGAGCTATGGGCCAAAGTAATTTTTCTGGTAGGTCATGAATTGCACATTACTGTTCTACATGCCTAATTCATACTGATTATATAGGAGCTTCTATGCATAGATGGTATTGGAATTTTCATTAAAGCTTGAAACAATAGACTTTTCCCTTGCAGTCATTGCAGTGTTCACTAGACCATTTCGCCAGTGTCAAAACAAGTTTGGAAAACGGAGAATGATTATGCTGTGTGGGTGAAAGAGTGGGAGAAAGATAGGAGAAAGAGGAAGGGAAATAATCCTCAAGGAAAAAAAATCAAAATAAACACCAACAAAAAACCCGCTACCCGAAACTTCACACCAAAGTAAAAACCCTCTTAAACTGCCTATTTTATTGAAAATAAAAATATGCACTTCTAGGACAACACTCTTCTTCACTGTGTCCCACCACAGGGTTACACAATCATTGCAGACAAATTTGATCTCTGATGACCAGTTTCTGATTAATTTAATGGCTATCCACACATAAAATTAAATTTGGAATGAATCTCATGCCCAGGTGTGCACTGTTGTGGTGGAACACTTTAAGTCACTTTCAGCTTGTTGTTGCACTTGTTTGGGAAATAAAGTTCGCACCAACCTTGAGATAACCCTCAGCTTGCACAGACAAAGCTTTTCTACAAGTAATCTTGCTTCAACTTAGCTATTAATTACAATTAATGTACTATTGTCATTAATTAGTTCATCTGTTAATCATTCAGCACAACATATAGCATAAACTAAATTAGTAGTGTATGAAATTAAGACCAAACATCTCATCTAATAAGTATTTAATGTTAAAAGACTGCGCTTTTCCAAACTGACAGTCATATCTGGATCTTGGTATTCTCAAAACAACCATTAAAGGGCTACAATTTAAAAATATTTTGGATTGTTCTTGTAAATCAGGATCTGAAGTTCTACTTGCTAACTTGAAGCCTATTGGTTTTCCATGGTATTTTGTTATCTAAATGTCCAAGTCTCATTTTAAAATGGGATTTGGGTATTTTTGGATATTTTACTTCTTGTCTAATAGTTTGTAGTCTATGACATTTATGGTATTGTCAAGTTGGCAAGTTTTCTGAGTCCACTATATCACAGAATCACAGAATCCTTAGAGCTGGAAGGGACCTCTGGAGATATCCAGTCCAAACCCCCTGCCAAGGCAGGGGCATCTAAAGCAGGTAAGACAGAAACTTGTCCAGGTGGGTGTTTAATGCCTCCAGAGAGGGACACTCCATCACCTTCCTGGGCAGCCTGTTCCAGTTCTCTGCCACCCTCAATGTAAAGAAGTTCTTCCTCATGTTTAATATTGTTGATTTCTATTTCTCCAGTTTCTCTTTCATATCACAAACTTTGAGGGATGCCTGGAAATACTTTTCGTCTTCCTTTAGGTCTCCTCAAAACCCTTGAAGTGGAAGGATTCAGAATGCATTTTTATGAACATTTAAATTTTCCTTGTATGCCAAGTAACAAATGTGTAAAACAAAGGACTGCTATCAATAAGCAGATACAATATAAGCTGAGCCCATGTCATGAATCAGAGTTTTAAGACAAATAATCAGCCACATGACAAAACCAGAATCAACTGACTCCAGTGGTTCCTGATATACTACCAGCCAGAAGCCAGAGGGCATTATATTTCTTTGCTAGACAACATTTCACTTCCAGTAAATATTCATTGACTGTTAATTTCCTGAGCAGCTAGGGTACTATTATAAATTTTGCCAGTTCACGAAAGTCAGCAAAAAGCAATGAAAGCCAGCACTTAATATCAGACATAGACAGCCTAAGTCAGCACTACAGTTACAGGAGACCAAAGACACAGAATAAGCTTTGCTAAATTCTTAAGGAAAATTAAGAACAAGAAAGAAAGGAAATAAGACTTTCCCTGCACTTGCTTGTCCTATTATTTTATTATGCCTTGTTCTCTGGACTCTACAGCTCTTCTCCATCTGGCCTGCAGGCATAAAACTCTGATTTCAACTGAAGCAAGACACTAACTACTTTTGAGAATTTAGCCTGAAATATTTTGGATTAGGCACAGTCATTTAAATTTAAAAAACCCCAAACACAATTTTTAATGTCTAGACCATCTAAATGACTGAGTCCTCTAGATAGGAACATAATTTTAAATTCTAAATATGCTGTTACAGTTAATGACAAGAAGACACAAATCAAGACAAAAGTAACAAAAATTTAAAAATGAATAATTTTGTGCAGATGCTGATGATATAACTGCTTTAGAAGTCCTCCACTTCGTTGTGCATGCCCTCTCTAATTTGTCATTTCCCTCATCTGCTTTAGGCACTTATTTCTAACAAGGCGTTCTGCAGAATACATTATGAGCAGGGTATTAAAAATCATGAGTATCATGTTTTAACATCCCTCTGACTTCCTGAGTGAAATGTATAAATCAATTCACTCTGTATACTCAGGTTGCCCATTTATATAATGGATTGTAGCTATACCTGGACCAGAACTTCATCACCTGCAAGGATCACTTTGAGAGCTTGGTACCCATTTAACAAACACTTGAGCACTGCAGCTGTGATTCTGGTCTAATCTTCATGGCAGAAATTTTCTTCTACATCTTCTTATTTCTAAAAATCTTGAGGAGGGTGAAATATGTGGACCATAAATTTAATAGTGATGACAGAGAGAACCATAATAAGACAATGTTCTAGGAATTATTTAGTTTATAGTTGGGCATTTTGCTGCTTAAGAAGTCCAAGAGCAAGTTGTCAAAGCACACTGATCAGGGCATTTGGCAGTCACCAGCTGTTACAATTTGGTGTGCTCTGCATTTATTGTTTGGGATCATTTGGCGTCCACAGGGACACCATGACCCAGGTCAGAGCATGATAGATCTGATTGGAGCAATGATCAATTCTAGTCTACTCTTCCACTTTCTATTCAGCATAATATTACACTTTCAGAATTTTCCATTCAGTGATCTCAGTAATTGGAAGGCACTAATTAAGTAATTTCTCACAAGGGTACAATGTTACTGTCACAACTTTTTTAAGAAGATAAAACTCATACTGACAGTCACTGAAGTTCAGCCATAGGGCAAGGTGAAACTTTTAGACCAAATATTTTTTATATCCAACGTAAGTAGATTTGGGTCAATGGACATGTTTAATTAATTAATGTCAACTTTGTGAAGTAGTTTGAAATCAGTGGAATCGAGACAAATTTTTTAAAAAGCCTAGTAATTGAAATTCCTGGCAATTGAAAAACTATTTCAAAATTATTTTTTACTTTGAAATAAAGTTAAATTTATTCTTAACCAGTACATAAACATATATTTAAAGTTGAATTAAATTCAATTGTGTTTTTTTTTCTTTTTTTAAACAAAATTTGTACTAATGGTATTTGTAATGGTGTTGAAATGAATTGAGACCAAGGATGTCTTTTTCTAGCTTGGGCTCTTTCTTGTGCCAGTAACACAGGAAATAATATGGAGCTGGCAAAGACTGGAATGCCAATAATAATAATAATTGAAAATGCAAAGACAACTAAATGCCCACAAAAATGTTATGTTTCTTTCATAAGTGGAAAAATCTATAAACCAAGTATTTAAACAATTAATAATTAGAAGATCAATAAAAAGGTGATAACCTTCAGCCATCAACATTGAACTTTCTGGTGAGAAAATTCTGCAGACTTCAGGCTCTATCTGGTGAGCAAAGCCCTGACCTTCTCCCACCTGTTTTTTGATTCATGATTGCTTTGGAAGTCAGACTTATTGCCAGAGCCTCCTTTGGTTAACATGAGAGAGTATCATCCTAAGGAACCATCCTCCAATATAACCTAAGTAATAAAAAAATAATCCAGCAACACTTCTAGTGAAAAAATGAAGCAGTCTAAACCTGTGGAATACCAAATTCTCAGTGCACTTTTATAAATAGGAGATTCTCTCTCATTTCATGGAATAAGTCAGTGCTGACCATCAAGTGAGAAGGAGAATGGAGGATCAGCTTGTATCAACTCTAAAATTTATATCACTTGTTAGTACTCTCAGTGAGAATGGCAGACATGGGCTACATTGACTCTTGATGAAAACATATATTATGACTTTCCTTATTGCAGAATGGAACAGAATTTTTTTTTTTTTTTTTTTTTTTGGTATTATGGTGCTCCTGCTTTGGTTTTATTGACTTTAGATCTCATTTAGTTAATCTAGGATTTATAGATTATAAGAATTACTAAGACCCCTCAAAAAATATTTTCTGTTCCATTAGGAGGAGCACATACACTTATACATTTTTTTTTTTTTACATCATCATAGATTTAGTCCAATCTTTTAGATAGTTATAGGAACCTTAAAGCTGCAAGGAAACCTGTAGCCTAGGAAACAATCAAACACTGTCTTGGAAGGAAATCTTGGGGATGACCAAAACTTTAATGTCCACACTGCCATGAGATTATCACATGAGATTTTACTGGCAAAAAGAACAAATTTAAATTTAAAACTGAAAGAACACAAAGTTAACTTAAAAAAGGTGTGGGATGATTGTATTAATTCCTAATTTGAGAGAGGCTCTTTACTTTTTTGAAAGGAACATCCCCATTTCTGAAATATGTACCTTGCTTATGTGAGGATTCCTACTGCAGTCTTGTTTGTGTCTTCATACATTCATTCAACTTCTCTCCATTGTGAAGTCAAGAAAATAAATAACAGTTGTTGTATAATAGAAGCCAAATTAAATGATTTGCCACGTGGTGTCTGATAATTAACTAAATAAGATTCCCTCAAACAAGCAAATCTCACTTGTTTTTATGACTACATTAAAATGTGAATCTTAGGCAAAACAAGAACATAAATTTCACTAGAAGATATTATAATAAAATCAAACAGGGTTCTGAGTAGAGTGAAGGCTTTATTGAAAGCCATAAAATTTCTTCAGATGCCAGTGGAAAAAATTATGATAATAAAATCAGCTCCAGTTTAATGGCTTGGTAAATGAAGAGAACATTAAATGGAGTCCTGCAGGGTGCTTACAGTCCACCCCATTATTATCTCCCCCCTACAATCAGAATGCTTCCTCTAAACACCTCACTCTGAGATGTTTACCTTGGGGGCCACTCCTCTCTCCCCACTGACAGATGCTTTGCTGGCCAGTGCCTCCTTTCAGAGCAGTGCAGCTCTGGAGAACCAAACCCTGGTGCAGCCCTCACCCAGGAGAGCTGCCATCACTCCAGGGAGATGCCTCAGGAGAGCACAGACAGCAGGCTTAGTCTGTCAGCAAAATGAACAGTAGGATGGTCATTTGCATGTGTAAGAAAGGCCCATTAACAGCAATAATATCCTAACCCAGAATTAAATTCTGTGCTCTAGAGTGTCATTTTTTCCCTTAGAGGGAAAAAAAGAAAAATCAGCATATAACCATCTGCAGATCTCTTAGCTTGAAGACAGGGAAAACCCCTGATTAAAAACAAACAAAAAAAAAGAAAATAATACAGTGTCTTTTCTGATATACAGTCTGTTATGGTGCCCCAACTTCTAGTCTTTTAGTTCTGAGCTTTATTTGGGGAGAAAGTCCAACAAGGAAGATTTTGGTCTGGATGCAAATGCATCATTAGGCCCCTACAATTATGCAAATTGTAAATTAGGAATTCAGAATATCTAAAATCAATGCAGTTACAGAAGAGCACACTGAAACCAGTCCCAGATTTCCTCTTGCTTTATTTTATGGAAATCTCAGTCCTACGTGTTCTCTGTTTACAAACACCTTTCATTGGAGATATTCTAAAATATAAGGGAGTCACTAGAATGTGGAATGAATTTTATCCTTTCTGGAAAGAGCTTTTCCAATCTCAATTCCAACTGTCCAATTAATTTTCCCAATTAAACAGCAGCTTTAAGCTCTCATGGAATTTTTCTTCGAACAGAACTATTATGTATTTGCCATATACAGTGAAATTCAGCAGGACAGATGCTTGGAAAAGACTTTTACAGAATGAGAGAATAATACATGAAAAGGAGGTGAAAATTTCTAAGCCTAGACCGAGCTGTTCAGGACACAAAAAGAGAACAAAATTAAAACATACCATAATAGTATGATTATAGAATCAAAGAATGGTTTGGTTTGGAAGGAACCTTCAAAGGTCTGTTAGTCCACCCCACCTGCCATGGGCAGGGACACCTTCCCCTAGAGCAGGTTGCACAATGCCCCATCCAACCTGGCCTTGTGGGATGGGGCATCTATCACCACTCTGGGCAACCTGTTCCAGTGTCTCACCACCCACAGTAAAGAGTTTCTTCAAAATATCTGATCTAAGGCAGTCCACCTTCAGTTTAAAATCATTACTCCTTGTTCTGTCACTACAGGCCCTTGTAGGGAATTTTCCCTTCCTGTTATTTACGGGATCTGCAAGGAATTGAAAACCAGTTTGAACATCACTGTTCTCAGATTATCTGTGAGCCTGTATTAGTAGACTAGGAAACTGGAAGTTTCCTATAGCTCTCCTTTATTTAAATGAGTTGACAGGAGATGTGATACACACAGGCACAAACACATTGTTAAAAAAATAGCATAGAGGAATATAGCCTAAAATGAACTAGATAGAGCAAGTCAACCCTTTAAAAAATCTTAAACATCCTTGTGTGGGCAAAGCTGTGGGCCATGTTCATTTGAGGCACTGATGCATTAAATGAAGTGTTGCCCTTATGTGCTGTCAGCACCATCCCTCTATACCGTGTGAATTCCACATGAAGCTGGCAAATAGCTTTATGGCCACTATTTTCTCATCTCTGGGCTTACACTATTTTCTCACAGAGAAATTAATGATGTTGTTGTTTGTTCAGCAGCAGAGGACGAGAGCTAATCTGACAGCTTGTGTCACAACTACAGTTTGTAATGGAATTATTAAAGAGAGGGACAGGTCTAAAGGCTAAGCTTCAAATATTACGGGTTGAGAGAAAGAGAGAGGAAGGAATACAGATCACTATGCACTGAAGAAATGGGAGAAGTGGGGAGCTAAAAAATTCCTTGAAACAAGAGGAAAGAGCAGAATCAGGTTCTGACTTTGCAAGGGTTTATGTGAAATACTGGGAAATGGTCACTCTGGCTATCTTCCCTCTTTCTCACCATGCACACTTGTCCATGCCAAACCCCATGCTGCTCTGCACACATATTATGTTGATTGCATTGTGATACAATTATATTATATCATTATATTATATTATATTATATTATATTATATTATATTATAATTTTGCATCTTCAAGGATTTGTTGCTAGCTATTCAGCCTTGGCAACCCCACAGGGCTGGAAACAGGGTTAGATATGCCTGAATGGGGAATCAGCTGGGGTGACTGGAATGAGAGATGGGTTGTATGAGTAGGCTGTAGTGCAAGCTTGCAGTGTCATGGATTGCTGGCAGGTTACACAGGCTCAGGCTGACTGATTCAAAATGAGTGTATTACTGAAGTCTGTATTACTTTGTTTATGTGGGTGGGAATGTAGTGGTGACCGTGTGTGTCTCTGTCCCCTGCCTATTCTCACTTTTCCTCTCTAATTGGAAAAAAACCAAATTAGAATCTGAATTTTTGATACAGCATCAAGCATGTTTAGACAGCGCTGTCAACAACTTATTTCAGAATCCTTTGAACCTGCAGTTTCTGAATTTCAGCAGCAGAATAATGGAAAAGAATCTTTATGTTTCATTTTAGAGAAGGCAGCATCTCAAGATGACGGGGAAGCACCTACAGAAGTAAAATTTAAGTTTGGTTTTACTTTAAGTGTTCACAGAGTTTGAATAAACCTTAATTAAACAGTGAACTGTGAATCAGTCAATTTCCACAATGGAATGGAATTATACCAGTAGGAGATCTGGAGATGGCCAGCACCATATGACATGTGAAACGAATTTGAGATGTGTTACTAAAAGACAAACGGTTTTCAATTTGCTTCAATTTATCAAAAAAGCACTAATTCATCTGAAAGATTGAACAAGATGAAAATCAGAGTATCTCATGGATATAGCTGTCATTCCTACTATAGATCAGAAAGAGACATTTGAACTCAGATTTTCTGTGTCTTAAGGTGAACTAAGGCATTACTGTGATTTATGCAAGTTTTCTGGTTGATTTATTCTTTCCTGCTGTAGTGGGTGAATAGGGCAAACAAGAACTTAAAAGCAATGATTTCAACTAGCATATAGGTATCTAAATAGCCTTATCAAATGGCCTATGTTTCCCTCTTAATCAAAATGAAAAAAAATAAAAAACAGCTTTGGAAATATTCAAATATTTTGTTTTGAATTTTCTGGAATTTGGTATTTGTTTTTTGGATGCCTTTTTTCCCTGTCTGTCTAAACTGTTTATTTTATATGACCTTTTCCTAGGAGTATGTCAAATTTTATGCTCTGGAAAAATTCCAGGTTTGTTAGTTAGCATGTCTGAATGAATAACTGGTTTACACAATATTTTACTTCATTTTGGCTTCTTGTCCCATAAAAAGAGAACTAAGTGTCTTTCATAAAAGGTAAAATGGAGTCTACTGAAAACTAAGAATAGAAAATTATCATGCAGTGTAATTTCAACCTGTAGCACTGTCTTCCACTTAGGATAATGTATTTAAATATCTGACTGAGACAATGTTACATTTCTATTTCTTAAACTGCAGAATTTTTGTTCCACAAAACAGATGTGAAAGTCCCAGAGAGCACTGGCAGCTCAGAATAACTATAAAGAAAAACTCAGTGCAGGTGAGGCAGGGAGGGGAGGGCACTTGTTAAATCCTGTGAAATCCTAGAAAGAGTTTTCAATCTAATGTATTATATTACATATATATTTACATATTATGGAAGAAGAATTAAATCCATGGAAGAGAATGGACAAGAGTGACACACTATGAATATGCAAAGTTTATTTGCTGTTTAATGTGCTGATAATAAACTGATGACCACAGAAGCTGAAAAGATCCAAATTCATCCCAAGCATTCTTTCTTCCATGCACAATGCTGCAAATTAAGCAAGAATATTTTCTGTGGGAACTGACTGTCTGAAACACCAGGAATTGGCCACTGGTAGAGCCAGGAACTGAAGTAAGATTGAACTGTGGCTCGATCTGATGTGACTACACAAAATCAGCAGTGAGAACACTCATCAGGTAACTGATGGCAGCACTGACAAGCAGGATGGTGTGAAAATCCTTGGCAAGGTATAGGCAGGAAGGAAACTCGCATGGAGGGAGCCTTTAGACCATAGAAATTGAGAAGGAATCAAATGAGAAAAGAGAGGTTTTCAAATTGTCAAGCCCTTCTCCAAATATATAATCTACAGCACTGCCCTACCAGGGAACTGTTTCTGATTTCTATTGGAACCAGTATACAGTTGTGACTGGAAACACAGAAATTGTTGGCCAGAGTATATTTAATCAAGTATTTGCTTCATATTGTTCCATTTTTAGCATTTCTCTTGTTTAACATTTTTCTTGTTCTACCATCACTATGAACATATCAGATAATGACATTTTATTCTAACTTTCAGTCATCTTTAAAGTTAATCAGAAGCAAAAACGTAGATCTTTTGTAGCCACCAGGAAAGAATATAATAGAAAGTATGAAAGTTGGCTTTTACTGAAATATCCTTGTCTGAAAATGTTAATGAATTAAAACAAACTTTTCAATGCTGCACAAGTTTTAATGACACCTTCAATAAAAGCCTTTCAACTCCAGTTTGGGATTTGGAGTCTGAGAGACAGAGAGATCCAGCACAATTCTCAGAATAATTTCTTACATAATTCAAAATTTTCACATCACTAGAGAATGCTCTAATCAATCCATTCCGGGCTGTCCTGGAAAATGCCATTTCTGCTTATGATTAATTCAAGTTATGATTAAATCAAATTAATTTTTTTGTGTGAATGTACAGTGTGTAAAGTTCAAGATTTCTATTTCACATGAAGAGGGACAAAACTTTTCATAGATCTTGTTTATCAATACTTTAGCTAAGTAGAAAATTTGAGGGCCTCAGAGTAAGGGCAGGGAGGACAGTGAGACAGAGTCCGCTGTCTCTTTATGAGGGTGCTGGATTATGTTTTACTCCAGGATAATCCCCAAAAGAAGAAGTTCCTTTGGCTACTAAGTCCTAGAGGACTTTAGGTACAATCCTCCTGAATTTAGGTTATGATTATTCTTATATTTCTGTCATTGTTTCATGAAATATGGGGCCTGTAGACTATCACCAAACTTTTTTTCTCTGCCTGTCATGTTTCCAGTAGAAACATGTGCTGTGGGAAAACACTGCTTCCAAAGAATGCTCACAATCCAGTGAGAGCTGACTCAAACAAAAAGATACTAAGAGGATATAATCAATTTTCTTTTGTGTTTCCAAACTTTAAAACATGCTGTTCTATACATAAATATTGAATAATACTCAGTACTATATTCTAGATAGAAACACATTTTGTGCCAAAAATCTGAAGTACAGGCAGACCATTCCTTCATATTGGAAGAGCATGAAATTATACAACAAGGAGAGAAAATAACCCTTTATATATCAACACCAAAATCTGATATCCAGGACTTTTTGGGCAAAATTACACAACATGATTCTCATTTGAAAAAAAAAAAAAATTGAACATTTTATCTGGATAATTTAGAATACTGTATTTTTATAATTTTAATATAGTAATTTCAATAGAACATTTTGATAAATGTGTTCTTCTACAAAAAGTTTTTCTGTTAAAAAATGTATGACCAAGTTTTCTGTATGGCAGTCAGTATAGCTACAAAATTGCCCTGCATCCTCTACAAGTGTCTTGGACTTTAGAGCTTTTCTGGCCAGATTTCATGGCTAAGGTCAGCCTATGAAAATCACAGTAGGAGGAGTGTTTTCCAGTTCCCTTTCTTTTCTTAAGAGCAGGATGCAGTTTCTGTTGCTAGAAGAGAAAATAGTTAGATTTTGAAATAAAGAGCCCACTTATTTCTTGATTTTTGCCAATATATTTGTGAATGTTAAAGTCTCGCACCTAATGCCAATTTAGATACATAGTGATGAGCTTGTATTAATATCTCATCAAAACAGGTACTTGAAGTAATGAAAATTTAAGTATAACCTCTAATTGTATTTTATTTTTTTATATTTGAACAAGTAGGGTTCTGGTGTTATGCACTTAGAGGACAGAGGATGCTGACTTGATTAGTAACATTTTTTTATGTCCATGAGGACGCCTGAAGAGGATGATGAAGAATATAGTGAGTGACATATGTTTTACACTTAAGGATTATTCAACATTTGTATTTTATGTAGTATTTTTTCAATTTAGTAGTTAATATAAAAACACTGACCCCTAAAAATTCATTGGAATGCTACCTGTTTTCTGAGAGCTACCTAGTGGACTTGCTAAAAGTTATAAAAATGAAATGGACTCTTTCCAGAGGTGCCAAGAGTCCAGTGAAAGGTGTCATGCTCCTTTTTGCCTGTATTACTTCAGAATGTGTGGTATTGCCTTATTCAGTTCTACATGAAGTCTCAAGACACTCAATACATGGTGGGGATGTGACTAGTGACATATTGAACTCAGAATATTCTTCAGTGGATATTTTAAAGCAATTTTCTCCTCCAGGTAATTTTTAATTTTATTATAAGGCAAGGGGCTATTAAGAAAACCCCAGGACTGACACAAAAGTCAGGATTGCGGAAATATAACAGTGTTCATATTCCTCACTTCCCTTAAAAAGAGTGATTTGAATACAGAAAACAGTGAATAGTGAATTTATTTATGGTGAATAACTTATGGAGTTCAGATTTACTTATCTTTGTAAGAAACAAAAAGATGACCTAGAGTAGATGAATAAGAAATCTGACAAAAGATTAGAACTCATCATAAAATTCTTCATCATGCAGAGAAATACTTCATGGCTAAAATTCAGGCATTGGCAATGAAACTAGAATAAAGATTGGCTGGAAATAAGGTCTCATTCTGTCAGTGCACAGTTTTAATGGCAACTGTGCACTGACACGGCTCAGTTCAGGCTGTGCCTATTTCCCATACCTGAATTTGATTGTGTTTCCTGGAGAAATTCACCAGCTCCAAGCAGAAGTTTCAGATTTTTAATTCAGGAAGTAAACAGCATGATTTTATGGCAGAAAGTCAGGCTATTCATATAATGGTGCTATCTCGCTTCAAAAAATATGACTCATTTCCTGAGAAGTTGGATGGATGTTGTTTGTATCCCATTCCATATGTAAAGTTTCATTAACTTGATTAAAGAAAAACTAAACTCATGTTTGAAAAATCTTTGCTTAGTGCCCACGGTGTAGCACAAAGCAAATTTGGAATCATGTTAGTTTTCATCCTTTTTTTTTTTTTTTTTTTTTTTCTGAACCCACATTCCCCTGTACTCCACTATCCCTGACAGAAATCTCAAAACCTTGTTTAATCATAATCTTCATCATTGCTTTCAGTAAAAGCTAAGTTAGATTTTGAAAGTTTGCTTTTAAGCTGAGAAGGAAAAAGCTCCATATGTTTTAAAGATGATAAGTTGTTTTGTCTTTGGAGTAAGTTTGGTTAAGGATCCAATATGAACAGTTAAAGACATATAGATGATCAGTTTATCAAGTAGAGAAAGGATAATAAATCTCATTTGCTATTTCAATATGCTTCAAATTACATGAAGATATCTGCCTTTATTTGTTGCCTCAGACCTAAAGTTATTTTAAGATGAAAGCTACCTGAACTGGTTAGAGAGACTCCTTATCTTCTGTTTGCAAATTTTTAGTGAACCTGGGCCATGCTTTTGCATAAATTGGAAGCTGAGTTATAAATAACCCTTGCTGAATTTATGAATTTGAATGAAGACTATTTGAAACCCATTGGAGTCTAATGGCTTCAACCACAAACCAGAAAATGCATATCAGTAGAGACAAATTTCCTTTAAAATTCACTGAGATTGAAATACCACTCCTGTATTAAATTCCTTCTTCAGATTCCTGCTATGATAATATTTATGGAGTGACTGCTACATACTTTACCATGCCTGTTTTCTCTGAAATGAACTGAAATCTACAAAACAAGAAGGGGGAGCAGGAGTGATTCTCATGCCAGTGGTAGCTCCTTCCCATCAGAGAACCTGCTGTAACAACACCACTGGGGTTACAGGTGCCAGGCCATGAGAAAAGGAGTATGTGAGTAAGAGAACAGAGCAATAAAAGAAATATATTCCCACAGAGGCCTTGGAAAACTGAGCCTCTTTGGGAAAAAAAATGCTGCTACAGCAGCCTGAGTGAAAGGTTACAGAGCTGCAAATGGTATAACTAATGCCAAGAAACCAGGGTAAATAAGGTGCTTGTGGAATGCAAGGTAACTACATTCTCAGTGTAGGGATGGAGTTTTCAGGTGTACACCTGCAATGTGGCTTCTTGAGCAGTCCTGTGTCCCTCACAGAGGCCTACTGACTCTCAGACTGACACTGCACTTTACATCACCTTGGCTACTGAGAATTCCTGGCTCAACCATTTGCTTTCCTGATAACATGTTAAATGCCAGCAGGGCAAATCCATCCTTGGTTAACACCCCATCACAGATTAAAATCTCAAATGCTTAAGCAGACTTTTCACCTCAGGACACCTCCCTGTGCCACCACTGTTGGTTAATGATAGCAAGTATAATGTAGTCATACAAAACTTACAAAATAAGCTGAAATAAGGGTGTTGAAATGCATTTCATTGTATTAGTCTATGTGCAGGGTTTGTATGCAAGGTATTTTTCCTGCCAGTTTTAACTAACATGATAGTTACAAGCAGATATGATTTTGTTCTGTAGAGAATCTAGTAGTACTTATGTCCATGGAAGACAAGATAAAGGCTTTGCACCCAATTTGGAGGAAAGGCTTAAAACCAGATTTGGGGAGGAGGGAATAGTTTTTGCTCAAAGTGACCTTGAAGCTGGGAATGCTAAGATTATTGGTATGGGAAAACTTCCTTTATTATGCCTAATAATGTATGAAGTGTTGCTCATCCTCTGCCTGTTTTGAGAAGTAGAATTCCTGTATGGAGACAACAAACTGTCACAGACACTCTTGAGCCTCTTACTGGGAGAGAGAGAGATCATAAAAGTGCAGTCTTGTGATAAACTGCACATGTGTGAAGCCCTTTGATATATTTGGGCAGGCAGTGAGCCCCTCTGCTGCTCACTAGGATGAACTAAGCCTGATGTGTGTCTCTGCCACCCAGCATTCTTAGTGAGGTAATGAAATGAATCTACTCTTTTCTTTTCAGCTGTGGTTTGGTTGTTGGTTACCTGTATGTATTGATTCACAAGTCTCCCCCACCTGTCAAGTGTACAAAACTGACTATTTCAGTCCAGAAGAAAGGCAATTTTTTGTGTAAATCACCATCAACTACATTCAAAAGATCACGCGTTATAGTGATGGAGTAGAGAGATTCACAGTGCCTCCCCAACATGTGTTAAGAGTATAATGATAGAATTCTGCAGAAAAAAATAGTTCAGATTTTCCTCAGACTGTGAAAGTAAGCCTGAGGCAAGAATACTATTTGTATTTTTTTTATGACTCAAGGCAGCTGCTTCTTCTGCTTCTGTTATCTTCACTTACGCTATACACCTTCAAGTTGCTTTTGGAATGAATGTGCTCTGCTCAGGTCTTTTTATTTTATTACCCCTGGGATACTTGTGAAGCACAGAGTGAGAACAGACTATCTTACTTGTAATTTAGTCACTCATTTGCATTTCCATTAATTAGTAAGAAGGAAGGAAGTTCATGGAAAAGAACCAGCTCTAAACCAGTTAGTTGTGTTTGCGCAGACATGTAGTGCATCAAAAGAGTGAGCTACAAACCTGTGCTACAGTTTTCTCCTAAATGTCTAAATGTAGTGGAAGCCAAGAGGACACTGGTAAATCAGATCCACTGTGCCTGAGACACACTGTCTGAACACAGTGCAAGGACATTCTGGTTACAGGACAAAAGAACATTGCCATCCATGGTCTATGAACACACAATAGCTTAATTAAAGAAGGAGTAATAATTCTAAATAGATCGCTCATCTACAGCAAATCTGCCTTTTCCAAAAAGTCTGAATCTTGCTTGCACAGTAGCTGCCTGTGCAATACAGTTATTTCTGCATTTTCTGTTTTCTCAATTTGTCTGTGATAGAAAATATAGAAACTATATCCAGCCTCTTGCTTTCTCATCTCTATTTACATCTGAGCTGACTAGCAGCTATTTCCCCAAAAGTCAGTAGGGACTGCAATTCTTGCTGGTCATTGCACAAACAAGCACAAGGAGGGTGTGACAACTCCTGTGCCTTGCCAGCTTTATACACCTGTGCATGGCCAGGCATGAGATACAGGTACAAATAGCTACCTACAGCTGGAAATCAATGCGGAAGACCTTGGAATTTCTAGCTTGCCCTGAGGTTACTGCAACAAGAATTCATTTCCAAGTGTTAAAAGCCATCTCAGATTACTAAAGAGAATGGCATGTGTTTTCCCAAAGCTGCTTGTGGCAGGAGGTCTGTCCTTTTCAAGCACTCCGTGTGTGCCCAATCAGGTAAAACAGTGTCACAAAGAACAAATGACTGATGCTCCCAGATCACCCATGTTAGTGTAGCTATTGTTTCTTCAGTAGGCATCTGCCACATGCACCCATGCAGCAACTTCACCCTCGGGTTTGCTGAAGCTCGTGCACACTGCAGGTTTTAATACAGATATTAAGAGTAATTAACAATTAATAATATTAATAGTAATAAATACATATATTTATTGTATCACAGTGCATAACCAGAAAATTATAGGAAAATTTTTACTTTTTATAAAGGTATGGCTAGTTAGTGTTAGATCCTGCCAAAGATGACAGAGAAAACACTGGACCAAAAAAAAGCTGCAGAGGCTGGATTGTGGCTAAATTGATTTAGAGGCTAAATTGAGGGCTAGTGACTCTGTGTATTTCACTACTCTCAGATCTTACTCTTAAGAAGTAGTGAAGACTCTTTAGCACATACTACCATACTAATATTAATTAATTAACTAATTAATTAATTTTTAAAAGGTTGCCTGAAACCCCACTTGTATTTCCAATTCAGTTGATCTTTGTGGTTGTGGGAACCTCAAAGACAACTTCTGGCCAGAAAAATAAGCCTGAACTTAGATTTTGTATGCAAGTCATGGGATGGCTGTGGGCAGTCTTGCCATGCCTAAATAATTTATGCCATCCTCATTTTCAAAGAACTTGTGCAGTAGAAGCACAGCATCCAGACAAGAGCTCCTCCAAGGAAACCAGTCTGGAGAGGTCTTGTCGCCACACTTCCACTCTCCTAGTCCACACCCTCATCTCTTCAGCAGCAGCTTGTGGGGAGCTGTAACCTCTGCCCCAGGGAGCCTTCACTGATGCTCAGGCTCTAACGTCTGGAGACTTCCAGCAGTGAAATAACCATCTGTGTGTGCAACAGTGCAAGATCACTAGGGCTCTAGTGCTGCCTTTCCTCCCACAGCACAGCCATGCTAAAGTTCTGCAGACCCTCCACAAGTGCCTTCAGACACTGCTGATTTCTTCACTCACAACACAGGGCTGTTTATCTGCAGATTTCTGCTATTTACAAAGCAGGAACTTCGTTGTTTTTATTGCTGGCTTTGATGGGATTACAAATCAATAGATACCTCTGACAATTGTGTAATGTAATATTTTTTGTTTGGCCTGCCTTCCTAAGAAAGTGTACTTCACATGCTTGTGCTGTCTGCACAACTGGCCAAACTATATTTTCCTCAATTCACTAATTTTAGCCAAATTTGCCCGAGTGTAACTGAATACAGGAGAAAGACTCAAACTGTGTCCTGTAGTGGGCAATAGATGCTGCCACTCTCTCAGGCAAAGAGGTAGGGGATGTTGGAATGTTCAGGGAACACAAAAGGAATTGAGTACACTTTCATGTTGTCTTTGAGAATTGCTACTCCCCACTTTACAGTGTCTTGACCTTACAGGTGAAAGTCTAAGCCTCTTTTTTCCTCACCTGGCCCAGAGAGTGACTTTTCACTCAGAACTCTCTTTCTAAACTCTGTAATTTAGTTAGACACTGTTCCCTGCACCTTACACTTTTGGAAAAGTGTTAACAGAGCAGATGCATTCACCACTCTTCCAATATTTGTTGACATAGGGTATTTACGACTGGCTTGAAGGAGCTGATGGCCTGAGGCACAGCTCCAGTAATCAATAATCCTTGGAACATCCTGAGCCAAGGTTATTTTTGCCCACAAAAATGAAATAAGAGTCAGGGAGGTAATTTGTTTTGCCCATTCATAAAAACATTTGATTCTAAGCACAAAACAATAACAAGTAAAATTGTGATAGTAAAAAACAAAGATAACAAGCTGGAACATCTAAATATGAAAATAAAAGCAAATCTTGCCAAAAATATAACCCCTTGCTCTCAGCTAATGAACTAAAAATAATGAATGCATAGTACAACCAAGAGCAGATAAACACACAGTGTAAGAGCCCTAAAAATTATGAATAAAATTTGTCTGTTCCTGAAGCAACTTGCTGTATACTCTAAAATGAGCCAGCAACAGACAGTTATGAAGTCTGTTTTGGAAGTAATTTCACACCTGAAGGTTTGCAGCTGAGGAAGATGCTTGTCAAGCAAAGTAGATGAATATCAGGTATCCTTAAGTAACCTTCAAAACTGCAGCAGATCCAACTTGGCCTAATCCAAAGCAGGATAGGTACTCGATTCAAAATCATTAAATCCTATGAGCTATTCACTCAACTCTTTTTGCTTCTTATGGTGTAGCAGAATATGTGGAGAGATGAAGCTACTTCAGTGCAATGCTAATGCATCCTTCCTGGAGTTGTGCATTTCTGAAGGAAAGTGAATTGCAGCATGACGAAACTGGGACCTATTTCCTGTCCACCTAAAAGTTCAGAAAATTTCACCCATTATGTGTAGAGAAGATAAGCTGAAGTCTGATGTCAGCACTGGCCACTGCAGACATCTGCAATAGCACAGCCAGGTGCTTGCTCACTCTGTTTGATCTTTCAGTTTCTTCTGTACTTTCAAAGGCATCTCTGCAGGGTGGGTGTAGGGTGCTGGAGACTTTTGACATTATGCATCCATGCTCAGTTTTATGCATGTGCAGATAACTGTAGAGCTGTGGCAACTGTAAGAAACCTGGCTGAATTGTTTGGAATCAGATCTGCTGTGTTTTGGCTATAGGACCCTTTTCAACCAGTCTGGAGCCAGGAACTGCAGTCCTCCTTAAAAAAACACCCACACAACTGCTTGTGCTGCTGACTATGAGAAAGGACATGGTTTCACCAGAGCTGGCCACTCAGCAGGATGTGGTTTTGCAGGGATTCATATGAGGTTCAGAGACTAAATTATCTTCATCTCTTTTGGGTGAATTCAGAAAATGCATCCCACAACAGCTCTGTCTCCCTCCATAAACGATGCCCCTCTCAGAAACTGTTTGAGGTTTTTCACTTGATCATTTTGCTAATCATCTTGATCATGAACTCCCTGTACCTGCCTTCATAGTTTGGAGGGTTCTGTGGAAGAGCCACAGGAATTAATCTGAGCTCCTGTGATTCTAGCAGTATCTTACCAGTTACCCTTTTCAAAAAAAGACACACTCTGCAGGTGCCAGACCCTTTATCCCAACTGCTCTCCAATGGCCCGAAGGGCAACCTGTGTTTTCCAGCTCCAGCTGGCACAAAAGCAGCACTGCAGAAAGACAGCCATCCTAGGTCAAAAGGGTGTAGCAGTAATTAAATTGCAGTTCTGTGCTGAAGAGTGACAGTATAAAAAATGCTGCTGTAGGCATCTCTATTTATTGTGCTTCCTTGACTCCAAATGTACCCAGTGGGCAGCGGAGAAGATTTTCTTTCTTAACCTGCCTCTTTTCCAAAGCTAATGTGAAACAGAGTCAGGTCAAAGTCCTTTTTCATTCCCTGCATTACTACTAACAATAGAGGGCATAACTGGCCAAAATAGGCCAGAAGAAAGACATGTATCATCCTATCACACCAGAACTAATTCTTGGGTCTGTCTGACCAGCCTGGACCCAGTGGTTCCAGCACTGTTTACTGCAGAAGGTTCTACTTACTCTCACTGGTAATGGCTCTGCAGGTACAGTGTAAAGTAACATATACTTACAGCTAACATCAACACAGGAAACTGATAGAGGAAGGAAGCAGTTTTGCTAGCAAGAAGAGACCATTTCAACACAGCCATTTTTTCTGCCTGGAATGGCACTTTTTGTGAGTTGGGGCCCTAGGGCAAATCACTTCATGATGATGGTAAATGAGCTGAAAGCCAATCTCAGTCAGCAATAAAATGACAGGATAGGATTAAGAAAGAAGTAAGTGGTGATCTATCAAAAATATGGAGTATTTTTGACAAAAGATGTGATGAGGAAGCCAGAGGCTAGAGAGAAGGAAGTAATGAGGATGAAAAACTGGAAAACTACAAGATGGACAAAGAAAGATGAGGGAATCTAAAAGGGTTTGGTGAAGGACAGCAAAAATAAGGAAATCATTTGCAGAAAAAAGGAATAGGAAGTTACCCATAAAAATGGAAGACAGACATTAGAAATTAAAAGAATGAATCAGATAACTGTGTTAAGAAGCACAGTAGAAGAAGAGGGAGGAGAAACACTGAAGGGGAACGAATTTTAGGGTAAACAGATTAGAAATAGGAGAGAATTGCATCCCTCAAACATGGAACCATCCCTCAATATTAATGAAATCTATCCCTGATCATGTAAGAAAAAAGTAAAAAAAAGCAATGAAAAAATGGGACACTTATTTATTTAAAGGTTGGGGAGTTTATGTGTGTACTTTGCTTAAAGTTGTACTTCAAAAACAGGAATAGTTTTCATTTTAGGGCATACTCAGGGCTTTTGAACTGCACCATTTAACAATGTTGTAAAAAGAGTAATCCCACTGGCTGTTCTCCAGGGCACTTGATAGTTAAGGTTTCTGCAAAGCAGAGTCATGTGAAGACATTGCTATTTTGAGTATGTTCTTTTCCTAGAAGACTTTTCTGGGGCAGTATGTCATTTCTTTTTGACTGCCTACCATGCTTATTTCACTGACCTCTCTCTCTTGGAAAGACTGTCTGTTTATTTTTATTTTGTGCTGTGAAAAGTCACTTCATAACTTAAATTCTTTCCCTTTATATATTAATCATCTTCTGCTTTTGAAACAGTATCTATACAAATGAAGAGCTGGTATAAATTAGTCTTTGACACTAATCTTTTCATCCCAAATAATAATTTTCTTATTCTACTTCATGCTCACAATCCATCTTTTTATTCATCTAGGCTCAACCCTCTCTCACTTTACACTTCAGTCATCTCATCTGAAAGAATTAAAACAAGATCTGACCTTATGCATAATCTCCCAAAGGTGTATTTTCATTGCACCAGGAAAGATGTAACTGTCTGGCTGCTGCTGTCACTACTGTCTTTATCTCGTGGTGATAACTTCCTAAAGATCAGGTGCAGAACTTTTTCTGCCTGGGTTTACAAAAAAAAAAAATTACAAGTTCACTCTCTCTGGAAACAGTTTTAATCTAAATGCATCTAAAGCTCCTCTATAGTTGATGGATAACAATCTAAACTATTGGGAGAGGGAAGTAAAGCCGTAGGGAAAGTCATACTGGGGTGGGAGAGAGCGAGTGAGGCAATCAAGCAGAGTAAAAGCTCTAAGCTCAAATGGTACTCACCAGTATCCAGATCTGCTACTGGTTGTGGTTTACTGTGTCTTCCTTGTGACAGTGAATAAGAAGGATGCTTTTCATAATTGATCACATTTTATCATTCTTTAAAAACTCAATTTCCTGCTAAGCATTCTCAGACTTTAGGCAAAATTCCCATGCAGTACTAAGTTTTAATATTACATAAATCATGTGTCCTGGACATAAAAATTAACACAATAGTCTAAATTACTCATCATAGTAGAATTATGGTCCTTTAAAGAGGACACAAATGAACACTACAAAATAATTTTATTACAGGTTTAAGTATAGTTGCTTCTCCTTTTACCATCCCCTTCACGTAACATTATAAACTGGTACATCAAAGGAAGCTCAGAAATTCTATACAACTAAATAGTGTTCTCATATCTTTTGCAAAAGAGATTCAACTATCAGTAAATTTAATATAATGTGCAAAATTACTCAATCTTCTCCACATCCTTAGACTTTTTTCTAAAAGATACTGTAGATAATGATTTGCAGACAAGGAACTGGAATTCCTATGTAGAATACAACAGAACAGAAAAACAGTGTAACTCATGTATGTGCTCTTGAAAAGCTCAAACTGAAAACAGACTGTGCTGAATAATAGATGCTCTAACTTTAGATAAAATTTCAGATGCATGTGAAGCAGAAAAAAAAGAATCACCCTTACTCTACTAAATGAAAATCACTATAATAAATCTACAAAGTCCATGAAGGACCCAAAAATTCCTTCTTTTTGGATCTGAAATAGCTGGAAAACTCTGTTAATGGTGGAAGCATACAACAAGTTGGTGTATGTAAACTGAGTCCATAGAAATATATCCACCCCTTTTCTGTCTTGCAGTAAAATGCAAGAATTGAGGGTGTAAGGTGAATAAAAGAAAAAAATTGTACTGTAAAGGAGGTTGCTAGGATATCCTTTTGTGAATATATGTATAATAAAATAATGGGTTTGGATTAACTGCTGAGCCACGTTCTGATATTTATATATCTGGCTATTGAAACCCATCAATTTTTGTACACAATCTCTTATTCCAAGAGAAGACAAAAGGACATCATTCTTTATCAGTATAGCTGCAACACAAGATACAAAGCAGGCCACAGTTTCTGAATTCTTAGTCCCAGCCCAACCATGACCAAACAGGTCAGAGGGAGGGGAAATAAAATCACTGGAGTTTCTCCAACTTGTAAAAGAAGAAACATGTCTAAGGAAAAATGTCACTTGGATTAGAAGTAAGAAAAAAAGAAGAAATTTCCTTCTACTACTGCCATTCTCCACAATTAGGAGAATGATCATATTTTAGTAGCCTACCTATCTTTCACTGTAGCCAGGATCAAATATCTGTGGAACATTTAAAGACAATTCGACTACTGATTTGTTGAATAAGATCTGAGTTAGAAAAAAAGGAGACTGAAACACATTTTATTATAGTTATAGGTTAGGGAAAAGCACCTGCTGTTCCATATCCTCTTCCCCAATTAAGCATACTCCTCTTCATCAGCATTTCTTAAGTTCTGCTGCAGTGCTGTGTAGTTATATTTCTATCTATCAGACTCCTTTTTCTTTTGTTTGTATTGTACTGCAGGGCTGTGACATCCTTATTGCAGTTTTCACACACAATCTTATATAAGCTCATCAGAATTTCATTGGAGACACGAATGTCTCCACAGAACACTCCTCAGTCCTGCAGATTCTTTTCTAGGCAAGGCCATAAGGTCACCCTGAAGCAGTGTTTCAAGTCCCAAGTGGAAAAAAAATCACATGCTACCAGAGGGGAAAAAAACAACAAGAGAAAGCCAACACACATTAAAGGAGGAAACAGAGAGGGGTAGGAAAAGAAACTGAAAGAAGAGTGAGTGTGTGAGACTGATACAAAATTTTGATTTTAGAAGTTAAATATTTTAAAGCCTTATCTGTCTGAACAGCAGAAGTACATTTATACTCCTAGATATCCTAGCAGGAATGTACAAGACTGGGGCTTTAGTACCCCTTCTCTCCCAAAGGTTTCTAGTAGATGTAATGTTAATGAAATCAGTAGTTACTCCCCTCTGGACATTATGCATTTCCAAACTAAAAAGCTAAACTGAGTGAGAACATCATGCAGTCTTTGAGGCAGTTTTAGGCAGCTTATACAAGGGTAAATATATCAGATTTTTAATATACACTGCCCTTTTTATAGTACCTCATCACAATGAATTTGGTATGGTTTATGAAGATTCATTACCACAAATGTCATAATCTCAGAAAATCAAATAAGAAGTAGATAATGACTATCTCCATTACACAGGTGGCAAAGAAAAAAAAATTAATAACCTGGTGGAGGCTTTACAGTGAGTTAGAGAGATCAAGAAACATAACTTGGCAGGCTGACTTTCTTCCCCTTGGCGCCAGGGAACCAGTAAACAGAGATGAAGAACTGTTCAGCATTCAAATTAAAAAATGTCATACAAGACTTATTACATTCCTAGCGTTCTGCTGATATTCCATGCTTAGGGGTAATGAGGAAGCTTTGAAAACTCTCCTGTGTTTGTCTTAATTTCATGGTAATGCCCTCTTCTGAGAGTATAACAGTGGCAGTACATGTAAACTCATAATTTACCTTTAGGCTTTCTAATATTTTGTTGGAAATCTTTTGGAATCTTTAAAATGTCTTATTTTCACTGGGCTATTCACTCAGAAAGCTGCTTTGGAAAATCCTTCTACACATTATTTTACAGTTTAGGATTTCTTGCAACATGTAGATAAATAAGCCAAAATCACTTACAGTAAGATGTTCAGGGAACTATAAGCATGACGAGTCAGCTCCAAAACAGAGATGGCAAACATCTTTTTAGTGACAGACAGAATGATCAGGAATAAAGTCCTAGCCCAGAAAATACCTATGTGCTAAAGAAGCCTTTCCATTCCGATATTCCTGATTTAAATTTGACTCAATTTTAGTTGCTGCACAGTTTAAACTTATTTAATAATGAATGGTAACTCATAGAAAACATGCAAAAATTGAATATAAACCTTTAGGAAATATGAGCATTTAATATTTAATATATTTTGATTTTTAAAATGCAAGGAAAAGGTGTTTTTTTTACTCAGTCCTGCCCCTGAATCAGGAAAAAATAATGTGAGAAAAGTGGAAGATTTAGTGCGTCTTCTTAAAAAAAAAAAATATCCATTCAGTTTTGCTTATGGAGAGCAAGACAGCAAAGCTTTTGATTTTCTCCATTTAGAAAGTAGGCTGGCCAGAGTAAAGTTGTTTAATTACTTGCAGGAATAAACCCCATTTAGAACTGATGACAGTATACCTACTGACTTTCTGTTCTTTAGCCATCTTAAATGATCTTTCACTAGGACATGACCTCACAAACCTGAATAAACTAACCCTGAAGCCAGGAACTGAGCAGCCTTTAAAATGTCCTTCATCCTCCTCAGGACCAGATGTGATCTCCTCTCATCAAAACTGAGGCGTACTGGCAAGGGCTGAAACTGTCAAGCTGTCAAGCCAAGTAATTCCCATTCAGGAGATAAACAGAGAGCTTCTCTATCCAAGCCTGGCAATGTAGCATCAGATTTATTTTCAAATACAAGATTAAGAACAATAAAAAATAAACCCTCTTCACAGAAATGTTTTGAGTGTAAAATTCAGGATTTCCCACTGCTTACACTCTGTGACAAACTGCATTTCATTTCATTTCAAGATGTACACATGAGACAGCCAATATCTGTTACTTCAGCTGATACATGGATGAACCCAGATCTCATTAAAGAGATTTCAGAAATAGCACAGACATAAAAGTCATTCTAGAACTGATTATTTCTAATTGACAAATTATCCTGCTACCTCTGCAGAGTGGTCAATCTATTTCCTGTGTAACTTTAAATAAGGGAACCAGGAAACATCTTGCTTAGGTGTAAGATCAATAATTCTGAGCAAGGAAAAACAATAACAAACGAGAGAACAACTTCTTTTATGCATCACTTCCTGTTTTAATTAAGACCAGCTGGCCAATACCATTCACAAACATGTTGCAGGTGTGGAAAGTAACAAAACAGATCTGTTTGGTAGGAGTCATCTGGAGCGTGGTCAAAGACACCAACTACACCATACACTTACTGGGGTCCCTCTCTTGGCTTCCTTTTAAGCTTACTACTTGGTAATTCTCAGTCATAAACTCTTGGTGCGAACTTTTGTTTAGAACTGACCCAAGACTCAGTTAGTTGCTGTGTCTTGATTGAGACAGCTGCCTGCACTTAGGACAAGTACCTTCACTTTGCCATCTGCCCTTAATCCCATGACAAGTATGAGGAAGACAAGACAGTTCACCTCTGTATGCCCCAAGGACAGATGAAATTATTGTGCACATGGAAGTCAGCTCTCCTGAGTTTTCTGCAGCTCAAATGTTTGTACAGATCACTAGAATGTCTTCATCACAATAAAAAAAGCATATATAAATAGAAAGCAACAACAATAGATTCAACAACTCAGCAACACACGTAGGGAATCTCTTGCTGTGTACATTGGAACTACCTATTGATATCTATGTTTCTGATTGCTATACTTTCAAACCTCACAGTAACTGGAGGTTCTGCCCAGTTTAATGGCAGCATGATCTGGAGAAGCAGAAGGTAATGATGCTGTCTCATCACACTGCACCATAAGACACTTTAGGATGAGGTCAGGAAGCCTTATTTTGCCCAAGTTTGGAATTTGTCTCTTTAGAGGTGTCTTCTCCACAGTTTCTGAGGTGTCACTCCAGTCCCTTGTACCCTGCATAGCTCTGTCCTCCTCTTTCAAATGAGCATGGGCAGAGGAAGAACATAACGCTGACCTTCAGTCTCCCCTGACAGCCACCAACCTACAGGCCAAGTTCAAGAATATTTAAAGAAAACTCTAGGTCTTACTCTGTCCCTGAACTGGAGAGGAGTGCCTTGTCTCAGTCCAGCTGCACATGACTAGGTTTCCCGGTGCTCCAAAACCAGGATGCATTATCCAGCTGCTGATAGGGAATGTTCCCTGGCTGCTTTAGCCCTGTCCTATATCCATACCTTATCTGGGTAAGCACTGGTCAGTGTGGGACAGTAGTACCAAAGTCTTAATACTAACCTGAGAACAGATTAAGTTTGCAGATGTAACAAGGCAGTGCCTGGAGAGCCTGTGTGGTAATACAAGTGTAGTCACAGGTATTACAGCCGGATCCTTCTGATCTGACCTGAGTGGGCATTGCCTGCTGGTTGGGCTGTATGGGACTTTTATTGTTCAAGGAGCAGTGAATAGAATGCTTGCCATGTTATTGGGTTGCTGTGCTCCCTCTTTTTCCCCAAATGATTTTAACTCAGAGGGTCACGACTAGGCTGCAAAGGCACAGAAACAAACCTGTTTGATAGATGTGGGGAAAGAAAAGACAATTTCATTTTGAAATGGGAGGATTTTTTTTTACCCCATAACTAGAACTAAAGACTGTTTGTCTGTAAAATTCATCACACCATTATTGTATTAATGACGAAGAAATGACAATTATATAACACCATTTATCTAAGGTCCCAAAGTAAAGGACAAAAAATTAGTAATGTGCCCTGGGGATGCTTCCAGTGGAATACTGCAAAGAGCAGGAAAGATCAATGAGAATTGCTTCTGGCTGTTAACTTACAGCTGCTCCATCCCTACTGTTCAGGCAAGAGCCAAAGCAATAAAAGGCTGAGGATGGGACCTGAAAAGTAGCCAAAAGAAGGGTTCTCTGGGAAGTCTGTGTTATGCTCAGCCTAAGGAATGTTTTATTGTCCTAAATGGTATCCTTTAAGTAAAACCTGCTTTGTAGCTCTGACAAGACAGCTGTCTCCATGGTCATTAGGCTGAGCCCTTTAATATCATCCAGAAGATTTAATGTTTGTTTAGCTTAGAGATATTGGTGAGAGCAGGCTGTCTAGAGAGGGTGCTGCTTCCCTACCCTTCCCCATGTGCGCAACAAGCTACGCTTGCCCAGTTATCCATCTGCTTACCTCTTTGGCTTCTGACTGCAGCTTACAGTCTGTGCATGTTTTCATGCCTTGGCTTAAAATTTGTCATCAAATTTTGCATCAGGTACTGATAAATAGTTGGGCAGAGTAGTTCTTTTTAAGCATTCTGTCAAAACTACCACATTCAGTACCAGGCAACTGTCGTAAGATAAATTCTTGCAGTGAGATACAATTTTTTAGCAATGAGAGTAATTAAAAGCTGAGGTAATTTATCTGGGAATAGGGATTTGCAACTGCACAAAATGTTAACGTCAGATTAAATACTTTTCTAAAAACTGGTTTAATTCCCAGTTTTGGAAAAGTTCTATAGCTTGTATATCCTAAAAATCTGTCTAGGAAAAAAAATGTCAATGGCCTTCTAGCCTTAGAAGCTACATGTTTATATGGACTCCTGGACAGCTAAAAGTGCAACCTTTAGTTTTAAACTCCACAGAATAGAATTAAGAATGAAATACTTCTATGTGCTCATTGCTGCCTAAGAGGTAACAACACAGTTACTAGTATAACCTTTATTGTCATTATCATTAAATGTCATAAATTAGGCCTTAGAGGTTTTGAAACTTTAAAGTTCTACAGAACATAATAAAAGAAAATAAATATCTACTTTGGGTTTTGATGGGCTACTTTTCTTTGTTTTTTTAGACTAAGATTTCTGAACTTTTTTTACAATACTAGAAAAACATACTTCTAGAAAACGAAGACTGACATTCTTACTGGAATTGCATGATATCATAAACTGTGAATTTATGACCAACAAAAATGCTACAAATTTCCAACACAGCTTGTGATAGGCCACAGAATTTTTTTTCAATTCTTCACTTACTAATACTATATAGACTTCATAGGATGGTTTGATTTCAGTTATTGCATTGATTGTTTTCTTTGACATTAATCAAGCCCACTTAAAAAACACTGGCAGAAAGATAGCTTTCAAATATTTTCCATTCAATATTGCCAAACAATATTAAGATTGGGACTTACTTGTCTTCAGTCAACCCACTTCAGTTCAAATCATACATGTGGAGGTGTAAGCATGTTTTGTCTCAAATATTCAGACTGTGGCAGTAGGGAAGTTGTGATCAGCTGAGCCAACTTCCTTTTCTGCCTTGACACTCATTCTCAGTGTCCCTGCCTCAACTTCCCCACCCTCCTGTCCATCCATGGGGCAAGACCAATGTGGGATCTAAGGATGTCCTTTCTTCTCCCGCTCCCTTGCCTTATCTTGGCAAAATGTGGCTATTATATTCTACTCATTATTCCATGCTGAAGGCTGTTATTAGAGTTGGGAGCTTGTTGAAGTGTGTTGTAAATGTCAAAGGCTTGTTAACTGGCACTTGAGAAGTTTGTGGGTTGGGAGCTTGGTGAAGTGTGTTGTAAAAGTGAAGGGCTTGTTATCCAACACTTCTGAGACTAAGTGGTGGGCTAGTTGCCGGAGTTAAGATGATTATACAATAGAAGCATAAGAGTTCTCACACGTGGCTTGGTGTCTTTTTTCAGCCTGACAAGAATTTGTAACAAATGCTCTGCCCAGTACCCAGTGGGTCATGACAATGCATTGAAAACTTTTGACAAAAGACATTGAATTAGATATCTAATAAAATGAATCTTCAGCAAGGCTGTCCATGATTTTAGGAATGGATATTTTGGTATTCTAGAATGCAATAACATGTTTACATTAAGAAGGCAATAAGATGTTTGCCTTAGTCAATATTCTTCAGATAAAAGTATTTCTGTGAGAAGATCCTTTGTTTCAATTGAATACTCCTGTAGCTGAAGTATGGTGATAAGAAATCAGGAGCTGATAAAAGAGGGTGACAGTGATGATCAAAATGTTTGAAATATTTTCCTACTATAGAGGTGACAAGTCTAAGTGGCTATAGTTTAGGCTGTCAAATTTCTCTCTTATATGAAAGATATTTGGTGAATATACTTTGAACTCCTGCAGCCAGGAGATGGTGCATCTTCTAAGAAACCATTATTCTATTCTCAAAGATAAGAAGCCAAGTGCACATCAGAAGTGATAAATGAGAAATTTATAATCTCTTCTAGTGATACAGGGGGCAGGTGGAGGACAGCGCAGCAAAAGTGCATGGAAAAATAGTTGTGGCATCTCTGTGCATGGTATCTGGAACCAGTGCCCCAGCACAGTGTTGTTGCAATGCCTGTCATTGCTAACATCCTCCATGAAATTGCCATCATCATGCAAGTGCATCCATCAGTCCAGCTCTCCCAATGTTGTACCAGATGTGCAACCACCACATCTTGACTTTGAAACCTCCTCCAAAGCTTCCTTGTTGCACAGCATCCTTGTGCAATCTCTTTTAGGGCACACACAAACAGCAACTCTGTTGTAACTGCAATCACAAGTAATTTTTCTTTATTTCTAAATTCTAAACTATTACAGCAACACTGCCAGGACCATCCTGGCACATAGTGTTGCCATTAATACCACTTTCCTTCACATCCACCAAAGCTCACAGACTTCAGAGCTGCATTGTTCATTCCATAGAGATTTTGCTTTCTGTGATCTATTACTTTCAATTGTAATTCTTTTTACTGCATTTGCAGTTAGACTGCAGTCTAACCACGAGACAGAGTTATGCATTGGTTAATTTACTGAGTTCTGATGCACTGCACAGTTTGGTTCCAATATCTAGGGTAGCTCATTAAAGACAGAATTGGATACCTCTGTACTATAATGCAGTGTGCAATATGGACAGCTCAAACAAAAATTAAATCAAACACTGCATTATGGCAGAAACACATAACTACTGAATTTCCTGGAGCCCTACTAAAAATTATAGTATTAAGTAAATGAAACAGGCACCAAAAAAAAAAAGTCCTAACTATGAAGTTTTATGTCTATACTTGGAAGTTAAAAATTAAATCATTCTTATCAGTGTTAAGGTATTATGTTCTCTGACTCTAGAAACTACATTCCACAGACATATATGACCTACCAATCAGTATATACACTTGAGAGCACATTCTGTTAGCCAGCTATAAAATGGCATTGAAAAAGCTGAAGCATAAAAGAAAATCAACATTTTCCTTAATGATGTTAAAATTCCAGATAATTAACAAGTTATTTTTTGGTATGCAAGCTGATAGCAAAATGAAACTTCATTTTCAGAAGGCTGTTGTGGAAAGCAGTAAAAACAATCTCCCAAGAATTCATACCAGTCAACCTACATTCACTTAAGACAACTTGGATTATTATTTTCTAAGTTTATATTACTTTTTATGTTCTCCAAAAGTATAGTCTGAGAAATTATCAAAGACCTTTGAAAAATGGTTTGGAGTTGTTTTATTATTTTTCTTTAGGGAAATCTATTTTTAACTAGCAGGCATTTTTTATATTAAAAAAAGATTATTTTTTTCAAAACTTTTTTTTTTTCCAAAGCTAAGAATCAAACTGAAAAATGAAACCAACAAGTTTTGCCAGAAAATGTAAGTGGACCTTAATTTATTTCCCTTGGGGTATGAGAAGGAAGCAACAAAAAACCAAAAGCAGCAGCAACTCCTTCAAGTTAATACTTTTATGAAAAGATGTGCTTTAGGTGTGGAATCTCTTTCACATTAGAAATGATGTTGAAAATTTCCAGTAATCAATAATGTGTTCACATAGTCTGTATAATCCTCCATTTCTCTTTTCTTAATTTCCGCTCCATTGTTCTGTTACAAATAGAAAAGTCCTAAAATAAATTATTTAGCAGCAAGACCAGGCCCCACTCTCTGCAAGGTTACACAAGTAACACCTTTCATCTTTCCTTAAAAATAACAGCTTGGAACCCATGCTTCTCTGTACACCATTTTCCTATAAAACATCCTTTTGTTCTTGGCCTCTAACTTCATTTTCCTGATAAATTCTTTCCACTGAAGTGCCCAAAGTGTATGCATACTACTGATTTCTGCTGGACAGGACCCAGGTTACTAATTTAGTATAGATCATAAACCCTTAATACTACAGTGGCTTTCTTACCAATACAGTAAAAATTAATCAACTAAGATTTTCTGCAAGCTTAACTCATCTTGTTATGAGATCAAAGTTTACTGTGACATTTTCAAATGTGCAATTATTTTCCTTCTGGAAATGCATATTTGTATCCTGCAATGTCAGCTCACACAAGCATTGCAGAAACACCTTCCATAGAAAGCCTTACATTCCACAGTATCTGCCATTACATTGTGTCAGACTTTGGGCATGCAAGGGTGAAGCCAGATCAGAGGTGCAGTAGAAGTGTCTTACTGACTCATGAAGGGAAAAAAAGAACAAAATCAATAACTCACATAAGTCATAGAAAGTTTTCACAGTGGTTTTCTTTCTGCCCTGCCATCCAAACTTGGAAAAAGAACACAACCTTTTCAGTCCCAAGCTCTCCAATCCCAAGCAAAATGTTTTTGCCAATAACTGCTTTCAAATTAGACTGCACAATGTGGTTGTTTTCTCATCACCTTGGCCAACCTGAAAATTCCCTGCTCATTCTAATACTTTATTAAAAGCTTGAGGAATCTCTTGGACTTCCCTTTTTCTTGATTAAACAAAACATGGTTTCAATGTTAAAGTTGCAAAATACAGACATCATGAAATATCTCCTTCCCTGAAAGAAGCTTTATTACAAAGCTGGAGCCTCCAGTTTGTTAGGAAGTAAAAGAATGTCATGCTGTTTGGTGCATTTTATGTATCATGTAATGAATGTTTCCTAGCATGTTGCTCTTGCACAGTAAAAATGGTACAAATTGACTGTGCAGCTCTAAGTAAACTGGGGATTGCCTGTAATCTACAGCCAAGGCTCATAATGACAGTACATGAATTTCTCAAAGTTTGTTCTTCTGCAGGCAATGAGAAAAGTCCTAGATGATCACTGTCATTGTGAAATTTCTTCCAAATCTGAAGAGGGAAAAACCTGCAATGTGCATATCTTGACACAGCCAGTTACACAGATTGCCAAAGTGCTGTCCTTTACCATCCTATTTCTTATCTTTTTTTTAAGAAGGTAAACCCAAGAATAAATCATGGAAGACTATATCTTAATTCCACAGTTGAAGCATTTCTCACTACAATTTTGGACTCAAAACCATATCCAAAGGTAAAGCAGACATCTGCTAACTCTCTAATATTATATCTATTCCCAGTATTGCCACTGGTTTCTCTGGGACCCTGAGTAGGTCACTTCACTTTGCCTCTTTTCCCTTATTTCTAAATATAATTATAAAGATAAATGAAAAACTGTTTTTGACCTCAGTATCAGAGGTATTGACTTTGATGTAGTGACCTGTTGGTTAAAAAACCAAATACAGTTTTCATTTCCAGGACTCCTAAAAGAGGAAACTTTGACAGATTTTTTCTTGAGCTACTGAACCCCAAACATCTTTGGAAGGAATATGTTCTGAAAGCAGCTTATCTGACATCACAGCACTGTTTCTTTCCTGCTTTTAATTGTCTCACTATGTTTTTTGAAGGACACTAGCAGATGCTTTTGAATTGGAGGAACATTTCCACTGAGTAGAATTTCAACTGTTACACTCCAAGTGATAAGCCTTCCAACTCTTTATTTTTTAATTCTTATAACATTCCTATTTTCATGCTCCCCCCTCTAACTTCCACATTGCCATCAGGGCCAGAATTGCTCTAATAATTCACACTGACATTACAGATACTATTAAGTCTACATACTTCAATGAAATTGCCTCTTTGCTGTCTCCTTTATGGCTTATAAAGATTTCTCATGGCTCACAAAATCCTATTTTGTTGTGGAATCTGTTGCATTGTCCTCCACAAACCATATCCAAGGCTAAAGAGATTTTTTCCCTGAATCTTCATGCTGATACCCAATAAGTATTACACAGGACAATGAATGTTTTTTATTTCCTAAACGTTGGCCTCTCTTGTAATTCACTCCTGGATGTCACTGTAGTTCGGTGCTGATTTTCAGCAGGGAGCATAAACACAAGTAAACAGTAATTGTGCAATGTGGCCATATGGAATATTCATGAAAACTGATTCTGGAAGAACAAACATTCATGAGCATCTGTATGAATTCTTTGTAATGCAGAGGCACTCTCCGTGGAAAATACAGCCTCTTCAGTGTTCATCATGATCATGTATTTTTTTTCTTCATTCTTTACCCACTCCTGCAAGATCTGGATGACCTTGTAAAGTATTCACCCAAAATGAGCACTAATCAGTCTGAGGTAGTGCACGTCTCCTTAGCCACTAGTGCAAAGCAGATGAGAATGAAGGTACAGGAGATGCCCTTTCCTGAGTGCAGCACAAAGTGGCTGCATATTGTGACAATGAAAGGTCTTTCCTACCCAGCTACTAAATAACAGAGGTCACTTCAGAAATACTGGATAGAGGGGATGCAGAACCATAATTCCCAGAGAAGTGGAGCTGGATCTGCCCTGAGTATCTCAGAACCTAGACATTATAATACTAACATGAATTTGGGAGTGTGATCTAACCAAGAGACATAAAAAAAATGATGCATTAAGGGTATTTCTCTGTTGTATAGTCAAAATTACTGGGGAAATATTACTACCACACATTTTGATAAGGTGAATACTCTATTCACTGCTTAAGATTTGTTTTCTTTACTCTTATGCTAGATACAGTAAATAATTATTTTTGACATATTCTGTAAGGAAGCTTATTTTACTTGGGGCTTATTTTCCCTTTCCCTTTCCCTTTCCCTTTCCCTTTCCCTTTCGTTCCAGAAATAACTTTAAGTATTCCATTCTTAAATCACTTAATGGGTTGATTTTCCATTTTCTATTCATGGTGCAGAGGCCCAGAAATGTTGGCTGTTTAAATCAGCTTGTATACCTAGTTTATAAAAAGACCTATATTTGGAGGCATGCTCACTATAGGTTCCAATGCTCACTTGACGCTCAATCATGAAATGCTTTAAAGCATTCTAGAGGAAATTTTTTTTCTTTTAAATTTAGAAAGTTCAAATTTAAACAGTTATTTAAAACCTATTTACACAGTCTCCTATTTCCAAAATGAAATAGAGGAGAACACTGTTATCTGAAAACCAGAGAGTGAAAGGATAAATTAGATTTTTGAGAGACCTTGCATTTTAATAGGCCTGTATGTTTTTAGTAACACAGGTGTAGATTTTTTACAATGTCATTTTTATCCTAACAATTCTCCTTTAATCTTTTCAGTTCTGTCTCTCCAGCCTTGGCCTTTTTCCTCCCACTCCGAGGTTTCATAATGCTTTTTCAGCCATTATCTTTTCACCTAAATAATCCCTCATTTTCCGATTCTCAGGAGCCATGTCTCAGCTGAAAGCCTAATCCTGGCTACTGCCTATAATGGCTCCCCAGGATAAGTAATCATCTGAGCTATTTGACATCCACTTATGTTGGCCTTTCTAGGACAGTAGAAGGATAGCATTTTGTGCTTCCTAACTTTACCAGCAGTGTCTTCCTACACAAAATCCTGCAGGCTTGCATGGCACAAGCAGCACTGGCTCCCAAATCAGTCCTTAAAGAGTCTTTAGGTTCATAAACCAAAAATATCATTAAACAGGAAAGAATAATTCACCACAGTCTTCCCACTCAGGACATACGAACTGGACATTTTACTAATCAATGTGTGTTGTCTTCCACTGGTGTGTGATCAGGCATGGTACCTACTTCAGCCTCCTCTCAAAGTAGCACCCATACAGAACAGTTTGGCAAAGATCCAGTATCCTTTTATCCTTTAATGCAGAACTCCACATGGGTGGTTCAGTAACCACAATAACAATAACTTTTACAAATTAAACTTATCCTTCTCCAAAATCCTTCTACAATTTTTTTCTCCAATGTCCTTTATGGATCCCTTCATGCACATCATTTTTTTTTCCTGTGTTTTCCATGCAGATACCCAAGAATTTCCAACACTTCATCTATAGCCTCTGCAGTATGTGTTTCCTATACCCTGACAACCATCCTATAATTACTTGTTGCCACAATACCAGCTCTGTGATTTGTATGTACTCCAGAATATCTCTGCTCAGAATCACAGATAGGGAACAAAACCAGTCTGTGTGTAGTTCTACCTCTGACATGTCAGAGCACAGCTATGTTTTGTTATGCTCCAAAATATGAGGGCAAAAAGTTATTATTTACATTATTCTTTGGTGAATGTTTATTTGCAGAAGAGCAATGGAACTACCCACTCAGAAACATGGGAATTCATTATATCTGTCTCTTATTTTAATCCTCTTCCTTTTCCTGGTTAAGAAGGTTCAGCTTTTCAATAAGGCCTTTTTCCTTAGAAAGGAAAGAAGCACCACTCTAGTTGATTTAAGCGATGTGTTGCATGCCATTGGCAGCTGTAACAAGTGCCCTGAAGACATTTGTTGGACACAGAGACTGTGTAGAGCTCTGAACACACACATTTAAAAACTATAATATTCCAGTGAAATCAGAAGGAACTAATGAGCAGCCATGACTGAGAGAAAAGTAACATGTTATTAAATGTGAAGCATCAAGTAGTTTCATCAAGTCTTTCTACATGTTTTGAAATATATTGTAGAAGGAAATCTACATGCATCTATATATCAAACTATCACTTATATATCAGAAATAATACTCTGCTTAGCTGAAGATTTGAAACTGTTCATTAGTATTTAATAACATACTTTTGATAGTCAAAGTGCCAGTTAAAATCTGGACTTTGTTAATCTCAGTTGATTTTATGTGCCTGATAAGAACCTTGGAAAGCTTTTTCAAGGGACAGCTTTGACACTAAAACTTAGATATGCTTAGATTATTTCCTAGGACATGACACCAGCCAGTTGTGGAAAAGGAGAAATACAAATGGTGAAAAGAAAGGGAAAGCAACTGTGTCTCCATGTTGTGGTGCCCAGAAACGCAGAGTGGCAGCACTGCAGAGGCTGAGGCCAGCTCTCTGAAAGCTGAAGCATTACAGATGGACCTTTGGGGTCCCAGACACAGCCCAGGTCAGAAGGTCCTGCAGCTCAGGGGGCCCCACAGGACAGCACCCAGCAGGGATGGAATGCGGCGGCCGAGCGTGGAGGTGGCGGGCGTAAGCAAGTTGGTGCTCATCTGCTGCAGACAGAAGAGCCCTGGGTCAAAGAAGCAGTGGCATGGAACCATCTGCAGCTCTGTGCAGGAGAGAAGCAAAAGCTGGGCTGGGCTGGGGAACCCCCAGAGCCACTTGCCAAGCCAGCCCCCATCACCGAAGTGCCCCTGCTCTGTGCCAGGCATGTGGGGAACTTGTGGCTGGAGCACTCCCTGCAGGGTGAGCTGCTGGCCAGCAGGACAGGGCTGCAGGCTGGGGAGGAGACTTGCTTATAGAAAGTGCAACAGGAGATATGGCCCTAATACTTGCCAAATTCTCTGCATCACCCAGGCAAGGGCAGGGATGCTCTCACAGGATTGCTGCATCCTTGTCTCAAAAATGCCAAGGGCCAAGAGTGCTTAAGTGTCTCCAGTTTGCAGAGAGAGTTTGTCTCCAGAATGCAGTGATTACTGAGCAAATGTAAGTGTAGGTGCATACACTATTCTGTAATGTTTGTACTCAGTCCTGCTCTTAGCAGGTTAGTTAGACTGTGCCTGGGAAATGCTCACAGCTGGAGCCAAACTCACAGCTCAAGAGCCACGACTGGAGGATGCAGAGATTGCTGATGCTATCATCTGTCAGAAAAGGTTTGTATGGGAGCAAGGGATCACCAGGGCACTGCAGGGGAGCTTTTCTGTATTTACTGTATAACATTCAAGTCTTCTTTTCTCTACTAAAGATAGCAGAGATGCCAGTTTAATTCTCTTTTCCCTCTTTTGATTTATTCCATTTAGTAAATAGATGGGCTGTTCTCTTGTCTCAGTGAAGATTATGTCAGCTTTGACATATTATGTATTTTATGAGAAAATATCTGTCTTTAATGGGTACAATGAATTTGATTTTGGCTTGATCTGATTTACCCAGGTGATTTATGTGGTTATGATACAATATCTAATTGATGGATCTGACAGGAAATCTGTCCCATTGGGATAAACATGGGCCGACTGATAGACAGAGGCGAAAATCTGGGCTAGGACCAGATGTATTTCAAGGCAATGAAGCACTCAAAACTCTCTTATCCATTAGTATCCCTTAGCTCAACACCAGTACATTTACAGTAAAGCCCTGAGCAGAATGGATGCTTTTCACAATCTTATCTATAACAAAACTGCAAGCCAAGATCAATATGGGAATTAATTCCTAACAAATAATTATAATCCAAATTTACAAAATAAGGCTTGAAATCTCATCTAAATAACCCTCTGAAGTACTTTCACTCATACAGTCTTCTCAAAGTTACCATTAAAACATTAATTAGTCCTCAGCTATTTCAACCCTCCACAGTTTGATGATACCAAGAAGTAATGAAAAGAATTTGGGTTGATAGTGATACTGGTTTCAGCAAAGACAAAATGATTTTTTAACAACACCTTTACAGCTTCCTTGTTTAGAATCTTCCAAACTTGAAATACAAAATTCAGGGTTTTAATTATGAGGTCCTATGCATAGGGGATAGGTTTTAAGAGTCTTACCTTTAAGACAGTTTTTAAACAGGTTTGCTTGTGTTTTTAAACATAAGTGTCTTTTCATCTAAAACTCCCTTTTCTGGTCTGCTTCCTTTTAAGGTTTTCTGAACTATTTGAAGCCATTTATCTCACCCCCTAAGTTCAGAAAATTAAACAGCTTGCAACCAGTTTTTAGATTGCAAAATTCATTCAGTTGGGAAAAGGCTGCATTCTACAAACAACAGAGAAGTTATACATGATCCATTTTCTCCTGTTGGCCATGACATCTGCAGCAGCAGCACTCCACTTTCTTTCCATCTTTACACGACACTGTATAGTTTTATTATGCCACAAATGCTTTCAGGTTACTAGTTTCTAATGATTTGTGGAAAATAAATGTCCTGGTCTTGAAACTAACATGGGATTTCTGAGAATATAATTTTTTTTTGTTATTTCCATTTCAGTTCATACATTTTATTGCTGAAGGTAGGCTGATGACCAATAATTACTGAATACTGTCTCATGTCCCCCAAATTAATTTTGGAGGAAGTCTCTGGAACCTATCTGGTACTGACAGTACTTCTCTGCATAACCTGTTCCTGTGTCTCATCACCCTCATAAAAAAAATTCTTCCTTGTGTCCAACCTAAATCTACTTCTATCAGCTTTAAATTATTTCATTTGTCCTCCCACTACAAGCCTTGGTAAAAAGTGTCTTTCTTATAACCCCCTTTACGTGTTGAAAAGCTGCAATAAAGTCTCCTCAGACACTTCTGCTCTTCAGGTTGAATGCAATTATTTAGCACAATTTTCAAGACAACTGGTAGCAGTAGGATCCAAATAGAAGAGGGAATTCAAGTTAAATTTCAAGTATACAGGTTTGAAATAATGCTTTACAGGGCAAATTTTGTGTATGGATACACTTTAAACAAGACCAGATAACACTGATTTCTGAAGACACTAAAGAGAGTGTAAACACCACTAACCTTCACCACAGTCTAAATTGTGTAAATTAACAAAGAATGCATTGTTTAAGAAAAAGAAAACTGTTCTCAACCAGCTGCTCAAGAAATGGACTAGAATAAAAAATGTTTGCTTATTATTCGAAGAAACCACATAAAAACCTTGCAAAACAAGCTTTAAAATAACTTTTAAAATAAACTCTTAAGCAAAGTGATAATCCAAAACAGAGTAGGTACACTATTTCATACTATACAGAACACAAAAAGCAGTCTAGAATCTAAATTACAAGTCAATGAAGAACTGCCACACTCAATATTGTCCCAGTTTCTTTAAGTGAATTTTAACAACATGCCTGCATAGACAGAGAGGCTGGCTGTTGCCAGTTCATTAGGCTTTAATATGATAGGAGTGAAGAAGAAAACCTGGAGTGCATCAGTATTCACATGAACTCTCTAGTAGAGAGAGATAAGGAGCTCCCAAACTCCCAGCATATTTGGAGAACTGGCCCTAGAGAAAAGCATTACTCTACTCAACTGGCCAATAGGGACTGATACACCAGATAGAGAATACTGAAAGTCAATGAAAACAACTGGGTAAATGGGAATCCTTATGTCTCCATCAAGATTTTTTTAAAAATCAGTGCTGCTTTATCTTCACACACCTTATTAATAGAAGGTGTTTCTAAAGTACTGAGAAATCTGAGATTTCCCACTGGGGGGAAATCTGATGCGTAAATACAGAACCTAAATTTCCCTACATCTTTTTTCAAAAATGTCCATGGGTGACTGAGGAACATAAAGAGTTACTTTCTAATTAAAGAAAAGCAATGGTACATTCAGTGGAATTGAAATGCAGTTAAGTGCCAAATAAAACAAACAATAAAATGTTTTAATTTTTATCACACTCTATAGTTAAGCTGTGGTACTAAGTACCACCAGAAATCACTGAAGCCAACAGCATAGGAGTCTAAGGTAGACTTCACATTCATATGAAAACTTTGAATATTCACAATTATATTAGGTAGGAAAAAAAAAAAAAACAAACCAACTATAAAATTTTATAAGCCTTCATGCATCAGTAAACAAGCAAATCTTTAACTGCTGAGAATTAGGAAGAAGCCTTCCATGTGGACAAGTTATTCCATAATTGCCCACCTTGGGGTTTTTTGCACTGCTCTCTGAAGCATCTGGTGATGGCTCAAAGTAAATGCATGGATGACAGGTCTGACTCTTGATGGCAATTCTTACTCTAGAATGTAGTGTAACCCTTTTTACTTTTTGAAGACATTATAAACTTACAACACAGAAATCTATATCACAGATATTTCACCTATGAAAATTAAGAGCCACTGGTTAATCTCAGCGTTACTCCTGAGTAGATCATCTCTCCCTTTGGTCAGGCTTAATTACTTTTGCAGTACCATCCAGTCCTGTCAATCTCAGCAACCTAATGTTACTTTGTAGCCCAGCACTGTGACATTGCCTTTTTTTTGAAAGACCACAGGTTTTATAAGTTTGGAAGACCTGAGGGTTATGTCTTGTTGGGCTGGCTTTGTTTGAACTCTTGCTGTCCTTCCTGTGCTCTGCTTTACTTGATTTTGCTGTAACAGCAACAGGCTTGGCACTGGAAACCACATGGCTGCAAACAGCCCACCAATGCTTAAAGAAGTTAAAGAATGCAGATCTAGAAGCTGACAAAACTAGTGTTAGGCCTTACAGAGAGAAAAAATTGTATGTATATCATATAAAGTATAATATATAGTAAATTGAGGTGTATTGTGAAGCTGCAAAACAATGAGGAGTGAGCAAAAAAAGTGTGTCAACAAACAAAAATGACCCCTAACAGATCCTGAGTGGTGTAGGAAGAAGACATGAACATCAACTGTCTTCAGTAAAGGACACCACACAATGCTGACTCACCACAGCCTTGCCCATCACATATCAGAATGAAACCACTGAGGCTGGGACTTGAAGGAGAAGGAGAAGGGTGAGCATAACAGCAGGAGAAAGGAGCAGAAAATAAGTGTGTGTATAACAGCTGTAACTGTATTCTGCCACCTGGGCTTCTCTTTCTGTAGGAATGAACTAACTATGATTCTTTGATTAGATGGTCAAGATTTCTTTCAAGAAGAATTTCTATATATAAAGTATTAACAATTTATTACATATTTATGTGAGGATATAACAGGAAACATTTACAGATTTTTACTCTTGCTGTTCTCTGGAGGCATAAAAATATGGCATTTCCTGAATGTTTATAAGAGTTGAACTGACAAGACATTGGCATAATTGACAACTTTTACCATAGGTATCTCTCTCACCTAATGGTGTTTCCTTTTACTTCAGAATTCAAAAACTGGGATTATTAGCGATGCTTTCCACTTAGTTCTATTTATAATTTCTTGCAGGTTTTTTTTTTTCCCAAGGCTATTACTTCCATACTTTTCTTAATCTTAAAAAAGTTAGTCTCCTGAACTGCCTCAACATTCAGGAATCTTAGCAATAGTTCACTTATTTACTCACATCCTCAAAACCAGTGAAAGTAACATTTTACTAAATGCGATGAATCCTGCAAAGAAGGCCCTTTGCTGGAATGTAGGAATGTTTAATGGAGAAGAGGAGCATAGGAAGGAAAAACACATCAAGCAAAAAGTTCAATTTAAAAAAANCAAAAAAAAAAAAAAATAAAATAAAAAAAAAAAAAAAAAAAAAAAAAAAAGACTGCAGGAGGAGAAAGAGGAGTTTCAAATTTAAGCCAGGCATTTCATTTTTCTATGAAATCAGGATCTTCCCCTCTTTGATACAGAATATTTGGGCACAATCAGGCAAGTCACTCAAATCAAGCATCTTCTACATGCTCTTTCCCTCAGCTCTTGAATGCCTGCCTTACTACTCCAGGTCTGCTCAGGACAACACTTGAGCATTTCCAGTTGGAAGTGAATTGTGCTTAGAACACATAATAGGCTATACAACACAGAGAGCTCTTCAAAGCTATGCCACAGACACATGGTGGTGTACAACTACAAGCACGTGATGCTCTCCAGCTCAGTCTCTGTGAATAAGCTCTCCCTCAGTCAAGTGGAAGTAATAATGAAAACTCTTCACATTATGATACTAAATGCATTACCATTTATAATGCATTTAGATATGTTTGTAATGTTTACAAAGGGAGGGGTAAAAATCTCAACTCTTCATAGCTTGGGGTTGCTTATAAGCCCTGTGGCACACACTGAATAACAGAATAAAAATCAAGTATTGAGTATTTTTCCAGCAAGTGAGCATGATTAATGCTAAAATATATGGAGATCTTATGGCAAGAAAAGGAGGTAACCAAGTTGAAGCAGCAATGTTTTATAAGTGGAAAATTAAGGTTTAATTATAAACTACAAAACCCTCTTTAACTCTGGAGTATCTTTAATATCTTGCATTTTTAAAGTAAGTTGAAAACCAGAAAATGCTGCGTGTAAAGTCAGCTGACATCTCTGGTGTTGGACTTGTCAGTCACCACACACATACCTCAAGCATTTCAGCTTGTGGAAAAAGTAGTGTCAGCATCTTCCTGTCCTCTTTGCAGGCCTGCTAATTGCTTCCAGTCAAGTGCTTCACAGGTATTTCCCAGGACTCTATCTGCTTCTTTTATTCTGGTTTGTTTGTTTTTTTTAATAAACCAAAACAACAACAAACCACCAAACAACTCTTTAGCCATGTGGCCAGCATCCTACTAGAATCAGACTAGATCTTCCTCTCACAGCTCTTTTTTTCCTTCCATCAATTGATCTCTCACCAAACATAAACTCCTACTTTGTTCCCTTATCCTATCAGTTTGTTCATGGTAGTCCATTCAGGTTTCTTTCCTGATTTTCCTTGCCCTGTCACTACTGATTGACTGATGTGACCTTCAATTTCTTTCCTGTGGCAATAGGAACATGGCACCATATTCCCAGATGGACATTTTTCACTTGCCACTTTTCTCTCAAGGATGGTAAGTGACAGCCTCCCCCCTTCCAACCTGGCACAGCCTCCCTCCTGTACACACCTATTTTAGCTGTCAGCTTCCAACATCTTCACTCTCCTTCCTCTAGTCTTACAGATTCTTTTCTGCACAAAGAAAAAAATCCTTGCAGATTTTTTTTCTAGTTTTCAGTGCTTCACTCTAAGCAGAAGGTGACTGTGTAGCTCTACATGCACGCTGCAGCGCTGTAACAGAGATGTCAGGGAGTAAATCACCCACATTCCTTCTGTTCAGCAATGATCACACAATTTGGGCATCAGTAGTGAGAAGAAAGCTCATGTCTGTACAAACAATTTGATGGATGAATGGTGGGTGTTAATGTCTTCGAAATGGGTCCCAATGTCTCTGCTAACTTTGGGCAGCAGGTTGGTTGCAGAGCCCGGACAGCTTGGCTCCTGAAACAGACAAGGGGCTGCACAAATCTGAGTTTCTGAATTTTGGGGTAAAATGGTCGGTTCAAGGGCAGATATGGAATAGGGGATTGGAGAAGGCTGTACCCTCCTGGTACCTCAGGAAGTGGGGAAAGGAAGAGGGCAACTTGCGGCCAGTTTAGGATAAAAGGAGACTGCGCCCTCCAAAACCCTGAGAGAGAAAACCCCGTGGGCGTGTGCCCCAGAGGACTATCTCCCTTTACTGGAATAAACTTGCAGGACTCCTCAATCTCCTTTTTGGACATAAACCTCTGGCATTTGTGGATTTTCCTGACAATAGGAGCTATAAAAGGATTAAGCATGCTGAAGATCATAGCTGTAAAACTCTTAGAAGTTTATATTCTGTAATTTGACCAAGTTTGGGCTCTTTTTAATATGAATTTCACAGCAGATACACCCAGCTGTAAAGTCTTCCCTACTTGCAAATTTTACATCTTTACCTGAAATATAGACCCAGAAGAGACTCTGAAAGAAAGGTGCTTTTGAATTATTTAACTTTGCAGAATAGCTTATTTTTCCCAAACTTTCTTCTAGAAATTGACAAAGCTTTCTGATGATGAATCCAGCCTCTGAGTCCAGAATTGCCTGATGAGTATTGCATCTTGTCACAGTATTTAATACTACAACTATGGTTATCAGACAAAATTAATAAAAGTAACAGAAACTAGTTTACCACATATCTTAGGTTCTAAGCCTTAAATTCATATCCTGCAATCTCTACTCAATATAGGAATATTTCTGCACACAAGGAAAGCAATTGCACATGTATTTTATAATATGACTGTGTGACAATATGACTCCCTCATAGAGGGTTAAAATCCCAATATGCACACATTCATACTTAATTGTAAGAAAGAGCTTTTCAGTTGACATTTACACAATTTTGCTGCCAGAGTTACAGGGATATATTTACATATATAGTTTTCATTTCATATATATCATATACCTATGCCATCGAGGAGACACATGATAAGGCACAGTTATCTAAATTGATGTGAAGCAAAACTGACACAATGCCAACCAAATTCCCAGAGTGACAATTCAGTCTGTCATTGCATCACCCCTCAGGCAAGGCCTGAGTAAGAAAGATATTGCTGTGTCCCTTGAAGGTCAATAAGCACAGGTAGCTAGAGCTTGGAAAGAAAAGAAAATACAAGGAGTATTTTTCAGTAACTGTTGAGCTTTGGGGCTGTGCATGTAAATTTTGACTTGAACTTGAGACTGAGTCCTTGATCTAATGTGTAACTGTTCAAGCCTTAAAGTTTGAAAGTACATTCTTTTCAGTACTTTTTCAGACATATTGATGAATACATTAGATAATTATTGAGATATCCTTTCACAAATTTCTAAGCATCTTATCTTATAATGGGAAAAAAATGTTGTTAAATTTCAAAAGTGTGTTTAACTCACTCAGCATCATTATCAATTTTGCCTCATCTGTGTACTACATCTGACATCCCCTCTACCTGAAGACAGATCCTTATGGAGAGCATTCTACAAGAGGATCATTTACCTGGTATTTAAGACATATTCCTGGTTACCAAGAGAGTGGGTTTAGATGTCCATCATATTGTCATATATGTAAGAGCTAGGACATAGCTGGAAAGAGTAGTCGGAGCATCTCACTCTTACTGTAAGCTGAACATCCAAATGCACTAAGTGTTAACTGCATCCTTACGTGAGGTATCTCGGTTTTTGGTTGCCTCTGAAGTTACTCAGTTCCTGTGCAGGTGTGTTACTTGGTATATTGCAGCATGGGGTAGCACAAGCCTGACAAATTAGTATGAAGAGAGACACCAGTGGTACTAACCTGCTGAAATACAAGCAGAAAGAGAAGGAAAATATTGGCTCACTTTTAAACAGGAGAGGTGAACTAGTCACCAACACTAAAAAGGCAGACTTTCCCTACACTTTCTTCACCTCTCTCTTTACCAGCATTGTTGGGTCTCAAGCCTTGTGAAAGTCATAAGAGAGGGTGCACAGATAAGAATATGAAAGCCTATATAAAGGCACAGTGTAAGAATTGTGAAAATTAAAATGAGAGTATGAGTTTCAACCTGGTGAACTCAATGTTGTAGAATGACAGTTGAACACCTCATGTAAAGTACACTGGTTACATTGTTGTGTGACTTTTTGCCACATAACTTTCTTTTCATGAATATGTTTAGTCTAATTACTTGATCATAATTTAAACACAAAATTGTATTTCATTGTACTGACATCGCTGTGAAAAAGAATCAAATTCTCTCTGTGCTTTTGAAAAAACATCAAATTTTGTCAGCAGGTCCCAGGTTTTGCCATCCATTATATGAGATAAAATTCAGGCAGCCTGGAGTTATCTAATAGTGTTTTCCCTAGCATTTTAAGCCTTTATAAGCAAGAGCACAGCCTCTTCATAGCCATAGCATACTCCCCTGATTCTGGGGAATCACAGACATTCCCCACCAGAGAAGCAGAATGTGAAGTCCATACCAAATCAGCACCATTTTTTAAGTTTGCTAAGAAAAGCACTAATTGATGTCTCAATGTTATCAATTTGTCTTCTGAGAGAAGATTCTTTCATTAAACCTTCTTGATGGTGGATCAACATTTAAAGGGTTGGGGGCTTTGGGGGTTATTCTGGTTGCTTATTGTTTGCTTTTGGTTTAGGGGTGAAGGATGCTAGATAATGAAGATGGGAAAAAATGAAGAATTTTTGAGAAGCACAGCTTGCTTATTAACAAAATAAGTATTACAGATTCTCTTTCACCAGTTTCTGAACCACTTCACATTGGCCACAATCAAAGATTAGGACCCTAGACCTGTGGACTCCTGATACGCAAATTCCGCCATAAATATCTGTAACACAAATGGCCCCCACACTCAACAGAAGCACAGAACTGTTAAACTTTTGTTTGGCAAATCTGATGAAGGAGCTCTATTTTAAGAGTTCCAAGAACTTCCCACTGACTACTTGCTAGGACACCATGGACCTTATTTTAACCCAATCAGCTGTAGATAGAAGAGCAGCCACATTAACTGCACAAATCAGGCATTTGCTGTTTTTCTAATATATTGACTGATATACTACAACTGCAGGTGAAGTATGGCAAAAAAATACTACAGATTTTGATAAATCTTAAATTTTCTATACAAAAGACATTTGCCAAGTAATTTTCATCCTGCAGCTTAATCACCAACATCTGGCCTTGTAACAAGATTTTCTCCATTGTATGCTACCTAAAAAAGAGTTCTGTATCTGCAAAAGAAGGGGATTTTCTCTTCAATCCTGGTTCCCAGCAAGAAGTCCTTCAATTTAGCCTGAGGAGGTTACTACAGTCAAGAAGCCAGACAGTGAAATTGCATTTATACTCCACGCTGAAACAGGAAATTGCCCTTTTTTTTGTCTTTTTTTTTTTTTTTTCTTTCACATGGGATTGTTCTCCAACTGTTCCATGATTATTGAGAAGACAATAAGGGCAGTGGGATACTTGTAATAAGGGGGAAAAGAGTTTTTTAAATTCTTGATACACTGAAAACATGGTCCAAATTCCTGCTAAAAGTATATCCACCTTGCATTTTAAAAGGGCTAATGTGACTTGGGTATTACATATAATAAAAAATATTCTGTGTACCTGAATTCTTACAAACTCTTTGCTCCGGGAATGAACTTCAAAGACTCTATTCCTTCTCCCAATTCTTGTATGAATACATGTATTACCAGGCAGAATAATATTATTCATCCCTTTTCCTATATGCAGAAGATAAATTAAGAGAGGCAGTAGATCTGCAGTCCTTCATAGAGGATACATGAAGGAATTGTGTTTCTCAGACTGTCAGAGCCGGTAAGAAAATATAAGGAGGTAAAAACTTTAGTTAAGACAAGTGACAGCTACAAAAAAATAAGAATGCAGAGAAGTGTTTAGAAACAAAGCCACATTTCTGTATGTTTTAAAATTAAAGAATTGTGGGGTAAGGTGAAGTAAGCAGAAAGAAAAATGGCAACAAATGAATAAGATACAGGGGGTTATAGTTCAAGACTGAAGAAGGGCTGGATGGGGTCAGTGCAGAGGATTTTTCTAGAAGGCAGAAATACTGCTCTTTGTAAAGAAATAACTTCACTTCAAAATTCTCAAAATGAGCAGGAGAAGATGATATCCCCTCCCAGTCCCCTTACTTCTCCAGCAAAATTCTTCCTTCCAGCAAGCATTGCCCTTTATTTCACATTAAAAATTAATAATTTTTCAGACAGAATGGCTGGGTATGTCAGTTATTACTCACCATGTTACCATTCATGTTCCTGTCTTGGCAGTAATAAAATTGCTGTTTTCCCTCATGTTTAAGAAACTTGATGCTAAGAGTAGTTAAATGAATAAGATATTAAACTCAAAATAAAAATCAGTGACTGTGGAAAAATACCTGATGGCCACAGTGTAGATCTCATGTGATAGGCTACATCAAGTACAGTCATTATCTAATGTTTTCACTGACAGGGTTCCAGTCCTGAGTTGGCATCAAACAGGGCTGACACCATATATGAAACTGCTCACTGTAAGTACACACTACTCTTCTAGAGCAGGGTCTATTTGTTGCTTTTAAAGAGAGGCAGACCTCATTAGCATGACCCACTTTCTTAGACAAGGGAAGCCTATTTAGGTTCATCTGTAATTGAGTTACCCAGAAATTATTGAGTTACCCACAAATGTTCCTTAAAGCACAACTGACACAGAAAACAGAATATGAAATGTCAAAAGTCACTTCAATATGATATGTCGTAGATGTCAGCGATAGAACTACCATTACCAGCAGCACCAAGAAGAAGAAATAATAGGAAGGAAAAAGAATTCTTCTAGCCTAAAAATGTAATCATGAACATTTTTTCAGATTAAAATACTAAGTGTTCAAGTGCTGAGGGTTAACAGAGTGGGACAACAGCCAGGTTAAGAAGGATAGACAAGAGTTCTCCAAATAACCTCCAAATAAGGAAGATCATCTACACTTTTGTTTAATCCCTCTTGTTAATTAATATTGATCATTGCTTCAGTGGAAAATTTTAACCTTAGCCTGAAACATACAGTATTTTTATAAGAACATTAGAATACAAAATTTTCTTTTTTTTTTCCTTTCTCTAATATAAGCAAGGCAATTTCCATGTGTAGCTATTTGTTGCCTTTAAAAAAGGAACCATGATGACAAACTCTTAGAAAAACTTCCCTACTGTACTTCAATTTTGCTGGAACAGAGCGTAAGATCTACTGGTTGTATCTCTTGGCTTCAGGAAAATTCTAAGTCACATCTGCAGTGCTCTGTTGACTTGTTTTTAAGTGTGACCACGTTGAGATGGCTTCTGAGAAGCAGGTGCTGGCAGCATGCAGCAAGTATGAGGACTCCTTAGCCAGGATATTTGGCCAATAATTCCTGGGTGTATTTTTGTCATGTTGACACTTCACCTGCATATGACTCGAAGTGAAGACTCTAAGTTCTGTAAGCACTCCAGGAGATTAGGAAAGAGCCTTTACAAACTCTGACTGGAGCAGGGCAGGACAGGGTGGAGTCAGAGCACAGCGTGTTGTAACAGAACAGTGAGAGTTCTGCAGCCATGTAAACACAAGTTTTAAACTAAATTCCTCAAATATCAGTCTTGATTTTATAGAAAAACTGTCCCAAGTTAAGTGAAATGGTACAATGGGTTTTGAATAAATAAATAAATAACATCATTAGCACTTGCTGTATATTCTGCCCATAAGCAAAATTCCAGGCTGTCAAGAACAGCATTTCAAAAAGAGCTTCAGTATGAACCATAGACTAATAAACATCAGTAAATTATTCTGGAAGTCATCTACTCCATCCTACCATTCAAAGCAGAGTTTACTAGAGCAGGTTGCTCAAAACCTTGTATAGCAGAGTTTGGAATTTCTGCAAAGATGGAAATAGAAAAGTTTATACCAGAAATAATGGGAATACTTCAAGCTCATAATTAAAATGAGAAACGAGTAAACTGATTTAACTAGAAGCAGTTCTCTCTAATATTCACTCAAAGCATAAAATAAAATAATGAATTCTCTCCAGTTCTTCAGAATGATATGAATCTTTGAAAATAAATTCTCAATGGTGTACTCTTTCCTGGCAGCCTTAAAGGCCAAAAATTCCCAGAGGATATAAGAACATCTGATATCCCAGTGTTAGTGCCAACTAAATGTTCAAACTTGCCCTGTAATTCTCACACTTAATAGTTATACTGCGGTCAGAAGGCATTTAAAAATTAAAAGAAGAAATACTGGAAAAAAAAATTCTTTACATGAAGTTTCTACACAGATTTATGACTGGGTTATAAATTGTTGAACACTGAAAAGCATGTCAAAATTTAAAGAGGTATTCAACCTTCCTCTCCCCTGTGTCTCCTTGCCCCCTACCCCCAACACAATATGTGTTAGAAACTGTAAGTTCTAGCAGAGAACAATTTGGAAGATCGCTGTGTTTTACGTAAGAATGTTCCATTTTTTCAGCTCTTTGCCTCCAGTTCTGTTAAGAACCTGAAGGTATATAAGCAGCTGCAAAAAATAATGAAAACAGAGTTAATTAAAGAAATACTCAAAGAACATTTGGGCCCTAATTTTTTCTCTTTGTTAATTTGATTTTAACTTGATTGCCTGGATTAAAATGAGGACACATTGTAGTTCTTAATTCAAATTAATTCCATAGGGTATTTCCTGTTTTGTGAATTGTTTAGGGGATTTTTTTTCAGAGATGAGAGAAGAGGGAATAAACCTAGGTCTTCTTAAATCCACACTTCCCTCTGTTGCTATCTGTTGATAAGTAGACTACGGAAATTTCATAACTTTCATGGTAAAAAATTGCAAATTGTTCTGTACAAACATCCATTTAATGCACATAAAGTATTTTATGGGTAGCCAGTGACAGTGTTTGTTAGCCATACTGTTTGGCTAACATGAACTCTATGTTTTACTGCCAGAGGATTCCACTGTGACGTTGTAATTGCTTGCTTCTTAAAGGGATGATTAAGGCAGTGACTGAAAGAGGACATAATTATAATTTCCTAAACTCTAATCAATTTGGATTTAGGCAGGAAAAGCACAAACTTCAGGGGATTTCTTTAGTTCCTCAACCAATTATATGAAGTAACATTTCTCCATTATACAACACTCATATACATAAACAAGATAATCCTGCACAGAAATAAGGCTGCATGCAATTATTTTAGCCTCATCAGCTCAGCAGGAGACTTCTGTAGATGGACTATACATGCATAGGGCATGATAGGATTGAGGATCAGAGCACTCGTTTTTACTGAGGATGTGAAAGCCAATGACAAGAGGTCATTGCTCAGTGTCATTGCTTTTTTGAACAGAACTGGTGAGGTACAACAGACACTTGTCATCAGAGTTCCAGCTGAATATTACTGTCAAAAACTATGCCAGTCACAAGGCTTCATAACCCAACTCTAACGAGCAAACCAAAATTTTTCATTCCCACTAAAATGTGACTATTTTGATCAGGCTAAATTTAAATGTTTCCCACAATGACATTCCCATTATTTTCCTTAATGGATCCTTTTGCTATATTATGGGGAAGCCGTTAGTTCCAGATTCCTTTTCCTGGGAAAGGCAAAGTTCCTGGAGCTACAGAACTTACTGATGATTACTGAAATAGAAAAAAGCCTGGATTAAGGATTATGTGTCTTGAGACTTCTTTCCTTTCTGAGGAACAGGAGGGAGAAAGCAAAGAGGAAGATAGCTGTTTTGATCTGCACATGATGAAATGTGTTCCTATATTTCTGTGTATTTCTGGTTCAGTATCATGTTTCTGATGAAACAGAATGTTTGTTTTCATAAAAAAAAAAAAAAAAAAGAGAAACACTTATAAATACATTATTAAAAGTTTTACAAAACAAAGTAAATATAAGTATCCTCTCTATAGAAACTAAGCAGAAAAGAATGATTTGGATCAGTCAGATAATAACCTATGGAACAAGACCCTTGTTTTTTACTCCTAATTGTGTGCCCTCGTTCATTCATTTCCTGCTACTCTGCCTTTATTTCTGGTTGGTTTTTTTTTTTTTTTTTCCTCTGCACTTTGAGCATCTCTCTACTGCTAGTACTTTTCCCCTAGAACAGCTGCTTCTTGTGTATAAACAAATAACACCCATGGCTGCTATCCCACCATTATGAATTTGCTTTCTGATGATACTCAGGAAAACAAAATTAAATGATTGGTTCAGGAAAGCACTAATAAAACTGTAGGGAATCTCTGAGGCAAGACAGAATTTTAAGGATCTTTTGATCAGAGCTGGAGAGCTGACATCTGCTGCCTATTTGCGGAATTTATTGTAATAGATTTGTCCGGGAGAGGCTCCATGAGGATCCTCGGCTCACGTGTAACAGCTCCCCCTTGTGTAGACGTTTCATAAAGTAACAGGTAATTAAGTTGCCGTGCTTACAAAAAGGTTTAAGAAAACGCTAGTGAAATTAAGCAAGAGAATAGTAGCTGGAGAAAGAGAAAAACCAGACACATTAAAACGCATGCTGCTTTCCTTTTAAAGGTTGTGGCACTTTTCGTTGGAGCTCTCCCCTTGAGTCAAATCACCCTAACAAAACTAACTGAATGTCCTTCCTTCAGTTGAACACTGTGTTCAATTTTTACTTTAGGAGGAGCAAGAGAAATGTGTCTATTTGAAGTCAAAACCACACGTGTGTAAGTCAGTCTAAGTAGCACCTGATTCTGTGTCACAGCACCTTAACATGGAAGTTCCTGAAAGGCAAGATTTAAACAAAGACAGACCAAGACAAGCAAATATAATTTTAAAATACAAATGTAATCAGTGGGAATTCTGCTTTAGTGCATAGCCCTGAAGTCCGTGGTCCTTGCAATGTCCACGTACAACCACTTAGTCTGCTGGAGTGTTCATCAGCTGGAGAGTGAATATTGTTTCTTTGCTTTCAGCTTTTTAGAATCCGTACTTCAATGCAACATTCTTCTTGCCTTCATTTGTGAGCTACAATTGCAGTACCCAATTATTTCCCTTCCGTTGGAATGGTGTTAAGTAATTAGCCACATCTTCGCTTCACTTTAAAAAAGCTGTGAAACCCATCATATGCTTAAATTGTAATACTTAACTCACTGATTTCAGGTGCTTCTGTTCAAAAATCCACTAGGGAAAACTTCCAATCAGCTGTCACTTCAGTCTAGAGACACCTAAACTCCCTGAGGCTTCTCAGACGTGTGTGGGTGGCTGCTACTTAACCTACTTCTGGCAAAGCAAATGGGCCAGTGGTAGACCTTTACTATTGGAAGTGTATAAATTAATCAGAGTTATTTTCACAGAACTAGGCTGAGAAGCAAATAGGTCATTGGCAACCAAGTTGAGTAAATAATTGTCATGAGCAAGAGGAGTGGATGTTGATGAGCACATTTAATGGCACAGTCTTTGTCTGGCTCAGCTTTAGCCTTGCTGGTATTTTGCACACAGAAATGATCAGCTTGCTGTCTAGGACAGAACTTTGGCCAATTAGGAAAAAAGAAACTAGGTGTTTCTCTGCCTAATTGGAGTAAATGTTCCCAGTACAGCTGTTGTACATTGATAAGATCCGACTCATGGCAAATACATTCTGCAACCATGGCTTGCTCTCTTCTAAAATCTGTCAAATGAAGGAGATGGCAGCTGCACTTCATGTAATAGCCTGGCACTCAGCAGGAGCTGGCAGGTGCAGATTTTTTTTCTTTTGAGGAGGTTAATATCCACACGTCCTATCTCCTAATGCAATAATTGATCATCAGACTCATAGCTGCTCGTAGTGGTGGTGCGTGCTGCGCTCCTTTGGGAAGCTGTCACAAAGTACAAGAGAATTCAAGATTGCTATATCAGGAATTCATCATGTTGGATACCAGTAGCTGGGATACATTCCAGGAAAGTGAATGTTCAGGTTCGCTGCTCAAGCACTATTTACACATTTATGCACATTTATTTACACATTTATGCACTGACTAGCTAATAATAAAACACATAAATAAGTTTGGTGGTGAGAACCCAACACTCCTACCCAACCTAGGTGAGTGAACCTGCTACAGACTAGGCTGGGTACACACCCTCTGATTCTCTCTTCTGCTCCCCATAATCTTGAATCTGTGCACCAAGTCAGCAGGAGGAGGAGGAGGAGGAGGAGGAGAAAAGCAGACTGCCTTCAGCCCCACAAATAGCTTTTAGTACACCAGGCAGGGCACTTCCTGAGGCCATAAGTTTTAGACTACCTGAGGCTGAGGGAGTAAATCACCCCAATTTTTTTGGGTCAACTGCAGATACATTCCTTCTTTGCCTCATTTTTTTGGCTCTCAGCAGGAATTACAGAAAAATAGGTGCCCAGGCTGTGGACAATCTTAGCATGCATGAAAGCACACCTGCAGGTCTTAAGGCATCTAAAGCTTTCTTTAGCTGCCTTAAGAGATCTGTCTTAATGAGAAGGCTCCTAAAGAACTGTAGGGTTCATAGGGTTAGGCAACAACTAAAGTGGAACTTCTGGATTAAAACCAAATAGATTTAGGAGCTGATCCAAAAATTATTGAAATGAGTTTCAAGTATCTACGATTCACTTTTTAATTATTCTCTATATATTGATTTGCCTATCAAATAAAGTAAAGCTGATGCATTTGTAGGCTGGACTATAATTAGGACCTGCCACCTGAAACAGATTGACATACACTGGTGAATTCTTTAAAGGTTTCATGTGCTATTTCCCCACTCTAGTAGCGGACAGTGTTACTAAATTATTTTTAATTGACCTTATCGAATGGAGCAATTAAAGCAAACACTTATCTCTTACCCAGAATATATATGAGAGGAAATGTGGTGCAATCTGCTTTAATTATTATTTTTTAAAATCTGTTTGTTCTTAGACTAATATTTCACATTTTCTCTCTTAGTAAAGAGTGAAGTGAAATTTAAAAGCGCCCAAATTCTGTTAGAACAAACAAATAATGCCTCATACTCCTACTTTCAAGAACCTCTTTTTGATTTTCAGTGATTGGAATATTGCCTTTATGCTTTTTCATACAAATCAGCAGCAGAAAATATTCCCTGTTGATTATGATTCCACAATAAGCCTATTACTAACTCACCTCTGGTTTCAGGAAAAAGATAAATTTGCTGGCTTTACAATGCAGGTATGTTTCCAGGGTAGAAATATCATATTCTGCTAGAAAATAATACTAACTCTTACTAGAACCACAACAGAACATTTTATCTCAGGAGTTCTGGGAGATCCCTTTTTGAACAATTCCACTGGGGGTCAGATCCAGTCGACTGTTAACAAAATGGACAGCAAAACAGTGCATAAATAGACAGTCCTGGAGAGAGCACAGAAAGCCACACTGATTTGAGCAACTCTTTTGGAAAACCTTTCCCTCAACTAAACTGGATCTTCCCAACAACTCTTGCTTTTAAAAATCAGTTGCAATGTTCCTCACTTAAACTTTATAAAACATACATCAGTATGAGATAAAGACTAATATAAAATCCTTCCGTCTGAACTACAGTGATCATTAATTAAAATTAAGTGTTATGGTGGAAAGTGTTCAACAACGCTAACCCTGGTGGTACAACCATTACATCAGATAACAAATATTGGTAGTTTGTCTCTGAGACAAACCTGTATTCATCCCAACAGTAAATTGGCACCAGTGAAATGCAGCATAGGAGCACAGGCAAGGGGAAGAGAGCTTCAGGATGACTAAATGCATGCACTCAGTAACCCTTCTGGAATGAGTGCTGTCCTCTTCACAATCTCATAATACATAATACTTTGTGTGAGAATTCAGTGTACCTGTTTCTCCCTTTGGCCTTTGATGTCCAAGCTACTGCTGCAGATTTTTACATCAGATAGCCCAATCTCTTTTCTTTGTCAGGTACTGTAATTCCTAGCTGCCTGTCCTCTGCAGAGTATAAAATTAGGAATTGTGTACTCTACACTGTTAATATATTATTTTAAGGTTTTGTAAGAAATTATATCAAAGGGCTCATTTATCATGCCCAAGCATGATTTAATTCCTGAAATCTGTGAGGCAGGCAGCCTTACTCGCTTTAGACAATACCTTACTCTTGGATATGTATGAGCCTCAGAACTCCAGAATCTCATGTTTGGCCAATCCTCTAATTACAGGGCTGTCTGAATAATCCACCTCCAGAAGTGCCCTGCACAGTAGAGTTCCTGTGAAGCCTTGCTCCACAAGACTTTCACCGACATGGCTGTCCATTGTGCCCTGCAGCTCCACACACACACCCCCCATGTCACTGTACAAATCACAAATTATGAGTCAACCAGATCACCATGCCAGCAGAGCTCCAGCACCCATGCTTTCTCTGGAGCTTGGTGGCTTGCATCTGATATCATTTTTTCCTCAGGCTGTCTGCACATTTGGCTTCCCTTTTTCACCAGCTGGGAAAGGTTACCAGCCAGCTGCATGCTTCAGAACAGACAGCAGAAGATCTGCACAGACATACAGGCAGAAGAAAATACAAACAGAAGCCAGCCTTTGGCTAGGAATCATTGCTTTTGACACATGGCTGTTCCTCCATAGGGCTCAATCCCATCCATCCTCTGCCCATCTGCTTCCCCCTCTGTGTTCTCACCCCATGACATTCGCAAGGTCGACATCTTGCTGAGTGACAAGATGGAGCACAGATTCATACAGAGGAAATTTTATGTTCAGGATGGAGTCTGGTACATGCACAAATACAAATCAAAACAGGTTGAATCACCCAAGGATGACATGGATATATTTCAGAAGCAAAACCTGGCTGAGCTCCTACCTGTGATTCAATTAGTCATCTACTCCAGTCTTTCACAGCAAAAGATTAGTTAGACTAGGACCCAAAGTATATCTAGAAAACTGGATGAGTCAGAAATGTGTTGTCTTGAAATACCTTGGAAACACACCTCTATCCACATCCTATTCTGACTGAGATGCTTGCATGTCTGAGAGCATCCACAACTTTATTTCCTGGCCAATCCTGAAGAACATAGAGAAACTTCTATTTTTTATTTTTTTTTCCATCACATATGGTATAGTTTTCTGACCAAATGCTATTGGCACTTTTGCAGTGTTAAACCAGGGACTTCTCCAGAGGATTGTAACTGAAGAGGCCCCTCTGAATGTTTTATATCTCTTCCTTTGCATAGAGCCCTGCTAGTGAATGACTGCGTCCCCTCCAAATGTGTTGGTTTGGAGTCTATTCATAAAGGGAAAAAAATCACACAGTGGATTCCCCTTCCTTGTGTCCTGTGAGGTCAAGAAGTGTTCTCTGGAAACTGTAAGGATCTGTTCAGTGCCTATTAACTGTATGAATCTGAGCCTGAGGAAAGATGATTTTAAACAGCATCAAATGCAAGCTCTTTCCTTGATGAATATATTTTGTTTCCTAACTAAAGGCGTGTCCAGAAGGACTAGAGCAGTGATTGCCACCCTGTATTCAGCCCTTATGTGACCAGATCTCAAATCCTGTGTTCAGTTCACAGCCCCTCACTACAAGAAAGGACATTGAGGAACTGGAGTGTATCCAGAGAAAGGCAATAGGGCTGGTGAAGAGTCTGGAGCACAAGTCCTTTGAGGAGAAGCTGAGAGAGCCTGGAGAAGAGGAAGCTCAGAGGAGACCTTATCAGTCTCTACAACTCCCTGAAAGGAGGGTGTAGCCGTGTGGTGGTCAGTTTCTTCTCCCAGGTAAGAAGTGGCAGGACCCGAGGAAGTTTCCTCAAGTTCTGCTAGAGGAGGTTTACATTGGATATTAGGAAAAATTTCTTCACCTAAAGGGTTTTCCAGCATTTGAACAGGCTGCCCAGGGAAAGCAGTTGAATAAATATCACCATCCCTGCGGATATTTAAAAGACATGTAGATGTGGCACTTAGGGACAGGTTTAGTGGTGAATGAACACAGCAGTACTAATGGTTGGGCTGGATGACCTTAAAGGTCTTTTCCAAACCAAATTATTCTATGATTTTAAACTCTGTTTCACCTACAGACACGCACAAGATCCTAACCAGTGGCCTGTGCCACGATCTCTCAAAGGAAATAGCATCTGGGTGTCATAGCAAAAAGCACGTCCACGGACTCAGGCCTCAGCATTTGAAAAGCCTTCCTGCATGATGAAGGCATTCAAGCAGGCCAAAGTCTGTCAGGATGGATACTGGCAACAGATCTTTGTGGGATCCAGGCCCAGACAGAGCCTGAGGGAGAGCACAGAAGGCTGCCCCAGCGCAGTCTTCAGTGACAGTGTTCTGATGTAGCAGAACACACGCAGTAATTGAGACAATACAGCTGGTAATGGGATAAAGCAGCACCTGCTGATTGCTTTACAAACAAGACTGGTCCAAGAGAAATAGAAATTCAAGCAATTTTACAGACACAATGTGAGTTGGGGTGAAATCACTGGAAATAATGTGGGAAGGCATCATGAAAAAATATTAAACAGGGACTTGAAGAATTTGTGTAGCAACAGAGCTCATATAAAATTGTCCTGTCTAATAGATGCTATGGAAGACAAAAATGGAACATTAAGAATGAAGAAGAGAGGCTATGGAGGCACAGAAAGACAAAAAAATTATGCTACCATGGGAGAATATGTAGGTGGAAATATGATCAGTGTTGTACACAGGAGCAGAGAAATGTTTAAATAAAACATGTCCAGCTGGTTTGTTCTGCTACTGTTCTTAAGTGAAGTGAAACCATTGAGACAGAAGCCCTGTTCTGTGTATTTAATAATTTTTCAGGAAGTGGGATATTAGAAGCTTTGGGAAAATACATCAGAAAGAGATGCAAAAAAGACTCAAGGAAACAGCATAGGACTGAAGCAGATTTTAAACATTTTTCAGGGCAATAGGAGGCTGAGTATAATGGAGTGTGTAGTTGTCTTCAGAAATGGATGTCTCTTTAGTATGCTGTTACTCAGCTGCATCTTTCAAGCTTGATTAATGCTTAATGTGATTGTCTTTAAAATCTGTCAGCATTTGGCATAGATCAGATAAGTGGCTGTGACAGAAGTGCAAATATTTGTACTGCAGTTTTGTACCCTGATGTGGTTATGATTAATAAGTTTTGCTTATGCACCTCTAGAGATTGTTTTGTAAATTATCCTGCTTGGATATATTAAATTTATATTAAATTAAAGTGCTCAAATATATTTTCCTATGGGTTTACTATTTTAAATAAATAGGCAGCAACATTGCTTAGAGAACCTCGCTGGCACATTTTAAAAATCATGCCAAAGTTGAACAGATTAAGTTGATCAGAAAGAGATTGAATCACAGGATATGTTCCTTGATATAGGCAGGAAATGGGACTAAAACAATACTTTAAAAAATAATTTTCAGGAAAACAGAAGAAGGGACAGTTTTTTCAAAAAAGATAACAAAAAGTTCCAGATGCTGTAAAATGTAAAGTTCACTTAAATCAAGCAGTAAAAGTAAGTTAATTATTTGGAGATAGAGCACAAAAAAAGAAAGAGTTGTTGACTAAAGAAGTAATGACGCATTAGAGAAGTTTTTTGCTATCTTCTCTTTATCTGAAGGACATGAAACAATGGGATCCTGCAAAATGGTATGCTATGCAAAGAGAGAAAAAAACAAAGCTTTTGTTTTATCTGGTGTTCAAGCAACTTCCTGTTACCATAGGTATATAATGGATCTTGGTAACATCAATAAAGACATAGTCACCAACTACACTGTGCTGAAAGAGAAGTGAGGAGTTTCTCAAATTCATAGCTAAAACTGAGTTAAAGTGATTGAGAAGAGTAGCTGGGCAGAATGGCTGGTGAAAAATGAAAATACTCATTGATATTATTGATATTTATCAGATTATAGACCCTGATTAGATGCTAGATTATTAGGGCAGCCGAAAGGTCAGAGAAAGGAAAAATACCCATTGCCTTTGACAGTCTGTTTTTTTGGGATTCAGACTCCATAGGGAAATAATTACCACTTCTTGACCATAAATTGCATTTGATCCAATGGAGGTCTGAACTTAGGCAAAGGAGAAAGGGCATGTAATGCTGTTGTCCTTACCTAAGTTTCAGTCCAACTGTCATAATTCCAACTCTGATAGCAACCTGCTTCCTTTTCCTCTTCTACACAGGGTTTCACAACTTTCTCTCCTCTTTGCTTTGATCCACCAGAAGACCAATTTCTTGTAAGGATTCCTGTCTATGAATTTACACCCTTACTCTTTGGAACTTAGTTTGCAACTCATGTTTTCCTTCCATAAGCTCTCCTAGGAAGTTTTTTTCCATATGCAATTCAGATTCAGCAAAAGGTACAGGCACTGTGTGATAATGTTTGGTAGAATGAAAATGACAAAATGAGATGAGACACTTGGCAATGATAAGGAAGGCTGAAATAAACTGTTTTGTAAATCTGAAAATAAGGTCCTTATTAAAACCAAGATTTTTAAATTATTCCTAAATTGCTGGGTTTTTTTGCTTTGAGGTGCAACCAGCCCAGAAACTTCCCAACTCGCACATCTGGCTTGACATCAACTGGAAATAGACTAACAGTTTTGCATAAATATTTTTAACAGAATTCCTGTCTACATCTGATTTCCTCCTGTAAGTCTGGAAAATTTCTCCAAGTAAGACATTCAGACGATGTTTGTTTGTCCCCAAAACAAACATGTATGTTATTCCAGAACTCTTCAAAGGACAACCTTCCTTTATCAAACAAGTAGCACAACAATTTTGATCGATATGATTGTGTGGCAATTCCGAATTTTTTGGACCCTGAAAAGAAGTTCTCTTGTTTCTTCAAGCTGAGAACCACGAATATATGCATACAAATACAGCTTTGGGACATAGCTACATTCTGTTATATATGCTGATTGCTATGAGTGAGATGCTTGAAACTGTATTTCAAAAGCTCTGAATTCATAAGCTGCAAACAGCCTGTCACTAGTGATTATTTCTCCTCAGACAATAAAATGACAGCAAAGTTATTGTCTACATTTTAGTGATCTGAGCACTAATGGATTCACTGAGAAGCAAAATGTCTATAGAAGCCAGATAGCCCCATTCTGTCCTTCTAAGTCTTTGGGCAACAGATTATGGGCTGTGAATGATCAAATCTTTGTCTTGTTTTGGTGACTGGATCCTTAAAAGTGCAGTGTTCAGTTTCTGATTCTGCTGCTGTTTGTGTAGGTTTCAACACATGTTGTTCCTCTGTGAGGAACCCCCTCCCCTCAAAAGGAAATTCAAAAGGACATGTTCTCAAAAGCAAATTTAATATAGGATCTCTGAGCCACTGCCGTTGTTGTTGTTGGTTTTTTTAAAATTGAAACTATTTGAAAAAATAACCTTTAGTTGTTGAAAACTTGGAAAACAACAAGTTCTCAGTGATTTAAGCTGTTAGATATAGTCTGTGGATTCAGGACCTTGAACTTAGATGTCTAAATCTTATCCAAATTCTATTTTGAGTTAAACACTTTCATATATAATGTTTAATTTAAGAAGTGACTTAATGCATATCTTGTCTGCTGATCTTACTTTCAACTATTCCTGGATTTCAGCCCAAGCCATCCCTATATTCACGTTTGAAAGTACTTCAATCTCTAGATGGCTTGTCAGATATGCAGGAGGATTAGAAACTCAGTCTTTGTTGTGTTTATTTTTAACTTTAGCTGTTATCTACCTGCTCTGGTATAAAAGAACATGCAAAATACCCTTGAAATTCTGATAGACATCCAATGTCTTTCTGAATCTTTTCCCTACTGAAAAGCCAGTTCACAACAGCTGAGAAAAAAAAAAAAAAACAGTACTCAAAAAATCTCAGAGAACTATGGGATATACACTTGGGAAATTACAATAAGGACAGAAAGAGTAATTGAAATGCCTTGTCCTCAAATGCTGGTCAGTCGAGCATATTTTGGCTGCTCTGGCAGAGGTAGTAAGCAGTCACAGTGAAGAGATAGTCTTAAAACATAAAACTTACCTTTGTTCACAGTGCCTGAGATGTCTAAGCTTTTAAAATGGTAAAGGTCATTTATCTGCAGTTCTGTAGTTTGCCTCTCACAGCTTTGAAGCCTTTCACCTCACCTGCTGTGGTAGTGTTTTCCCAGAGATGCTTTAGCCATGTTCCTGTCATTCTCATCCTGCTATTCTCAGGGCCTGGCACCTGCAAACCCCAATAAGGCTCTCCTGCTGAGTTTTCATTTGAAGTCCCACCAGTGCTAGATTTCACCCCCTTCCTACCTCAGGGCTGCAGTATTTGGTTTCTATTAGGGGACCTGATAATATTCATACACAAAGTTTTAACAATGAGGCCACACCTATGCCTGATCAAAGCATGCTCCAACTAATAGCAGGAAGATCCTACACAGGAAAATTTGAAGTTTGTCACCCTGAAATGAGCACATGAAAAGGGCAAAGAGGCACACATTGGTCCTCAGCAAGAAGGTACTCACTGCTTTTACTGCCAAGAGCAAAGAGGTTGCTTAGGGTGAATGGTTCTTATTGGGTTTTTTGTTTTGCTTTTGAGGAAGACGATACCTTTTCACTCCCTGGCAGTTAATGTCCCCCCATCCATTCTGACTCCTCCTTATATCAGCAGTAGGAAGCCTGTCATTGCTTGTCAGAGACCTCCACAAAGTACAGAGCTGTGCTATGGCTGCTTTTCTGGCCTTTGACCTTTGATCTTCTACCCAGCTCTGTACTCATGCTTATTAGCCAGTATTTTTGCACAGGTACAGTGACACTCACTGGCAGTCGATCAGTGTAGGGCAACAACCGCTTATCACCGAAACACACCTCCAGAATGTTTCCAAAAAACAATCATTTGTGAAACGGCTTCAAGCAATTATGGATCACAGATCAGCAACAACTCATAGATAAATCATCCTTGATTGCCACCACAAGTTAATTGTTGTTTATTATTTGTTATTAATTACTGACACCAATTGTTCACAAACCACTAGAAGTCACTGACAATCACCAGCATACAGCACCAAAGACCATTTGCTTTGCCACTGTATTTAATTGCAAAAGCTAGGAGGTTTTATACAGCAAAGTTCAACAAGTTTAGCACATTGTGCCTGTTGCATATTCCCAGCACACAGGGAATACTGCTGTAATCAAGGGATGCCCAAAGGCAATCTATGCTTTTCCACTCAATCCAGAATTTCAGGTGCTTAGGTTTCTTCGGAATAGCATTTGCAACATGCACATTTGTTTCACCAAGTTTCAGAACAATATCCACTCAAATAAAGGCTCTTTAAGCCTTTATTTATTTATAATCTTGTAAATCATTGGTGTGCAAGATAGTAACCAAAGGCTTTGGAAATAGTCAATACACATAAGACCATTCTAAACATTAATGAGAATTCTCTGTAAACACTGGAGAATTTTATCAGGACAAATTACAAAAAACATTGGTACAGAAAAATGGATGACAGTTATAAATATTTCACGGGATTCTTGAGCTCTGGAAAAATGCTGCCTTCTAATTAACAGCAAATCAGATTCTTTAGAGCACTTGAAAAATACCTAAACTCTTGGATGGATAGGCATAAGCATTTTTCACCTAAATATTCTTGCAATATCATTCACCCTCCTGAATAAAGAAAATCCAACAGAAAATTAATTAACCTGTAATATCTGACATTTATGGATGTAATGAGATACCATTCTTCTCTGCATGGGGTCACCATTGCCCCTAATTAGGTAGACAGAATTAGACCTCATTTTGAAATGTAGATTCTATTCCTGTAATGTGTCATTTGACATAATCCTTTGTGATGACTGACATACATTGTGTACATGTGTATTAGAGCACAACTCCTTGCTAATTACATGTATTTATTACAGATACTATGAAAAAATTCAAGATACTGGCAACTTTCAAAGTTTCATCTCCATGGAGATATCACCCTGCAGCTTAACAAAATGAAAAAACAAAAAATGGCCATGAGGATGCAACAGAGACTTCCCCCTTCCTATTCTTCTCTTCAAATCTTTTGTCAACATTCTCTCAACTCTATTTGGAGTCTGTCAACTTGTGGAGACAGAAAGTGGTCTGCAAGTGTATTTCATAAGAAGGAGAAAACATATTCATGTCAAATGACCCTCAGAGGGAGTGCATCACCCAAGAGAGGGAATCTGGTAACTCCAAATCAACATAAATTTTTTGTCTGTAGAGATTCTCAAAAACTGCTTTTATGTGGTAAGGAGTGAAGAACCAAAATCACAGATAAAAGTCCTGCAGTACTGCAGGATTGAATTAAGATCAGCAACTGAAAAGTAAATTGCTGTGCCTTTAATCCTATATTCTAGTACACAGGCTTAGACAATTCAGTTTAGGTTTCTCAAAATATCAGAAATACTGGCAGCACCATAAAGACGGTAAGATGAAATCAGGGTTCCTGAGTCACTGGGACCACATAATCTCCAAAGTCCAAAGAACAGTAAGCAAGATTTTTTGACTCCACAAACTTCTACCTAGTACATAAGTTTGTAATGTATTGCAACCAAAATTGGGTCATAGGCCTGCAGAAAAGTTGAGAAGTACTGATCAGAATTCTTCTTTTAAATAAAAGTGTTAGAAAGTGGTAAACATCACCTTCATTTTTGGTTTTAAACATATCATAAAAACTTGCTCTGCAGCATATGGTATGTCCCATTCTTTGGTTTGGAAAAATACACAATAAAATACCACAACAGTGCTTTCATCTGACTGCAGCAGAAACACTCATACTTCATTGTACAGGGCTCTGAAGTGGCTCTGTAGACATGGCACTCAGTTAACTTCATCTGCTTCAAACTAAAAATATGTTTGTTTTATGCCGGATTCCCAGTTGGTATATCAGGCATTTTGAGATCTGTGCAAACATTTATGTGAGGCACTGCTGGAAGGATGTTCTTTATACAAAATGCTAAAAAACATGTGGCATCCATCTCAGCAATGACTGAAACAGAAGCTCAGCAGCTGGGCATAGTGTGATGGAGCTGCAGAGGCAAAATAAAATACACCAAATAACAGCAGTGAAGCTACCAGTTTCCAATTCCTCCTTTTCCTCCCAAGAGAGCACAGTTAGACCCTTTGTAAGCTTTACCTTGAATATATTTGACTAATTAAGCCATTTCATCCATGTGCTGCCTCTGTAGTGCAAACAGAACTTTGGAAGGCAAATATGGTTGGCAGCACCACAAGGACTCAGTAATACATGCTAAGAGGAAAATATGATAAACCATTGATTCATTCTCAGTAAAATTCATGTACTTCCCCCAATTTACTACTGAGTACTGAATCACTTCTGCACAAGTAAAGACACAAATGGTAGATGAAACTGAAAACAAACAAGCAGTCCCCTTAAAGGTTAGTCCAATTAGCAAATGATGGAATCAAGTTGCTAGTTTAAGTTGCTTTTCTCCAGATTAGAAGTGTTTGCAAAAATGACTTCATTAAGTAGAGAAAAAATGAGATTAAATATCCAAATTTACTTCTTGACAATGAAATCTTCTGGATGTGAAGCAACCTCCCTAGAGAAAAGACATCAGCTAACCACTAGGATTATTTAAGAGAGTACTGGATGATACACTAAACAATATGAGTAATTTAAAGAATAATTTTCCTATTTTTATTCCATTTATATTCTAATTACTAGACAGCATAAACAAGCAGGATTTGCTTTTATAATGCTACTAATGATTTCCTTGATTTTTTTCAACTTCAATGCTACAACAGCTTACTGCTCATTTGGTGGTGTATTAAGCCAAGTTCGTACAGTGAAAAATAATTTAACTCTCTTTTGTATCATTATATAAGTATTTCAAGTAAATTCTGATCTTTTAAAACTTTTTTTTAAGACTTTTTTTCAGGGAAAAAAAAGTGGTACTAGGTCTTTAACAAAGGTTTGCTTGATGCAAAATATTTGCTAGAAACGTTAAAAGAACTTGCTTTAAAGAAAAACCAAGCAAACAGCAAACCCCAAAATCCTCAACTACATAGTGATATACAAATATTCCCTTTAAAACTTTTATTCTCATGATGCCAAACAAGTTGGATATCAGAAAAAAAGTTCTTCTTCACCCAGAGGGTGACTGAGCACTGGAACAGGCTCTCCAGGGAAGCAGTCACAGCACCAGCCTGACAGAGTTCAAGAGGAATTTGGACAGCACTCTCAGACACGTGGTGTCCTGTACAGGGCCAAAAGTTGAACTCCATGATCTTGATGTGCCCCTTCCATCTCAGCATGTTCTGTGATTCCATGAAACATTTGAAAGGCTGGGGTGGTTGGAAAGTAGATTGGTTGTGAATAAAACACCCACAATGAAATTAAGCAGCTTGTACAAAGTAATATAGTATCATAGGTAGTTTAATCCACTTTTGCCATTGCTTAAACAAAATGGGAGATTCCAGCCTGCTCATAGCAGCAAAATTTTTCTGGTCCCAAATTTTGTCACTCTATAACTCTCTACAATCTCTGGTGTAAACACCTGTACTGACTATTTCATAATCTGTCTATATGGAGCAAACAGCCAGAGTGAAAACTCAACAGATAACATACTCCAGAGTATCTAGGAGAGGAAATCCTTGTCATCAGAGCACACAAAGGATCAATCAATGTAAACATAAGTTTCAAACATAACTGTGGACGATTGTGCCTCTAATATAAAACCATTACACCTGGTTCCCCAAAACCAAAAAATTCACAGCAATTACTGAAATGCTTCACAGAAGGGCTGAACTTGAGGGCTGTTCCTACTGATTACTCCTGCTCTGTGAGCATAAGGACACAGACCCAGACCCTCTGTTATTGCCACTGATATTTCCTGAATCTTCCTCAATCCCACCTTAGAATGTCTTGCTCATTACTACTGGCCACTACAGGTTTGAAGTGAAATATAAAGAGACAGGAAATTGGAAATCTGAAGAGTGCAAGATTTTCTAGTCTTCTGACAGAGAATGAGTAGTATCTCCAGGGTTAATTTGATATGAACTATATTGACTGAAGAACAAAGTTGAGGAAAAATTCAAAGTAAAGGGTTCAACTTCTAGTGTGGTTAGGGCTTTAATCGCATTTTCATCTTGCTAATTTTACTTTTAGCAGGAAATCTGTAATAATTGAAGGACAATCAGCCTTGGGGCTCTTTCTTTTCTGCTGCTTCTTAATTGTTTATAAAGGTTAATGAGGTGTGCCTCTCCTAACCTTGATTGTAAAGGCATTAGGGAGCTAACCTGCCAGCTACACACCTAGAACTCCTTAGCAGAATCCAGTGATGTTTTAGGAAGACCCTAAAAATTTCTTTTTGCCTGTTATCAACAGGGTTTTTAGCACTAAAATGTGTCTTTGTTAAGACAAGTTTTCTTATGTGCACATGAACACTCCAAAGAAGTTTTTAAATCCTGAAAGACTCTTCAGCTTCATCTGGATAGAGCAGTTTTGTTTGCTACCTGCCATATTTAGCTTTCAGGTCCTACTCCAGAGAAAGTTGTCTTTTAGTTTGTTGAAGTTTTTAGTGAATGTAAAATACTTTTTGACCCTAAGCAAAGAAAACAACTTGCAAAATTCAGCGTATTTTGTGTTGCACTACATTAAAGAAGGGTGTATGAATAAACATGCTGTGCACCAGCTCTGTGTAAGAGTGATCCTGTTACAACTGATTGTGGCCTTCTTCCTGCCCGGCTCTGCTGTTTCAGGTTGCAGAGAAAATCAGCACATTTTGAATGTCTAGCCAATCTGTCACTTCATCTTTGAAAGAGAACAAAAATTGACATATATTTGTAAAGACACTCTTTACCCTGAAGTGCATGTTTGCTCATTGTCTTTATCTGAGCCGCTGGAAAACTGTGCACGTTGGAGAAGGCATTCCTCTCACTTCACTGAGCTGTAGCCACAAAACAAGCAAAGCCTCAAAGCAGAGAAAGAAAGGCATCTGCCAATGCAATTGCAATCAGCCATTCCTCTGGTGCCCTGAGGAAACTAAAGCACTGTGTCTGTCTGAAGCAGCACAGAGGCTGCTATTTCTTACAGGATTTGTATTCAGCGCTAACAGCATCTAAGCAAGTTACAGTGAGGAGTGGGAATTACTTCTGCAACCTTCAAGAATGAGCATTTGCATAGTGCACAATGATGAAAGTGGGATCAAGCAGCTAGAATTTCAGCTAGAGATCTGCAAGTCATGTGTAGTAGTGGAATTTACAGGACAGAACCACCTCTCGAGCATTAATCCCTGTAAACCAGTAAAAATTGAACCTGACATGCAACAATCCTGCCAGAGAAGAATTTATTTGTTCCTGCACAGACAGGCTGTAGGAATTGAGGGGCTTCCTAGTCTATCTTTCTATGATTAACACCCTTACTATTTGCCACCATGTAGGGACATTTTTTGCTATATGAAGACATTTAAGAATATTCTTATTTAACTGGTTAAAACCATTCACATTATTATTAATTCTCTTGTCTGTAGTGACTGATGTGTAATGTCATCTCTATTGGTTCTCTTTCTTGTTCTTGATTTTGAGGGAAGTTGCATCACTTCTTTTTTTTCCTTTTTTTTTTCCCTTTTGTTTTTGAGAGTCTAGAATTTTTGAAGGGTTTTAGAAATAAGCTTCTCCTCTTCTATTCTATTCTCTTTACAAAGCTTCTCTAAATCCTGGAACACATTTCTGATATTTTCTTTTGTTGCTTGATTTCCCAAAAAGTTGCATATTTTAATTTATACATTTTATTCTGTGCAGTCTTAGGAGCTACAACTTCAAACATTTGTTATTTACCCATGCATTTGTTTCATATGCCTCCTCAGTGAGGCCAACTGTAATAAGCCTGCATGGAAGCAAAATATTCAGTTTTTCCTACTTATTTAGCACTAGTTTCTTCTACTGTACTAATACTTTTTGGAATCATGGTGACTTGAATACTGATCTCCTACTTTGTCTAAAACTGCCCATAACTCCCTGAGTTTCCTTATCTGCAGCAATACTGCTTCCATTCTTTGTTCATGCTGTGAGCATAAATTGTCATTAACTGTAAGCTGTTAATGCATTTGCTTCACTTTTTTAAGCACAAGGCCTCTCTTCAGCTTGTGGCATTTGTCACAAGAAGCACAATTTACCGGGCTTATTTCTGTCTCCAGCTGTTCTTTGCCTGTTTCCTTAGGATCTTGCAATTTCTTATCTGAGCTGTGCCTGTTACCTCCCTCAAATGACCAGAATGTCTCACCAGCTTTAATAATTTGCATATTCATGTATGTTTTCAACTTCTTTTTATATTCTTTCATACACATCATTATACATCTTTGTAAAGCATAGAGTACTCTGTGCAGTTCAATAATACAAACTCATAAGGCATATTTTATCAGAATAAATGGAAAACTAATGGAAAAACCAGGCACTTCCAAAACAACTCTTATCAAAATTATTTTCAGACAGCCCAATAATTATTTTTTTCAAGAAAAAAAATGCTCAAATAGTTTTCAGTTATTCTCTATGGGTTTGCAGGTTTTAGGTGCAATGGTGATTATACCTACTCTCCTCTTTTGTGCAGAAACTTTTCTTCATCAGTGATCACCAGAGAGCTGAGTTCAAAAACATCCACTTCATTCATTGCCTGTGTTGTATCAATGTGCTTGCACTGCATCAGATGAACCTCTATACAGCAACCCACTCATCTCTCTCATGCAAGAGGTTCTTTCTATTGAGTTTGAAATCCCATGGCTCCCACACTGCTATCTACTAGGGAAAAAAATAAAGAAAAGAAAAGGAAAGAAAAAAAAAAAAGAAAAAAA
>VZRH01003815.1:0-14419 GCA_013397555.1 Urocynchramus pylzowi | reverse complement strand
AAAAAAAAAAAAGGATTGTGCTATAAGTCTTCCTGCACATTTGCTTTGAATATGAGTTCAACTAGAGGAAGCCAAAATTCTTAATTCTACTTTTCATGTTCATAATTGCATCTTCCAAGATGGGCATTTTCATGGGAATGAGCGTGATTATATTTCCTGTGCTTGCCGGGAACAGGTCTTGATGAGAATCTCTTTCAGCCCAACATCTGAAGCCTTGCTAATTTCTCACTTTGCAATAGGATATGAGAGTCATCTCCTGTCTTCAGCTTGCTCTCAATTCTCTTGCTCTCAGTTCCAGACCAGTAAAAGAAATTTTGTGACTTTGTGAAGAGCACAAGTTTTGAATTTTGCCCGCTGTGATAGTTTATTATAACAGTTTTGCTGTGCAAAATAGTTACTTTTCTTGAAAATGCATTTTCCCAACATTCTGCCAAAATTCATAACAAAGCCATAACTCCATAGCTTTGACAATGAAACTCATTTTCTTCTATGCAATAGAATAACAAGACTATTATAAAGTACCGTGTTGTCACAAAAAAACCATCCAAACCAACCAAACAAAGAAGGAGACCAATCATTACTTCCCTTGACTACCATAACCTCTGGCGTTAATTTCTGTAAATGAAAAAAACTTGGAAAAATTCATTGGTAGCTGTCCCCATCCCAACAGTGGCACTGTCTGTCTCACAGATTTATTTCCCTTTTAGTTAGTAGCAAACCAGTTCAGTCAGCAAATAAGATGAGCTTTCTCAGAGAGAACCTTCGTCCCTCATACAGTTGTTCTATTTGCATTATGAACTCAGTTTAGACACACCCCTCAAAATAGGCTGCACCTTTTTGCTTGTAGACTAAAAATACTCACTTGATTACAATTATTTCATATGCAAGTATCATCTTGAAGTTAAATCCTGGTCCACAAGAAGTGGCAGAGATCTGAGTGACTTAGGCAGAGCCAAAGTTCCACATGCAGGTATGCTGCAATAATAGATTTGGGGTTTTTTCTGAAACTCCCTCATCTGAGTCTTTGCATGGGCAATGTTTGACATTAAGGAGAATTTAATCGGTCTGAAAATACTGGTGCACCTAGTATTATCTTCTTGAAGCTTGTGTTTGTCATAAAAATATGGAAATTAATGATGCTTGAAGTACAACATTTGGTAAAAGTTTATGAACACAAAGTTGCATGGACAATTGTATCAAATCTAGATAAACTCTCCTTGGGTGAACATTGAAAAAAATTTTAGGTTTGTTAGAGAAATTTCTAACCTCATTTCCTCAACACTAAAATAGAAAAGCATCACAAATGTACAAAAAGACAACCTCTTAGCAATACATAAACATTGCATCCTCATTAGTTTTCATTTGCAAAGGTAATGAAGTAGAAAACACCAGCAGTTTGGAATTTACAGCCCTAAGAAGAACGGTAAATAAAAGCAACAGACTAGCCCAATATTCCTGACTCCTTCCATTTAAAGTCTCTTCTGGAGGACTTAACAGGCAATATATATCAGTTTTAGAAAAGTGGCATCTAAATCAGGAGGAACACACAGAATCAAGTAGGCCAATGGAAATCTATCTTTTAACTTGATGGCAGTAATGCCTGCAGAATTTGGAGAGATTTATGCCAGGGCTCAAGAAATATAATATTCCTCTTGAATTAACTAATTTTTGCAATCACTGTACTGTGAGTGGTACACAGCTGCCAGGAAAGATTTGTGGCCTGCCTGAAGTACCAATTATCTTCCATTTTCTACAGTAAAAGTGTCTGGAAATGTGAATGATAGCAGCAAATTTTACACATCAGTAGTGATGGAATTAAATGAAAGCTCCATCATGTCTAGTAACAATTTTTGTAAATAACATAAAATAAAATACAGAAATGAAATAATTGGAATATGTGCAAGAGCAGTTAATTTAGTATTTTTTTTTTCTTCTAATGATATTTCCCATCACAACTAACTTATCAACCTTAGATCCTGCTAAAAAAAGAGTATTATTAGGAGAGGGGAATTTTGTTTAAGTAAAGGGTAGCCCAAGAAAGGGCAATCTAAAACCAGCCCAATGTGGACTAAAATTCTATCTAAACCAATGCTTTGAAGCTAATCAGATCTAACTCTTGGCATGTACCATGGAAAGTTTTTTGGATTTCCTGTGATCAATCTTGTGTTCCAGATACTTGCCAAGTCCCAGCTGATGAGTGTAGGACTCTCCCATATGATTCTGACTCATTCACTCATTCACTAATCACTGCAGGAAAATCATGATTCCCAAATACAAATGTTGACATCTTTCCTGACAGGTACAACTCACCAAACTTTTTAAATAACTCTGTCTAAACCACCGATTTTATTGGAAGTTTAGAAATATTTTTTCTAACTAAACAAAAGTTTCTTGTATTTGAATGAAAAGATAATAAATAAAATCACATTTTTCCTATTTGAAGAAAAACTGCTCTGTGCCTAAAAAACGAAGGTTGAAAGGTTGAAGCCAAAATGTAGGTCAGACTTAAAAATGGCACGGAATTATTCATCACTGAGAATGAGTTTTTTCCTCTCACAGTATTTGAAGTATTTTATGCTTCTGGGAGCATTTGAGAATTGCCTCTGGGGCATACCCAAAAGAGAAATTTAGTAAGGTCTTTAAATACGCTCTTGAGAATCAATGGGCCACAGGGGAATGCATCAGAAATGCCCATCGGTCTCCAGAAGAAATTTTCAAGGGCTAGCACACATAAACACACAGTCACAGAGGGGAAGCTTATTTTAGAATGTGAGTGATTCCACAAGTCAGCAGTAAGATGGTTCTAGCTTTGCCTATGACAATAGGAATTTTTATGTACATGGGGGAATATTATTAATTTTTTTTAATCTGCAAATACAGAATCTCTATTGGAGTTTTAGCCTGATTAGTGTCATCAAATATCAAAGATGTTCACGTACATGTACTACACAGCTCGCTGCACTACATGCCCCCTAGTTTCTAATTTTCAATATTTCTGTCTTTTGTTGCACATCTTTTGGCTCAGCTGCTTGTAAATTGCTACAAGGTGTCCCAGCCAGACATGAAGCTGTAGGGAAACATCTGGGGTGAGAAGAGAGTAGAACCACAGCTGTGTTGTCTTGTTTATAGGCAATATCCCAATGCACACTATTGAGTGCTAACTTATAGTTACACAAACAATATATTTTTCTGTTTCAAATCAAATGCAATTTTTACCAATGACCACAGTGCAGCAATACAACTTGTATCGTGATAATTGCCCTGTGCCCTCCTACTAGGCTCAGGCAAGCAGATTCCATGCTGCAGCAGTCAGAGGTGTCCTCTGCTCAGAGGAAACCTTGGAAGGGGCAGAGGTGTGTATTCAGAATCACAAGGGGATTGTGGTCTCACTTGCATCTCACTTCTGTGCCACTTGTGGAGGTTACTAAGAGGTTACTAAGAGGTTACTTGGAGGTTACTAAGACACAGGAGCAGGTTGAGCGGCTTAGAGGAAGAACTTCACATCTGAATGTTCTGAGGAAAGTGCCATTCTCTGGACTGTTAATGGAAGTAGTTTCATAAACCAGCTTGACAAAAGAAACAATGATCTGAAAATCCACACACTAGATCAGTGGTCCAATTACTGTAAGATGAAGCGAAAATTATAGAAAAGCCTACACCTGATGTTTACTGGATACACTGTCCAACTGGAATAAACTGTGTTCAAGGGAGACTGCTCAGGCAGCAGCTTCTCCTTCGACACTAGCAATGATGGAATGGAATAATGTTTTTAAAATGAAATTATTTGAAGAGCCAGGGCTCAACTTGATAAGACCCTAGCTTCAGTTTCAGCTGAACCTTGCTGAAAGAAAAGAGGATATAAAGGTCTCAGAAAATATGTTAAATGCATTTTCAGTCCTGATGGCACTACTTACAGGCCGAAAGTGACATAACCAAATGATAAGTTAGTAAAATACCTTTCTCAGCTTCTCAGTGGGTGACTGTACATCTTGAGGTCACTTCAAAGGACAGCATGGAGCAAGTATTTTATGCTTACCCATGCAGAATAACAGTTCTGATAGAATAACAGTTAACAGTTTCTTAAGCAGCTCTTCTATTGCAGCTGTTACCTGATTCAACCTTTTCAAATGTAAAAAATCCAAAAAGGAAAGAAAGGAAAACACCTCTTCAGGAAGGTGATGCAAAAATTTTATTTGTTGTGACAACCTGACACTATTGAGACTGTGGGGAGTAAAAATGTGGTAGAAAGTGTGGCCTAACAGGTCATCACATGCTTTAAGCAGTGAGGGAGAAAAACCCTGTAGCTGACAATATCAAAACATTTAACAGACAAATAATGAAGAATTAAATTTGATGGAACACACGGTTCCATCCAGGAAAGAAGGGCAGCAGGAATGCTCACAAAAATTAGTGTCAGGAGATGATTGAGCATGTTCAGCAGGGGACAGTATTTTCCACTCTGTTGATAATACAATCAAGTTCTTCTTGCTGACAATGGTAGAAGAAGAAAGATTAGATCTTTCTCTCCCCAGAATGTTGTGAAGTCACTCATGGCAGAGCTGATTCTCTAGCAATTATAGCTACACTGAGCTAATGTGACTTACAGACAGCAAAGAACCCTGAACAGAGGCTGTACACACACTGCACACCTGGGGACTGCAGTGAGCTCTGCTCTGACTCGCCTCCAGCATCTCAGCATCACACAGCTACACAGCTACAGGCCACAGCCAGCCTGGGCAAGCCAAGTAACATCCCAAAGGGGTTAGTAACACCTCTCTTTCTTATGTGATGACCCTGAATGTGCCAGATCAGGTGTTAGACCTTCTGGTTTTACATGTCTCAAGGCAGAATATCACAATCCAGCTTCAACCCTTCCTTCCTCTGTGTCTGGTGTGAATGGGCTTGGAGCTTGAGGAGAAACTGAGACACAGCTAGACTGGGCAATAGTGGGTAAAGCCAAAAATGTCCTGGACAAGGCTTCACACAAAAGACACAAGACTAATGTAATTCATAGTGCAGAAGCTCTGGTGCCTACTTCTCCAATTATTACACTGTATTGCTGGTTTCCACTCATTGCTCATGAAGTGGCAGAAAATTTCTTAGAATAGAGAATATACAACCAACATTACTGCATACGTAGATCTTATCAGGATATAGTGATTTAAGTTATTTTGAATTAAAGAAACTATTTCAAGTCCCCTGCCTACTGCATAGGCAATCTGTGACCTTTTCTCTTGCCAAGATGTTCTATTGTTGTTCTTAACCCAACTCTGCCTTTTGAAAGGATTTTATTCACCTTGAGCCTGAGTTATCAATGTAAAAAACATGTTGCTGCAGTTACATAACTGCTACCAGAAATGCAGCAAGTTCTGATAGATCTAAAGGCACAGTACTGAGCCCCCAAGCATGCTCAGTTCTGGAGACAAGTCAAGTCAAGGATACAGACAAGCTTTCAAATAAGAGAGGAATCACAGGAAAAGATAATAAAGTTGCAGTAGCTTGCAAAACACTCAGGGAGAAGACAGGAAAGCGAAAAGACAGATCCTGTGTAGTCCACAAGGTTTTGCATGGCTTTTGCTCATTCTTGCCTTTGTTATCTTGTATTAACCTCAACACCTTTTAAAGACTTTAAGTCAGAAGACAATGTTTCTGTGGAGGAAGGCAAGCTGGAGGCAGTTACATACTGTAAAGCTGGGGTAATTTAATGACAAGTCTCCTAAGGACTAGGACTTCCTCTGTCCTGTAATAATCCTCAAACCAGTACAAGTGCATCCATGCATGTTTAATTCAATCCTCATTTCACAACTTCACTTTTTTCCATAGTCATATTAGCTACAGTAATCTAGAGATGCAGGTTACCCAAAATACCATTTCTGGTACAGAAATCTAAAAATTATTTTCTGCCTTGAGAAGCACTTCCTCATCTCATACTGCATTTGTACATAAAGCTACAGGATGAACCTGAACAGAGAAATACTGATTACATGAGCTGGTTCCGTGCTTTAGAGTATTGGTGTTGTTCCAAATTTCATTGCAAGACAATGGCCCAGGGATTTATGGATTAGTTCTGGGATGATCTGGTATAAGTGTCATTGTTTCACATCTTTAGCAACACTGGGATCAGAAGGGTCTTTTCCAAGGAACTAGTTGAATTTTACTTCTCTTCACCTATAAGTGGCACTCAGACAATGCGAGAACTCCACAGCCTGTTCCTATGTGGAGGAATTAAAGGATTGAATGAGCTTTTAGTGCAAAACAACTAGATTATTTCAAAAGGCTGGGCTTGCTGAAGAAAGTCAGTGAAATAAAAGTTCTTACAACCTCCTATTTGTTCTGTTCATGGGGAAAGAGAACAAAGTATATCATACAATGTCCATTACTAACCAATATGGAATGAATTTGAAATTAAGTCTTTCCAAGCGAGAAGGAAATGATCATATATTGAAAAGAAGGGAAGAAAGTTGCAAGTGATTTCAAATGCCTTTTACTGGAACATTTTACAATCAGTTTTTAAGCATTTTCCTACTGGAAAGGGAGGGGCCTACTCAATCAAACTGCAGGAAAGTATCCATGTGAAGTATTGAGGGCGTAATTGTTTAAGACCTGATTGGTTGGGGAAGCAGAATTGTATTCAGTGGTCAGAACACATTAATTCGGCTACTTGAGGTAGTGAACCACTGTGGGTTTTTTAGACAATGATAATCCAAGAACACAGTCTGACAGGGAAGTGTTAGCTTTTTTCCTGCCCTTGTTATCCAGAAAACATAATCTGGGTACAGTCTTTTACTTATCCTGAGAGTAGTTAGTAATGAAAAAGTCTCAGTTTGTTTCACCTCCACATTTTGAAAAACAGAACATACACACCCAGACTACATGGAGGAAAACACAAGTCATTTAATCTGGGTTTCCTCTTCAAGATTTTCCACGTTCTGTATGTTAATTTTCTAGCTATCAACTTTAAATGAACCTAATTATTTTCCCATCTACAGAGGACTGCCAGACTCTCCAAGGACAGAGTTTTAACAAGTCCACTAACAGTTCATGACCAGCTGCAGGTAAACAACTGCATCCTTTTCTCTGTTGAATGTGCAGCTTCCAAATCACTCTTACCTGCTTCTTGGCCAAGAGCCTATTAATTCAAATTATAAGCCTTCAGAGAGAGCCACATACCACAGCACCACTTCCAGTTTCATTTTCATAGATATTCTTACCAAAGTTTTGGTGAAGACTTAACCACTGTTACTGAGGGGGAAAAAAAATAAACAAAACTAAATTAAAAAAAAAACCCAAATAAATAAACAAACAAACAAAAAAACAAACGCAAAACAACAAAACAAAACAAAACCACATCCCAAACAAACAAACAAGAAAACCCCAAACCAACCCAAATTTACCTGTGGGAAAGAATTATAGAAATAACACTTGAATAATGATAACACTCTAGAGCTTCTTCTTTGCTTCTGTTTTGCTTTAAAGCAGGCTTCTATCAGCTCCATATTTGTATATTTCTTTAGATCTGGTCTTATTTTGTCTATTTTCTTGACAAAGGGGAAAAGAGAAAAAAAGGTGGAAGTAGCACTATTTCTGAAATGTCACTTTCCCTGTTCTGAAGAAAACATATCTTCCAACTTTTACTTTTGGCAGAGAGATCAAGTGCATGATTTAGCTCCTTCACAGTTATATTTGTTTATGAAAAGCTAATTGTTTGATTATGCTCTTTTCCTTTTCTTTTTCAAACAGAGATTCAATAACTGTGAAGGTAAGAATTTTATTTTTTATGCCCTCTGCCCTGTCTGAACTGATGTGCAGATAATAATCAAATCTTGGTTTACACAGGATCTGAAATAGATCATAATTGTATGAATATTTGAAAACTGAATTAAATCTGCATCAAGATGAGGTTGTAGTAGTGCATAGAAAATTTTATCTCAAGTGGATTATCACTTTCCCTTCTCCAAGTTAATTTATGGCCACACATTAAATGCTATAATGCATACCAGCTTTTTGGTATAGGTTTTAAAAACCAAGTGAACTCTTTAATTTCTGGTTGTCAGTGTCGACAAATGAGATCTGCTCCAGGACTCACAGTGCACAGAGTGAGTCTGCATTTCTTCTGGGCATTTATGACCCTGGGTGGTTGAAGGCACCTTTCAGCCTCATGCCTGACTCTAATTAAAAGCTTCAGATCAAGTGAAATGCCAGAACCTTTGCAATTTCCCCTGGAAAACTACTTGGAAAGGAGAAACAAACTTAAGCTTTTCAAACAGAGCAGAGGGCGGCCGCTCTCAATGTCAAACTCGGACAACACAAAATCCCAAATTTCAAATATTTCAATTATTTTCTGCTGGTTTTGGTACAAAACTTGGTCAAGAGACTTCAACAGGCTGCACAAAGGTAAATTACTCTCATTCTCACAGAACTGTGTAATTTCATTCTATTTCTAATGTTTAACTGTGAAAGTTCATTTTATTTGGAATGTCTTAAGTGCCTCACTACAGCATTCAGGATGAAAATGAGATGGCCTTTTGGACCATTAACAGTGCTACACTTTCCCCTTTCCCTCTTCCCTTCTCCCTGACCATTGCTGCTTTTTACCCTTTTCGTTTTCCTCCCTGGAGAAATTTCCTGTCTGGGTTTCAAACACAATATTTTTTCTTATTCATCTCTTTAACAATTAGCCATTAAATGTTCAAGTTTAAATTTTAATTAGCATTACTTCCAAAAGAAACAAATAGAGGACCACTGCATTCATATTTCAGGATTGTTTCACACTGGAAGCTTACTGCAGAAATCACTATAACATCAAAAGCTGCTGTCAGTTCTGTTCAGGAAAGCTATCTGTCGAAATAGATGAACAGAAACCTACTTAAAGGTGGGGAGGAGGGGAGAGCAGAAACAAAACCTTTGATACAGCAAGATTCAGACTTCTATCAGGGCACCTGACACAGCTGTTTCAGACTTTACTAAGCACCTTTAAAGTGAACAGAACCACTGATACTGCTGAAGAGTTTTGTCTTTTCATTTTAATTTTTCTTAATTTTTTCCCCCTGAAGTTCCTATATTTATACTAATTCTGAAAGAATCACCATCTGAAGCTCTCTAATCACCTTTTAAAATACAAAATTAAATAATAATTTAAAAAAAAATCCTTCCCACTTTGTTATTATGCCAAGCCTGCTCTTCAGCTCACTTAATCTCTCTCCTTCTCTAATGCTTTCCCACCTAGGTATTTATGAACAGTAAATGGTTCTCCCTACAGTGTCTCCCTACAGGTAGGCTGTGCAAGCCAAGCTCTTCCAGGATCTAAGCCATGCAGCAGGGGTAGCCTGAAGCAGAGCAGTGCCTTCACCTGGCTCAGCTCACCCATACTTGCTTAGTCCTGCATATTTGCATTAGCACAGCAATGTTCCTGTGCTAATTAGTGCTGCCACTCAGCACAGCTAAGTTGGCTGCAAGAAGATGCTGACACCATCCTATTGCTTTTAAATTTAGAACTATAGCACAGCTACTCATCTCTCTGTGCAGTGCTGCACAGTGCACTCATCCTCCTCCCATCCCCCTGTACAGCACGGTCACCTCCCTGACCATACCACAGCTCCTTCCTCACACTTCTTCCAGTTTGGATCACCCCTTTCCAACATGGGGGACCTGTTGGAAACAGGCTGTAGTCTAGTGAGCAGAGCCTTGCAAAGTGATATTAGTTCTTTCCTTCCTCTGCTGGAAATACTCAACCTAATACATAGGAAAAATCAGGTCTCCTCCTTCTCAGTTTCCTAGTAGCCATCTTTCAACTGAATATTCCTCAAACCTGAGGCTGTTAAAATGGAAGAAAGAAGAGAAAAAAGTCATCCATTGTTATCTCTTCCTCCTCTCTCTCCTTCCCTTCTCACTACTTATAGAAGCTGTCTCCTTTCTAGTGGTCTCTAGACCACTAGGTCTAGCACAGCCTTGGAATAGCACTAGGAATAGCACAGCCTTGAGGTGGAGCCACTGGGGACAAAATAAGAAAAGGCCAGTGGGATTAAAAAAGGCAGTACAGCCATGGTGGCAGCAATCCTGTGACAGGATAGGTTTGGGGTTTTTTCCCATTCCTGTTTCTGCTCATTTTCAGGGATGACAAGACAAAAGGTAAATGGATAATACGGCTGTATCACCACCGTAGCAAGACTAGATTCACCTTCTTAGGAGCAAAGGGACACTTACTGGTGATGGGAAAGTTGCAGGCAAAGGGAGAGTTCCACTGAAGCTATGCTGCCGAGACACTCAGGTGCAGAATTTGCCAACAGCGACAAAAGAGCCCCGTGAGTTCAAGGAATGCCATGGTGTAGAGATGGCACACATCAGATTCATTGGAAGCCCTCAGCTGGGAGCAAGGATGGAGGATTTAGGGATAGGTTTCAGCCTGGTGAGACCACTGTTGTACTTACTGCAGCTTAGGGCACAGGGAGTTTGGGAAATGGAGACCCAGGCTACACAAATTGTCACAGGGCATGTAGAAAGTAGGAAAGACCAGTGTCTTTCTTCTCCTTGGTCATTTAACATGCTGCAGTTAACAGCAGTAAATTCTGTCCTAGTCCTTAAACTCGTACCATTGTACTTCATTTAAGCATAACTATTACACTTCTGTTATTCCAGTTTCACCCTAATATCTCAGATGGAATTCCTTCTCCATTCTACTTCACTGGACACAATACCTATTTATTCCAATCCAAGGTCAGAAACTGGCACTGCAAAACTAGAGGATAAGTTTTGCAGTGAATTTCCCCTTGATGGGAGGAATCACTACCAGCAGAATGAGCTCAAAAAACATTTTACTGAAAGCTGCCAGAAGAATAAGATTTCAGAAAATGTGGTGGGTATGGCACCTATGTGGAACATAAGTCACATCAATTACTGCAGAAGATTTGAAGCTGTGGTCTTCATCTTCCATATAATTAACCTAGCCTCTATATTCTAGCAGCAGGTTATGAGATTATCCTGAGTTAGAGAATAATTAACTGTGTATATAAACTGAAAGAGTTCTAAGAGAAATACTTGATAAAAAGAAATTGACTTTTTTAACTAACAGCTTATTCCAGCAGAAAAAAAATCACACACAAAAACCACCACCTGATATTTTTTAACTACCATTTGAACTCCAGAATACGACTGAGCATTTTACAGAGCACAGTTACTCACTGCTGATCTCTTCCAAACTAAATATGATCAGTAACAACAGTTCCATTTAGCATTAACAAGAATTATTATGCATATGTCGCAAAAGAATTTCTAGTGTACCATGGCATTTGGCTGAAAGCCTGATAATATTTTTTTGTATTTATAGGGTAGAATGTGAACATTTTTTTCCTATCTTTCACACTTTAAATAATTTAAGCTTTATTTCTTGGCCCTGGAAAATAGTGCTATCCTGGGCTGTCATCCAAGAAGGGCTTCTTAAAGGACTAACAAGTTTGGATTGACTCTGTAAGATATGAAGTCACTTGATGTTATTCTAGAAAGAGAAATAAACCAGAATTCATATCACTTTAATTTCTCAATAAACATTTCTGCGGGTGGAAGTGCTTGGTGGCCATCCCAGGAGAATTGAACTCTCACAGCAAGTGCATCACATGCACCTGAAGAGATGCATGTCCCTGCCTTAGATTAGATTATTTCAGGAGGAATAAGAAGCATAAGAGGCACAAAGAACCTTTCCTTAGTATACTGTTCCATTCCTTTTGGTCTATTCTGACACTTTGTTATAGGTGCTGCTACCACAAGCTCTTGATTTCTGTGCTAAACCCATTACAGATGCAGGAATAGAAAGGTAAGTATAAAAAGCCAAAGTAAGGAGGATGGACAAGAGAGTTACTATGGGTAAAAATTGTTTGTTAGCATTGGAACTTATAAAATTTCTTAGAAACTGTTATGAGATAAATTACAAAAATCAAATACATAAAAATCACACTATTTTATTTCAGATTTTAGCTGGTTTAGAGTCATAAATCCAGAACATTTGGGTTTGAAGAGGCCTGAAAGGTGATCCAGTTCTAACCCTCCTGCTACAGGCAGGGTCACCTTCCACTAGACCAGCTTACTCAGAGCTTTATCCAGCCTGACCTTGAACATTGCCAGAAATGTGGTATCCACAACTTCTCTGGGCAACTTGTTCCAGTGCCTCTCCACCCCCACTGTAAAGAATTTCCTCCTTATGTCTAGTCTAAATCTACCCTCTTTTTTCTTTTAAAAACAATCTCTTGTCCTATCAAAACAGGCCCTGCTAAAAAGTGTTTCTTAAAATCCCCCTTTATGTACTGGAAGGATGCAATAAAGGTCTCCCCAGAGCCTTCTCTTTTTTGGACTGAACAAGCCCAACTCTCTCAGCCTGACTTCACAGGAGAGGTGTTGCACCCCTTTTATCATCTTTGTGGTCCTCTTCTGCATCTGATTCCAAGATGTCCATGTCTCTCTTATCTCTGGGGCCGCAGGGCAGGATGCAGCACCCCAGGTGGAGTCTCCTAAGAGAAGAGTGTAGGGGGGCAGAATCATCTGCCTCAACCTGCTGGCCATGCTGCTTTGGATGCAGCCCAGGATATGGTTGGCTTTCTGGGGTGCAAGTGCACATTTGAGTGCACTTAGGAAAGAATCCCAATTTAAATCCTATGTAAATGTCACTATAAACACTGCTTGGTCTTAGGCATCTTCTTCATCTGCTTGTTCTAGAGCAACTCATTTCAACAGCAAGCGAAATGATTTCTGCCTGCAGCCAGTGGGATCATGTGCTATGGTGCTTCTGAGTACAACTGATCTCTCCTGATGTGTACCAGCTGGGCTTCTGGGGACAGCTCCAGCTAAGGACTTTGGTGCCTGAGGCAAGACTTGACACAGAAGCAAGGCTCTAAATTTAAAGCCACAATCCAGAATACGCACAGATAGCTGCATTTCAAGCTTAGAGGCATTAAACTAACCAGCTATCTCCTTGTTTAACCTTAAAGTTTCCCAAGTACTTAGAAATCTGTGTGTCTACAAATGTCCTGGAGTGTCCCAGCAAGAGCAGCTGGTCAAGCATTTTTTATTCCTCCAACCTTCAGTATCTTACTGTGGTAGCAGATCCAGAGCACATCAACATGTGGGAACTCTTCCTTTCCCAAAACACAGTAGTAACTTCTTTTTAAAAATATAAACAAAAGAGGTCATGCCTGCTTTCTATATAGCATCAATGTAGTTAAAGTACTTGTGCAGGTATTGAGAGATTTTGATTGACTTCCCAATGCAGGGGAAGGTTTGCCAGTTACCATGCTGGGCAAGAGCCCTCCCTGCAATTCCTCTCAGAGCTGTGATAGTACAAATGGTAATTCAGGGTTCATGAAGTCAAAAGAGAGAACTAGAAGGTTAAGAATTATGATTTGTCTTTATGATCTGGGTGGGTTTCTTTTTTTTTTTTTTTTTTGCAAGCAACATATCTTTGATTATGTCTTTCCTTGGGTCAAGCCATTGTCCCACCTCTATTAGCATGACAAAGTCTCCTCTAGGATGATAAGTACTATGCAAGTGTAAATATCCTAAAAACTAAACTATTCTAAAACTAAAGAGCCAATTAAGTCCCAGATTGGTAACCATTAGAAATCTCTCTCTGAGCCCTGGAAAGATAATTATTCAGAAAGGCAATGTACCTGCTGAACAGGAGCAAGATATTTGAATTGAGTTCTTTGAAGAACACAGTGAAAAACATGGTGCTCTCTTGCTGAGAAAAGCAGATATTGAAGAAAAAGCTCTGTGCAAAATAAACCAAATCAGATTAAAAGAGTGACAGACTCAGTTTTGCAGACTAGACACAACCAAATACAGTCAGCTGCAGCAAGTTACATTTTTGTCTCCCCCAGTGATGTGTTCAATTACTGAGATGAGGATCATGCAAAATGAACAGCACAGTAAGTAATTAATTGTAGAACAGATACTTTGAACTCCATGAGATGTGTTATGTTCTGGCTGTCACCACTCATTCAGCAAAAATTAGAAGATTTCACATGTCAACTTTTGCTGAAGACAGTTGCTTTATACTTTCCAAATGAAACTCAGAAAGAAGCAAGATGTGCTACAAATCTCAGAAGTTATTTACTCAACATTTTATGCCAGCTTTACAGGTACTTTGGACAATTCTGTACAAACATTAGGTAATTCATCAGCTGAGTTTTGGTGGCAGCTGTATCTAGGCTGTCTAGGGGTGGATAGCATAAAGGCATAGTGAATGGGGAAGGAATCACACATAGGAGGAAGTTTCCAAGGCAAACTGGAATGGTAGTGCTTGACAAGAACTTACTGGGAATAAAACTGCAGTCAGACATGCCATTGTTTCAAGGCTATGAGCTTCACCTCTTGATCAGTGCCTCCCTGAGAGAGCCTTCTGCTGTACAAATCATAATTAACTGGCCCTTATCAC
>VZRH01003810.1:88690-102277 GCA_013397555.1 Urocynchramus pylzowi | reverse complement strand
ATCCACAAACAACTTCAAAAACTAAAAAACTTAACAAATCAAATTAAACCAAACAATAAATCATAATTAAACTACTTATTTTTTAAAAAAATTACACCTTAACTAGNCCTCGTCAAACCACCACAACCACCATAAATTTTCTTTTACTAACATATAAACATAATTATAAAAACCTTAGAAAATTGTATTATATAAATTCAACAAACCATTCAAAATCCATCCACAAACAACTTCAAAAACTAAAAAACTTAACAAATCAAATTAAACCAAACAATAAATCATAATTAAACTACTTATTTTTTAAAAAAATTACACCTTAACTAGAAAAACTTTACAAAATAAATTTATATACATTATTGTAATAACAATAATAATACCTTATATACTTCACTATACATAACAATCAATAAACAGAGGAGGAGAAGCATCTCCAGGAATAATGCTGTTGTCAAGCAGGTCATGTCCAAGTGATCCCTTCCCTGCTGTTTAGGTATGGAAAAGGTTTTTCTCCCCCAAATCAGTCTGGCAACAGCTCTCCCTGGTTCTGTACCGAAGTGGCAGCAGTCTAAACTGTTAAAAATTTAAACCAGTCTTATGAGGCAAAATTTAATTTGGTTGTCCCTCATCCTGCTTCTATTTCCCAAGGCCCTGCAGAGAAGAGGACACACAAACCACAGCTTTTAGAGCCAAGAAAATACTTCTAAATGTTCCCATGAGCTTACCATTAAATTAACTTTGGTCCTTTGGGGGGCCCCCTTTGTTGTTGTTGTTGTTGTTGTTATTGTTGTTGTTATTTAGAAACACTTCACAGGCAACCTTATCCATCCAGACAGTACATCAATATCTACAATATCCACAGACAGCAGATTTGGAACCTGTAGCTCCAGAGAATACAAGGAGGGTGGGCCATGCAATAGAGGAGCAGAAACAGAAATGGGGACCAGCTATGAACACTCCTTCAAAATAAAGTGAAACTGTTTGAAATAGTTCATTCAAAATAAAGAAAAGAGGTCAAGTACAAGCATTGGTTAAAAAGGAAAGAAGCTCTGCCAGAGAAGCTGTGGCTGCTCCATCCCTGGAAGTGTCCAAGGCCAGGTTGGACAGGGTTTGGAGCAGCCTGGGATAGTAGAAGGCAGAACAAGGTTTTTGAAGTTCCTCCTAATCCAAACCATTCTGGGATTCTCTGATAAGCAAAAAGAAAAAAAAAAAAAAAAAAAGCCCTTAGGAAATTTTTTGAAGAGTTGACTGCAGTGGGAACACACAGATCCAGAGCTAGAGAGCAGCCCAGCGTGGTAGAGCAGAGATCTCACTAAAAATTCACCCCTAATTCAGATTTAGGTAGAAATTCAGGAGCAAGATTGGAACTTGAGGCAGAAGGATCAAGCACACAAATTACCAGTACAGGCACAAAGAGCAGCTCAGGCAGCACTGGGAGGATCACCCCCTGACTGGAGCAGAAGGAGGGGGATGGAACAGAACCCACACCTTGGCATCAGCCCAGCTGAAGATCTGCATTCATGCAAACCAGGAAACAATCCCAAATTCTAACCAGTTGGTTTTTATCCTTAAATTAATACACAGATCTCTATTCAGGGAGTCACTGCTGTGCCCTGTTTGTTGGTGGGTAATTTTCTTCTTGGAAGCCGCAGAGGCAGCAGTCCCTGGCCCCAGTACAAAACTCTGCACAGTTGCTCGGTCATAGGACTGAGTAATAAATTCAGCTCCAGTTTCTTCACAAACTGAGCTCACAAGTTGTGCTTGAAGAGTTTAAGGCAAAAACCTGGCACTGTTGGAGTCAGTAGGTGTGTTTTTTCACTGCCTACCCTAATAATCCAGTAACTATAGTAATTATGTATGTATTTATTTATTTATGAGCTAAATGTTGTAGGCAGAAGAGGTCTAAGCCAAGGCTTTCCCCAGAGTTCATTTAGCTTGAGTATCAGCTGTTTATTGCCCACAGAGCTTGATCAGTCACCTGAGCCTACATTTGCACCCTCTTTTGTTGCCAGAGATGTTGCAAAACTGTGCAAAATCCCCCAAGATCACACGCTGGGCATCGCAGAGCTTCTCCTCCAGCTTTTCCACACACAGCTGCATGTCACTTCTTGTAATTCCCATTAATATTCAAACACTCCTTTTCTCACAGAACTTTCCACAAACACAATTTACTTCTATGAATGCTGATGAGGAATGGACAGAATGGATCAGAAAATGCTGGAAAATTTGTTCTTTTGATTGGAATGAGTGCTCCCACACATGACTCCGTTCCTTCAGGCACACGCTTGCAGAAGTCATGGTTTTTATTATTAACTGGCTTCAGTTTCCTGTGTTTACTGAACCCACCTTTGTGCCGAGCACGACAAGCAGCAAAATCAACACGACACCATTAGCAATAATTACAGCTCAGGTTTGGCACCAAAACTGCTTCTGACTCTGACAGCTGCTGCAAAATATGTCAGTCAGAGAGCTTCACCTCCCAGGCACTGCAAATTCCCTCTCCAAAAGTGCAGCAGGCAGGACCTGATCCCTGCAAAATCCCTTCCCTGTTCTGCATCCCCCTGAATCATCACCTGGCCACTTCCAAGCCAGGGGCTCCTCCCAGGTCGCTGAGACACCACACAAGGCTTCTGAGAGATCACTCAGGAGGAAAAGGACCTGTGCAGCAGCAGGATCATTACCTTGGAAGGAAGTGGAAGGAAGAAATTAGAGGCTGGTTAAGAAAGATCATCAGAACTTCTGGGCTGGGACTGAGCCCTATGCTGGGCAGGCTGGGACACCTGCACAGATTCTTCTCAATCATCTGTATAAGAACTAAATTTCAACTATTTTACTCATCCTGGAGAATGCTGAATTACATCCCCTGGGGCTCCATCTCAGGACACAGTTCCTATCATTTTCACTGCTTTGCAATAGAGGAATGGGACTATTGTTCGGTTAAGAACAATTTATTGTTTAGATAAACACCAGTCTTAGAGGCTGTGAGATTTTAAAGGAGTAAGCAGTTGGTCATAGTTTAAAGTAGTTACAAGTTCTTTGTTATAAGACAATATATAACTTTCTAATCTAATAGACAGTTGTTGCAAGGTTTATTTTGCTTTTCTAACTTATCACTTTTATTCACTTCTATTGCACTGTGGATATTTTTACCTAAAAGGCTATTATCACACCTATACACATATGCTTCTGTTATAACTTTTAAACTCTCAGCTTACTCTATACAATCACATCACTATACTATGGACTCTTTACCATCTTACCCAATACAGTTTCTTTTTACTTAAGGTATATTCTTATTTACATCTATAGAAACATAAGTTTATGATTTTTCTACTTAATGTCTGTGTACTTTATTTGTGTATCAATCCAAGCTCCTTCCAAGGCTGCAGATCAAACCCTCCTGGCTCTGTGGAAGTTTCTATCTTTCCATGTCCCACAAGTTCCCAAACACATTTCAGCACGTGCTGAAATAGTTACTAGTCAAGACAAGGTGTCTGGAATCCCAGTTAATCAGCCAGGCAACCTCCTGAAAATAGCTGATAGAAAATAGCTGATAACCAAGCACCTGCAGGACTGTGCTGGCAGAGGCAGGGCAGCTCCTGCACACACAGTTCATTAAAAGGAATTGCATCCCACATAACCAGAGGTGGATTTAGAACACACAGACAGTGCCCAGCTTCTGAGATCCTGACTTTGCCAACTTACAAATGCCCCCAGCACATAAATTCTTACAAAAAGTAAAAGCTGAGAAGAAAAAATATCCTACGGTCCAGCAGCACTGATTTCTCACCCAGTTAATCAGCAGGATTTGGATGTTCTGACCCACAGCAAGTCCTCCAGCTAGGCTATAATGAGGAGCAGCAGAAAGCTGCTGGAGTTCTCCAGGACCTCCAGGACAAAGGGCTGGAGATGATTACCAGTTGTTTACTAGACAGCAAAGATAAATGCCTGATAAATGCCTCAGGATACTTCTTGCCATCCCCAGCCTCTCCTAAAGTCCTCTGCAGCCCTTGCCCATGTTCTCCTCTGTCATTCTCAGCACATCCTCCCCAAACCACCTCCCACACCTGCCTCTAGCCCCCAGCTCTTACCTAGGCTCCCTTTTCTCTACTCCCCCTCAATAATCAAGCCCCAAAAGGCTGATTTTGTTGGCAGCTTCCTGCCCTATCTGGAACAAAAGTTGCCTCCAGCCACCCAGCAGCTCCAAGCCTGAAAGGACTCTCCTAAATATACATTTAATCTCTTCCTTGTGCTTCCCCTAATGCAAATGCCCCCCTTTGCAGACGGTATCAGTGCTCAGGCACCTGTCACCATCAAGTTGCTTTCCCCACGTGCTGAGCCCAAGCCCTCACTCAGCTCAGGCTGCATTTTAAAGCTATATTTGGATTTTTCCCAGCCTGCACATTCTCCTCCTGTATCACCCATCCCAGGGCTCTGGCTCCAGCTTCCACCAGGCCTTGGGAGTTGGGCTGCACATTCCCCAGTCCTGGATTAGCCTCAGCCAAAGGCTAATGGCCCATCCCAGCCAGCTCCTCAGTGCCAGCACTGCTATGCCTTTGTCACTGATTTGGGTCCTGTTTATCTGCCAGGCAAATGGGGGAGTTTTAACCCTTTCAGCCCTTTGGTCTGGGGTCTGCTCCTTGCCTTGCCAGCACTGGAAGAGGGTGAGAGCACATCCTGCTCCAGAAACAACACCCAGTAGCTGTTGAAGGTGTAGACAACTATTTTAGAGCATTAAAAGCAAGATTCCAACCTGGCCAGCAAATATTTAAAGTCTTTAAACACCTGTTTTACAGCCAGTTTGACATTAATGGGGGTGGCAGGGAAGGGGCCCTGCCATTTCAACTTCACTTCCACACAAAGCAGGCTCTTGGTCCCAGCTTTCCTAAAATCAGCACACACTGAGAACAAGCGCTGCCGTGCCCTGCCTTGCCTTCTGTGCTGGGCTTGGCTGGACTCACAGGGCTGCCTCCTCCTCCTCTTCCTCCTCCTCCTCCTCATCTTCTTCCTCCTCCTCGCTGCCAGAGAGCTTTGGCAGCAGCAGGGTCACATTTCAGCCGGGATCCACGAAGCAGGCAGGGCTCAGCAGGAGATGAGAAGGAAACCCCAGCTCTGTAAATAGATCTGGTCCACGCAAGTGGCAGCCACAGGGGCTTTGCTCCTCCTCCTCCTCCTCCTCCCCCGGTGGTCCCTGGGCTCAGCTGGCTCTGGAGTCTCCTGTGGACCACCCCCACCCTGCTCTGGCTGGGGAGCTCTTTCCCAAGGGAAATGGGCAGGGTAAGGTGCTGCTCCTGGTGGTTCTGGCCAAGCTACTCAGGTCCCTCATCCCTGTGACCCCACCACATCAAACTGCACCCAGCACCTTCAGGGGGGACAGGATGGCCAGCTCAGAGCTGCCATGGTGGCCCACACCCTGGGGGGCACAATGTGGGCCAGGGAAAACCTCTTCTAAACCCCGAAGTCTGCTCTGAGCTCTGAGCTCCAGACCCCGTTCTGCCTCAGCTGAGAGGCCACGGAGCCCTGCAGAGCCTTGGACTCTTCAGGAGATGCTGGAATCAATCTGCTCCTGTCTGCTTGGGCAGGAAAATCCAACAGGATCCAGCAGTGTGATCCTGCTGCCCAGAGATACAGCAGGACCCCAGGTACTCAGAAGATTTTTGCTTTGGCCAAAATTTGCTTCAAATGAAAACCACACCTTCCACAAATTATTGGAAACCAGGTGGAAAATCTCCAAAGCTCAGCTCTAGGAATAGGAAGAGTTGCTTCAGATTAATGTTCATGAGGAGTACTTTATTTCCTTCATATCCCACATATCCAGATGTAGAACTTCCAAGGGAAATTTGGGGAAGTGTGAGGTGAGGAGACATAGCCAGTGCTTTTGGGCTCCATGAGCTCAGGTGAACTGGGGAGGTCACAAATTCTAAACCACTGAAAATTAAATTCTAAAACCTATCAGGCTAAAATAAAAATCCTTGCAGAGGTGCTGGAGGGCTTGTTACAAGCCAAGATCACAGCAGTGGAGTTTAGCATTTCCCCTACAACTGCATTAACAATAGGTCAGAAAGGGAGGAAATCACTTCCAGCTCCTATTTTGTAATATTTTCATTTGTCACTCTCAATCTGCTCTGGGCTTTCAACCCTGGGCTGGTTTGTGAGCTGCTCTGGGCTGCTCAGGCTTGTCACCTGCATCAGGGCCAGGGCAGAGAGCTCAGACCTGCCTTTAGACTTCCCTACAACCTCCCAGAGATGCTGATAAGGACAACAAAGGACTGAGTGGGACAGACCTGTACAGGGACCCAAAACCAGGAACAATTTAGAGTTCTTAGGTCTAATGCCCACTGAGCAAATATATTTCTATATTATTAAACAACATTACTATTATTATTATTATTATTATTATTATTATTATTATTATTATTATTATTATTATTATTATTATTATTATTTCTTTTATTATTTCATATTTATTCTTTTATTATTTCATATTTATTCTTTTATTATTATTATTATTCTTTATATTTCTATATTATTATGATATTTCTTTCCACACTAGGAATTTCACAGATTACTGTGAGGTTCCCCAAAATTGTGGAATCACAGAATGTCCTGAGCTGGAAGGGACCCACCAGGATCATCCAGTCCAACTCCTGGCCCTGCACAGACACCCAACAACCCCACCCTGGGCATCCCTGAGAGCATTGCCCAAAATACAGAGAGAAACTGGGTTTGTTGAGCTGGGATCCTGCTGCAGGCAGTGATGTAAGAGCATAACAAAAGTGTCAGAGATACTTCCCATAATATTTAGTCAAAAAATCCCTGTGCTCCCCCGTCCATCCCTTACTGCTCTGCAGGGATGTCAGCACATGGAGAGCTCAGAGGGATGAGGAGATGCCTGTGGAGCAAAATTGTGCCAGGAAAGCACTCCTGCCCCTGGGAGAGGGTTTTGTAGCAGAAACCTCCCAGAGGCTGAGGACAGAGTGACAGAGCAGGGCCATGCTCGCCTCTGGAGGGGCGTGTGCAGGGCAGTGACAAAGTGACAAATTCCTGCAGAGCACCTTCCTCTGCTCCTAAAAAATGGAGTCAGCTCCAGGCAGGTAGAAGGAGATAGATTGATGGTCAAAGTTCAGAAGAGACTGTCACAGGAGCTTGATAAATACAACCCATCAGAGCATCAGTGGCATGGAATGAAGGATGTAAAATAACTGAGTAAAACTCAGCCACCTCAAATACAGCTGGAGAACTCTATGCAACTCTTGCTCTCTGTTTTCCACCAGCTGGCTTTCCCTCCCAGTGTGTCCAGCAGAGGAAGCAGAGCAGATTTCTCATCACATATTTCATTTATCCCCTTATCAGCCCCTTTTCAAGCATCATCTGCCCTCCTGCTCTGCCTATGGAGCGAGATGGGCAAATTATTTTGCACTTTGTTTCTGTTTCCCACCCAATAAACCTCACTGAGAAAAGACCCCTGTGCCCAAAATGGTTCTCAGTGCTCAGGGACAGTTCCCAGTCATTGTATGAATCTCAGCTGAGCCCCATCATTAACAATGTCCCATATGGGAATGCTTTCCATCTGTCCTCTGCACACCCTGAGAGATCCCAGCAAGGAGGGGAGTGGGAGAAATCCTGGAATGGTTTGAGTTGGAGGGACCTCAAAGCCCATCCAGTGCCACCCCTGCCATGGCAGGGACACCTTCCACTGTCCCAGGCTGCTCCAAGCCCAAATGTCCATCCTGGCCTTGGGCACTGCCAGGGATCCAGGGGCAGCCACAGCTGCTCTGGGCACCCTGTGCCAGGGCTCCCTGCCCTCACTGCTGGAAAGATTCCTTCCCAGCAGCTAATCTAAATCTCTCCTCTTGCAGTTTAAACCTTTCCTCCTTGTCCTGTCTGCCTGTGTAAAGGTGTTCAGGCAGTTTTCTTCTGAGGAGACACTCAGGACCATCCAGCCTAAATGTTCTCTTCCCTGAGGACAAAGGTGGCTCTTTGTCCCAGGGTTCAATTACCCACAGCACTCCCAACTTTGCTGTCCCTGGAGCTTGCAGGCTCACCTGAGCGTGCCCTTCCTGCACCTTTTTTGCAGAAAAAGGCGTTGTCACTTCTCAGGCGAGGCCCAGTGGTGTCCCTGACCCTGGGGGCAAAGAAAGCTCCCCCCACCCAAATGCAGGCACCTGGGGACACTCAGCATGAGCAGCAGCCATGCAGCCAGAGTGGCCTAGAGGAGCCCTGGCCATGCTCAGTGCTGCACAGGAAGGCAGGAAAACCCCAGGAACACTGCCCAGTCTGGCCAGAGGGAAAAGAAGCCTTCCTCCTCGCAGTGCAGGCCACAAGGACACCTCTGGGGCGTGTGAGCAGGCAGCAGCCTGGCCTGAAGGGACCAGCTTGGCAAGTGGGGATGCTCCATGCTGCAGAGAAAGCCAAAAGCCCCTGGGGCCAGTGCCAATCTGTTCCAGGAGAAAATCCCGTCCTGACCCCACAGCTGGGACCGGCTGCTCCCCCAGCACTGAGCAGGACCTGCCTCCCCAACCCACAGACTGCTCACACCTCCAGGAGGTGCCCAGGCCCTGCTCCCCCTCAGCCTGGAGCCATGTCAGGACCTTCCAAGTGGCAAAATCCCCCCAGTCTGATCGACCTTGAGAGCAGGAATTCCCTCTGTGCCTGGTGGGACACCAGTGGGTGCTCTGAAGTGTCCCTTGCACATCCCATTTCTCCATGGCCCCGTGGCAGGGGATGGTGAGTTCCAGGGTGCTCCTCAGGACAGCATTCTTTTGTCTCACCATTGTGACCCAGCTGGAAAGGCCTGGCAGCCTCAGGCAGCCCTGGGGGTTGGAAGTGTCCTCCTCACCCTGCCAGTCCAGCTCATGTACCATGGAGCTCACAGTGTCCCCTGGAGGGTGACAGGACCACAGTCCTGGAGGGGCTTAAAGCTGGCCCAGCCTTCCAGCAGAGCCCCTCATCCAGCCTCCAGCTCCCTCTTCGTCATTCCACGGGCTCCTCACAGAACTCCCCTGACAGCCCTCGGGCTGCCTCTGCCTGAGGGTGAAGTTTTCAGGCTGGCAGTGGAACTCAGGAGCAGATTCCTTTGCCATGTGTGACCTCCTGCCAGATACAACCTCTGGCTGCTCCTGCAGGAAGCAGCTCCTGAAGGAAGGGAATGAACCCCCCCTTTTGTCCTGGAGCTGGGGATGCTGCTGCAGCATGGCAGGGTGGTAGAAATGCTGCAGCCTTCTTCGAAGTGTCTCCTTCAGAAGCTGCTCAGAGTAAGGCCACCACAGCAGCCACTTCAAGTCCATGCACACACGTGCCACAGATAGCTCAGCAGAGGGAGGACTTTGGATGATGCATTTGAGGGTCTTTGTATGATGTGTTTGAGGGTCTTTGTATGATGCATTTGAGGGTCTTTGTATGATGCATTTGAGGGTGTTTGTATGATGTATTTGAGGGTCTTTGTATGATGCATTTGAGGGTGTTTGTATGATGCATTTGAGGGTCTTTGTATGATGTATTCCAGCAAAGGTTTATTCCAAAGCATTCCAAAGGGATCAGGGACAAAGCAAAACCATGTGGTGTGCACAGGCTCGAGTGTGGGGTCAGTGGCCAATGACCTGAGGGCACAGGGGTGGTGCAAAGGGCAGGGCAAGGGCAGCGACCTGTAGGGGGGATGAGGGATGAGTAATTGGGGTGGGCAGTGTCAACTGGCCGATGGGGGAGGCAGTCTGATGTGGATTGGCAGCAGTGCTGCAGAGCACCATGGGCTGAGTGCTCTCTTTAGCCTGGGTGGGGAAAACTTGATGGCACATTCTTCCAAGGCAAGGCCCTGGGGATTTCCCTGATTCCACGGGATGCCTCAGGTGTGAGCAGCACAACAGGAGCTCCTGCTGCTGCAGTGACATTTTACAGCCCCCACCCTGCAGGGACTGGGGAGCTGTGTCTGCTCCCAGCCCTGGACAGGTGAGCCTGCTCCAAGCCATTGATTTCATGGGAGATCAATGGGCTGAAAATGGAACTATCAGTTTCTGCACAGGGTGACACACAGTGGCATTTAAAACAGAGCTAGGTGGAATTGCTCCTGTTGGCATGGCACAGAATACTAACAGGAATTGATTTCACCCTCTGGAGGCCTGGCTTTGTTTATTCAGTGGCCAAGGGGGGTTTTGGTGGTTGCCCTCGATTTTGAATGCTTTGCCTAATCCCATGTTTGAAGCAGATGAGAGGGAGAATCAGGATGCCCTGTGTAAATCGAGCCAAGTTTGCAGATGAGGAAGAATTCAGCTCCAAAGACAGAGTTAGAAGCTGGAGTCCAAAGCAACTTTCCCCTTTTCTCTCTCCCTCTGGCAGCTCAGTGCTGTCTCTGAAGTCAGAGCTGCTCCAGTGGGATGCACACAGCAAAGGACAGCCTTGGTTTCCTCAGTCCCAGGGGAGCACAGGCTCTAGACAGGCTGCTCATAAAGCCACAGGCCTGGTCCTGTGTCCTGAGGACTGCTGGCCTCTCCAGGCTCCTTGTTCCAGGTGGAACTTTCATCCTTGCTGAGAATTTTCCTTCCAGGATGCTGCAGGCAGAGTCTGACAGGCAAAGCCTTATAAAACCTGTCTGAGAGGGATCCTTTGACTCCCCACCAGGGAGTAGGATAAACATGTTCACAAAATGAGCAAACCATGGGCAGTGCTGCTCAGAGCATGAGGACTGAGCCAGGAACTTCTCAGCTTTCCCATCTCTGGGTCAGCAAGGGTTGGAGCCCACAGAGCTCCTCCTGAGCACTACTCACAGCCCACAGGGCATCCCAAAGGATATTGTAGGATTCACCTGAGTTAAAAGCCTACAAATCCAATCCAGTGTCCACTGGGGTCGGTGGAGGAGCTCCCAGTGAGTCTCCAGAGTGCTTGCTGACTGCAGATCATTTCCAGGGTGCTCAGCCACCATTCACAGAATCATTGAATGGTCTGGGTTGGAAGGGACCTTAAAGCCCATCCAGTCCCACCTCCTGCCATGGGCAGGGACACCCTCCTGCGTCCCAGGCTGCTCCAAGCCCTGTCCAGCCTGGCCTTGGACACTGCCAGGGATCCAGGGACAGCCACAGCTGCTCTGGGCACCCTGTGCCAGGGCCACGCTGCCCTCACAGTAAAAAATTACTTACCAATATCCAACCTAAATTTCCCCATTTTCAGGTGCTAGACTCCCATTTTGTTGTGGAGATGACACATTTAGGTCACAGTTGAGGCACACAGAGTCCAGGTGGAAATTCATACTGCTGCTGTTATCCTGGTAACCAAAACTTGCAACTCCAGCCTCACAGGCAGGGGGTAGATGTGTCTTGAAATAGTTTTCATTTTGCCTCATCTGAAAATGATTTGCTCATCCTTTTGTTCAGAGAGCATTCATTAAACAGGGAATGGGGCAGGCAGCAGCAATCCAGGCCACAGTCTGGGGGGGATTCATGTCAGGGCAGTTTGTCTTTCCCACATCACATCCTGCACTCCCTCTGTGTCTTACCTGCAGCAGCTCTCAGGCCCAGCACTACTGGGCTCAGTGAAAGGAGGTTTAGGCACAGCTTTATCTCCAGAGTGGGCAGTGCTGGATCTCACTGGATGGATGTCCTTACCTGTGATTATGCACATCTCTTTCTGCTGTGTTGCAAGAGGAGAGGAAAACACAAAACCAGGCTCACTGTGTGCATCCCCCCAGGCTGGAGGCTCAGAAAAACCCGCAGCCACGTGAGTTCCACTCATTCCAGCCTGCCCAGGATCCTGAGGAAGTCAGGCAGCAGGAGGGCTGGGAGCACAGCTCTGCTGTCACTTGTGGGTCAGAATCACCCACTTCACTGATCACATCCCCATGGCATGGGAGGCAATAATCTGCAGTGTCCTGGAATGGAAGATGTGTCTGGGGCTGTGTGTTCTGTCCCCACCTGCCAGAGCTGGGGCAGTTCTCTGCTGCTCCCTGGGCAGTTTTCTTCATCTCTCCCCCAGCCAATCCTCCCTCCAGGAGATCTCTGCTGTCCATGGCCACTGAGTGTCCCTGCAGGGCTGATCAAATTCCAGCATCCCTTGGGAGAGGCTCTGCCCAGGGGAGGAGCCAAGCATTCCTACCTGGATCCAATCTGCCCTTGGCAACACCCCAGCAGCCTTTGCCCCCTGCATTCCCAGAGGAGCAGCTTTCTTCTGCCCTGCATTCCCAGAGGGAGCCCAGGCCCATCTCCAGCAGCCCTGGAGCTGGAGAGGAAAACTCCCCCCTTGTCCAGGATCCCTGCTCCAGCAGAGCCACAGCTGGCACTGCAGGAGGGCTGAGCCACCCTGGGATGGGACTGCTGCCACCACCCTGACCCACAGCCTGCCAGGGCCTCTTCTCACTCTGGCAGTGCTGTTTTGTATTACTGCATTGGTTATTTTATTTTTATTTTCTTCCTTAGTAAAGAACTGTTATTCCTACTCCCATATCTTTGCCTGAGAGTTTTTTAATTTCAAAATTATAATAATTTGGAGGGAGGGAGTTTACATTTTCCATTTCAGGGGAGGCTCCTGCCTTCCTTAGCAGACACCTGGCTTTTCAAACCAAGACACCCAGTGATCTTGCTGAGTGTTTCCCACAGACTCTGCTGTGCTGACTCTGCTGCTGTTCTACAGCTCAGCTCTGCAAAAGGAGAGAGACACCAGTGTCAGTGCTGAAAAATTCATCCTCACACTCTCTGCTCCAGCTTGTCAGGGATTTTCAGGCCAGAATGGCCCATTCTGATTATCGAGCCTGATCTCCCTGATAACCCAAAGTTCACCCCAGGATTTCTACATCAAAGCTAGGGACTGGCAGCAGAGCTGAGTGTTTGAAAAGGGCACTGGATCTCAGTTCAAAAGGCTCCATATCCATCTCTCAGTAACCTGGCTCAGTGATTTAAGCACTGCCACTGCCCAAAAGTTCACTTTGTTTCTATTTGAATACATCTAACTTGCCCTTTACAGCCAAATCCCTCTTATTTACAGATTTTTACAGTGTAACTTCTATTCAGTTGCATCTTTTCCTGCAATAAGAAATGAACCTATTGTTTTAGCAGTGATGGATCATCCCTGCTTGTCAAAAATAGGAAATTAGAAGGCATTTGGGCTGACAGAAGATGAGTTAGTGATTGCAGGATGCCTGTACCAAGTGCAAGGACACTGGTACTTGGAGCAGTGGAGGAACTGTGGGGGCTGCAAAGATCGTGATTGATACAGGTGTGATCCAGTGAGGGGACAGTGACTGATATGTTCATTATTTGAAGTTCAGTTTCAATCATTTTGACTCATCCTTAAATGCATCAGGGTTTATTTGCACTTAAGGGACACAAGCTCAGCTAATTGCTGGAGGCTCTGGCTGAGTTTTCAGAAGGTCCAGCTCTGAGAGAAGCATGGAGTAATTCCCAGCCAGGAATTAGTCAGGCTCTACAGCATCACAGCCTGTTTCTGGAATGAATAATGCTCAAGAACAGGCAGCAGCAGTTTCCTCCTAAATGAGATATTGTTTTACAGCACAAAAAAAACCCAAAAAAACCAAAACAAAACAAAAAAACCCAACCCCCCCCCAAAAAAAACCAAAAAAAAAACCAAAAAAAAAAAACCAAACAAAAA
>VZRH01003810.1:77580-88655 GCA_013397555.1 Urocynchramus pylzowi | reverse complement strand
AAAAAAACCAAACAAAAACAAAAAACAGGAAAATGCCTTTTTTTTTCTACATTTGCAAAGCTTTTCAGCCAAATGATCCACCACAACCACTATGGAAGGTTTTCTCAGACCAAATCAGATTTTCACAGCAGAAGAATGAACAGTCTTGGCTTAAAAGAGGAGAAATTCCCTTGTAAGGGTTAAACACCCATTTAATTTCTCACTTTAGTGCTCCCAGGGCCCCTAAAACCACAGAATTCAAACTGACCTTCCCAATTTTTAGTACAATACTTTAGGAATTCATGATTGATGCATAATCTTCTTCAGGAAGCAGTTCCCTCTGCCTCATCAACATCCTCACCAGGGCTGGTCAGCTGCTGAGACTTCAGCCCCAACCTGGGGATGGCAGGAGGAGGGAGCTCCTTCAGGCTGGAGATGGCTGCATGGGCTGCAATTCCTCAATGTACCTCCTCCTCCAGGAAAAACTGCCCGGTCTCCTTTAAGGATGACAACTTTACGACAGGATTCCTTTTTAAACGCTATTTTGTTTAATAAATCATGTAAATTCCAGCATGTAAACTAGAGCATTACAGACAGGCTGGTAAATAATTAACTGCTCGTTTGCATGAAGGGGGAGAAAATACCCAATTCAGCAAATCAGGCAGGAAACTGAGTGTTTAACCTCCTGAGGAATAAAGGGTTGGCTCCTAAAATTCTTGTGAGTGTGCTGGGGTGAGGGGAGAGATGGTTTTTGCTTGGGATATTGGCTGGAGATTGGGAACAGATTTAACCTGGATAAATGAGTGCCTCTATATGTGTAAGCTTTGTAAGAAGGCTTTCCTTGCACTTAGGGTTTCTTGGGGGGCTTGGTTTGGAGGGGTTTTGGTTGATTTTTTTCCTGCCACCCTGAAACTTTAGGAGTAATAGGGTAGGAGACACAAACAGTCAGGTGGTGGTTCTAGCAAATGGATGGTTCTGTAGCAAGAACAAAATTGAATATATGCAGGAATTATTGATAAATATCTGAACCCACACAGACATCCTAAAACCTTGTTGTGGCATCCTTTACTGATATTAGTAAAGGAAATAGCTCCAATTCTTACAGTGATATTGCCTTCAACAATTAAAGCCCTCAGGGCTTCAGGGAATCTGTGCAAGAAAAGCTCCTCAACATTTTTGTCACTCTCTCAAGAAGCACCAAGGCCTTTATGAGGCTTGAATTTCAGGGATGGGGGTGTTTGGACTTGCTGGGTGAAGTGTTTAATCAATTAATACTAAAGTTACTCAAGATTTCTGTGGTGCTGGATGTTCTGTGCCCTAGGGGCTTCCAGTCTTTGAAGCTGTTATTACAGTAGCCTCTTAGTTGGACAATAAAAACAACTAAATAGGGAGCTGTGTAGGCAGGGAGGAAAAATCTGCCTTGGCTTTGCAAGACTCTCTGCATCAAGGCCTCTGGACACCCAAAAGTCAGATGTGCCAGCCCCAGGTGCCACCTCTGGGGTTAAGTTACTGTGATGTGATTTATTGGATGGAATCCCAAGGGGCTACCAGGCCACTTACTGTAATGTCTCAGGGAAAAGAACAACATTTTCAAGGAGCAGAACACATTAGCCAGATAAACTTGCTGTTGCCTAAAAAAACAGTCCTTGGCTGCCCCAGCCCTCTCTGAGCAGGCTCTGTTCCTGCCCCTGGGGCAGCAGTTGATGGCTCTGTGATGCTTGTGCATATTATTTGTACTGATTGGAAACTGGATGTGGGAATGAACTGTAGAGTCATGCCAGGCTGCCTGGAAAATGGGCTGTTCTTGGGAAAAACAGCCTGTGTCTGTGTGTGTCTGTGGTGTACCAGAGCTGTGGCTGTCAGACAAAGCTGTGCTTCTCTGCAGGTAACTGAGGCTTGAAAGGCAGTGTCTGAACAAGGCTTGGTCTGGGGGTGATCCTGGCTCAGGCTGCTGGTCAGGGCTGCTGGCTGCTGCCTTCAGGGGACCCAAACAGGCCAGGGAGGTGACATGGGGCCAGAGCCACCACCTGCAGGGCTGTGGGAATGGCTCCCACCCCCTGCCCTGGATGGGATCCATCCCTGCCCACAGGGTAAAAGTGCTCCTCTGCCTTCTGTCGGGTGTCCCAGCAGGGAGAGCAGCCTTGGGCTGTGCAGGGCATCCCAAGGTGGAGAGATGAGGTTTGGGCAGAGTCTGTGTGTCCTTATCCCCAGCCTGAGGCCGTCACAGCTTCCTCTGCACTGGATTGCAGGAGAATTCCCTTTCCTCAGGAGCTCTGCCCTGCTGGAGCCTGGCACTCTGCTGACACAAACACTGACAGCTGCTTCTCCATAGCATTTTGTGCTTTCTCTGTTCCCTTCTTCCACCTGCTCTTCCAAGGGGACCCCGGCCCTGCCAGCCAGCTCGGTCTGTTGCTATGGAAATTGTTGTCACAAATGAAGACTTCCCAGCACGGCAGTGGTGTTAAAGCCAGACATTTACACATGCCTCTGGCTCCGGGGGGATTCGGGTCTCCTGGCTGAGCACATGCAAGGATGAGGCTGCTTTCCTGTTTCCTGCTGACCAGGGACACCCAAGGTGGTGGAGGGATCCCCTAGGGGCAGCCAGGGAGCCCTTCCCAGTGCCTGTCTGCTGGAATGTGGGTCAGCAGCCAGTCCTGCAGCATTAATGCCTCCTCCTCCTCCTCCAAACACTCCAGCTTTCCCTCTGAAGTGCCGTGCCAGAGCAGCAGTGTCAGCAGCCAGGAGAGAGAAGTCAGGGAAGAGCACTGGAAATAAATGTGCAGGGAGGGCAGCTGTAGAAGCCAAAGCTGCTGCTGGGGCCTGCAGCCCCCTGGGCTACCTGAGGGGATTAAAGCTTCCCCCTGGGAAGGGGTTTAGGGGTAACAGGAGTAATCCAAACATGGCATCTTTGCCTTCCTTCCCTCTAAGCATTGCTAAGTTTAGCTGTGTTGCTTCCAAGAAGAGCTGCTCAGCTAAATCCCAGGGCCTGGCTTTGAAAATTTCAGCACGTCCCCTGTACTGCAAAATCAAAGCCTCTTCCCTGCTGAATACACCTTTGATCAGAACTGTAAGAAATATTTGCAACCATGTGAAACTTGAATGATTTGGGGTTTCATTACACACTTGAAACTCAGACCATTTTCATCAAAGGCATTGCTAAAGTTCACCAACCCTCCAACAGAACCTTTGATGCTTTATGGCTCGCATTTTGTGTAAAACTCGCAGGTTTGCTGGACTTTTTATAAGTGAAACTAGCTGAAAGTGGCTTTGACTGCATTTTGAGAACAGACACTCATAGAAAAGGCAGCCAGATGAATTTTGTTGCCTTTAGAGCTGCTGCATGCTGTCATGTGGCAATAAAGGGTAATTCTGCTGAACCCAGCAGTCAGGGTTGTGGCTGTAGCTGGTGAGAAGGAGGCAGAGAGCACTGGTGTGGCTGTCCTCTGCTCTTCCCTAGGGGCTGGACATCCCATGGCAGCAGCAGGGCTTGGAGGGTTTGGTTTGGAGGGTTTTTGGTTGATTTTTTTCCTGCAACTTTAGGAGTAATAGGGTAGGAGACACAAACAGTCAGGTGGTGGTTCTAGCAAATGGATGGTTCTGTAGCAAGAACAAAATTGAATATATGCAGGAATTATTGATAAATATCTGAACCCACACAGACATCCTAAAACCTTGTTGTGGCATCCTTTACTGATATTAGTAAAGGAAATAGCTCCAATTCTTACAGTGATATTGCCTTCAACAATTAAAGCCCTCAGGTGAAGTCTTCATCTGTGCAAGAAAAGCTCCTCAACATTTTTGTCACTCTCTCAAGAAGCACCAAGGCCTTTATGAGGTTTGGGCATGTCTCAGTGCCTTGCCCTAGGTCAGCCTTCCACTGGAGCACTTATGGAGGTCCCAGCTTCCAGCAAGTGGGACTCCACGGAGAACAACCTGTACTTGTCTAGGTTCTGTCCTCAGCAGGGTATTTTATCATCTCTAAGGGTTCTGTTTCCCACAATATCACCCACTCCTTATTCTCTTGCCCCATCAGTAATTTTTGCACCTCCTTGCCCAGTCTGCCAGTCAGAATCACACAGAATTAGGTTGGAAAAAAACCTTTGAGATCATGAAGTCAAACCTGAGCTAACACCTCCCTGTCAGCCAGACCACGGCCCTGAGTGCCACATCCAGGCTTTTCTCAAACACCTCCAGGGGTGTCACCTTCTCTGCCATGGCCTGTGAGCTGTGACCTGTCCCTGCCTGCTCACAGGGCTCCCTCTGCCTCTCTCTGGAAATGAGGTTCCTTCTCAGATTGGCAGCCAGGAACAGACTGCCTCCTCTCAGGAACAGCCTGGCCCAGGCAGGGAGGTTTTTCCCTGTTCCTCTGTCCCTGGAGGGGAAGGGTGACCTCTCACCAAGCACAGAATTCTCCAGCTACAGCATTGTCTTGGTCCAGCTCAACTCCTGCTGCTAAGGAGCAGTGAGAAGTGTGAGGGGAAAAGAAGTGATTTACACTAGAGGGACACAGTCAAAGATACATTAAGTTTGGAAAAGACCTCTAAGATTGAGTCCAGCCACAAAGCAGAAGGATAAATGTTACATTTGCCATTTTCCCAGGCACTGGCTGTATGTGTGTTGTATTTCCAAGTCTGCTCTCTCCTGCAGATCACTGGGATGTTCTGAGCAGTGTTCCCCACCTGGAGGCATTTGCAAACCTTCAGAAGTCAGCAGCCAGAGCCTCTGCTACGTGTTTCTATCTCCTCTTTTATTTTAGGGATCTAACTTCCCTGTGCAAGAGCTAGACCTTGGTTAGGGTTAACCCTTGGTGCAAAGGCACAGTCCTGATGAAACTGAAATGATCTCTGCTCTTCTGGGGTGGAAAGAGCTGGGAGAGTTATACCTGAATTACATGTGTCTACCTGAGAAGATTTTGCATGTTTAGATACAAAATCTGATCCAAGTGAAATATAATGCTTGGAAAATCACCTGTGTAGCTGTGATACAACAAATGGTGCCTGGGCCAAGTGCTGCTGGGGTGACACAAGGGATGCCAGAAGTGTCCAGCACATTGTGCTTTCTGTTCTAGGTGACTGCTAGGCCATGAAATGTGACTTTTGGCAAGAATTCATTCTATTCCATAAGCCAAGTAGCAGGACTTTGATTTAATGATGGGTGTGCTTGGGGCGCTTTGAAATGCAGCATTGGGTTTCAAATGTGACCTGAAACGGTACCTCTGGTACAGGTGGTGCTGGGAGGCCCCTGTTTGCTTCTTTCCCTCCCTTTTCCTGCAGTTATTTGACCTCCTTACACCACACAAGGCTTCTCCTCTCCGGGAGAGCAGAAGTGCATCAGAGCAGATCGAACTCTCCTCTGGTGGGAGCAGAGCTGTGCAGCCCCAGGGAGCACAGCAGCAGAGTGGATGTCCTGGTTTGGACTCTGCATCACAAACCAGAGGAGCTCTGACTTGGACAGGCTCCCCACCATGCCCTTCTCCCGTGAGAAAAGGCAGCTGTGGCATGGACACTGTCCTAGATTGCAAGGTAATGTGTGTGTTCTGTCCCCATCTGCCAGAGCTGGGGCAGTTCTCTGCTGCTCACTGGGCAGTTTTCTTCATCTCTCCCACAGCCAATCCTCCCTCCAGGAGATCTCTGCTGTCCATGGCCACTGAGTGTCCCTGCAGGGCTGATCAAATTCCAGCATCCCTTGGGAGAGGCTCTGCCCAGGGGAGGAGCCAAGCATTCCTACCTGGATCCAATCTGCCCTTGGCAACACCCCAGCAGCCTTTGCCCCCTGCATTCCCAGAGGAGCAGCTTTCTTCTGCCCTGCATTCCCAGAGGGAGCCCAGGCCCATCTCCAGCAGCCCTGGAGCTGGAGAGGAAAACTCCCCCCTTGTCCAGGATCCCTGCTCCAGCAGAGCCACAGCTGGCACTGCAGGAGGGCTGAGCCACCCTGGGATGGGACTGCTGCCACCACCCTGACCCACAGCCTGCCAGGGCCTCTTCTCACTCTGGCAGTGCTGTTTTGTATTACTGCATTGGTTATTTTATTTTTATTTTGTTTCCTAATAAAGAACTGTTATTCCTACTCCCATATCTTTGCCTGAGAGGTTTTTAATTTCAAAATTACAATAATTTGGAGGGAGGAAGTTTACATTTTCCCTTTCAGGGGAGGCTCCTGCCTTCCTTAGCAGACATGGTGACTTTCTTTTCAAACCAAGACAGCCACCATGGCCAGCTCCTCTGAGGAGTCACCCAGCACAGGCTGTGGAAAAAGAGGGAGTAAGCAAGGCTCGTGGGGGAACTGAAACCCCTTTCCCTGCTGGTGGTGCTGCTAGCCCTGCTCAGGTGTGCTGGTCCTGTCACTAAACCCATCTCCCCCAGCTGTGTCTGTGCAGCCAGCCTGCAGCACCTCCAACGAGGGCATCAGGGCCAGGACCTCCGTGTTGCTGTGTGAACACACAAAGCAGCCTTTTCCTTGCTTAAAGGAAGCAAAGCTGCACTGGTACTGCCCCTAATCCCCTCAGTCTGACCCCTCAGGCCTGTGCTGTGGGTGGCCATGTCTTTGGATGAAGCCAAATGTAGTAAATAAATAGCAAGTGAGTGGTAAGAGACACACCAGGTCTTACAAAAAGCAATTTCAAGGCTTATCTTGTTGAATCATTGCTGGAGCAGGAAGGGAATCTCATTGCTACATTTGTCCACTCAGGGCATTGCATTCCTGGTGGATCCTGAGCTCGCCTCCCCAGGGCTCAGAGGAGACAGATAGAAGCCAGGCCAATGCTATATTATGTGGACATGGCCAAAAGCTTTTCCTCTGGAGCCCTAATGACTTAAAAAATGTGGGGAAAAATATTAAAAATTTCTGCTTGGCCACATCTGACCAAGTGCATTCCTGGCCTTGCTTTTGTGTCTTGGAGATGCCCCTTCAAGAATGAGGATTTGTAGCAAATGTCTGCACACACACACATTAACACTGCACAAATATTATCATGGAGGTGCTTTTTTAATTTTTAAAGGGTGTGGAAGCAGGAACCAGACTGGCACAAATTGTTCTACAAATCTCAGAGCCTGGGGGAATGCAGGCAGCAGATGTGGAAGGAGAGGGAGGGTCAGTTACTGCTGGTCAGGCTGGTCTGGAGCGGGGAGCGGCAGAGGGACAGGGTCACCTCAGGGTGCTGGCAGCAGAGATGTGAGGGCGTGAGGGGCTTTTAGCCCAGCAGGAGGGCAGAGAGCACGGTCTGACAGCCCATGGTGCCACTCAGGATGGTCCTGGGGCTCAGAACCCACACTAGCCCCTGCTGTCACAGGTTCCTGTGGCTGGGAGCTGAGCTGGGAGAGCAGAGCCAGCACGGCCTGCCTGCCTGAACTGCCTTCCTGCCACATCCCGGCCAAAAGAAGGGAATTGGCCAAGCAGGGCTGAGCAAGGAGGACGGGAGAACGCAGCTGGGGAGCTGCAGAGGCAGGGAGAAGGTCAGGCATGCAGGATGGAGCTGCTGGCACCAGAGATGGTCCCAAGGCAGCGGGTTCCAAGAAGGGCGTGAAGAGCCATTGGAATCCAGCTCTGAAGACTGGGCCCGGGAGAGAATTTGTGAAGGAAGTTGGAGCCCAGAAGTGCTCGGTGCCACTTCCAGCCAGGGCTGTCTCAGCACCTGAGGCAGCAGGCAGGCCAGGACCCGGCCCCACACATGCCTGCAGGCTCAGACAGGGAGCAGCACTCACGCTGCTCCCCGTGGAATGGAGACCTGGAAAACCTTGCTTTGCTTTCTCCTCACAGCACAAACGGGAGAGGGCAGGGAAACATCTTTGATCCGCTGCTCACACAGCGCTGTGTGATCCCATCTGTGGTGGTTCAGGGTGAGGCCAGCCCAGGGAAGCACAGCTTGTGGCTGGGCAGGTTTTGTGTGGGTGTGCACACAGCGTGTGGTGCTAACGAGTGTGTGCAAACCATCCGGCATGCGAGAGAAAGTCAGCACAGCATCCTCAGGAGGGTCCCTGAGACACATCCCCCTCCTCCTGCCAAGGATTTGTGCCCTACCTTATGCCAGAGGAAAGAAATTCAGCAGGAGCTCCAGGAAAAGCAGCGGGCCCTTTGGGAGCAGAGCGCCTGTCAGACTTGGAAATTAAATGGAAGCACGACAAATCTGGATTGTTCCTGCCAAAACCAACTTTCATTACTTTATAATTCAACATGTGTTACCAGCTACTATTATTAGAAAGGCAAACTTCCTCCACTGTGGGAAGGGGCTGAGATGGAGCTTTCTAACCCTCTGTAAGTTAATTACAGTACACATGTTAAAAGCAGCATCTGTCTTAGTCAATCTAGCTGATTATTGCAGCACTTTATTTTTAGTTGTTATCAAGGTGGAGGATGACACTGATATAAGTGGGGAGCTTTGCACAGATCTTGCTCAACCATGTGTTCTCCAAAACCAGATCTGGTGGCTCTCCTCTCCTGGAGCTGGGCCAGCAAAGCCCTTGATGGACTTGTAAGAAAAGAGTCTGTGCAAAGTGCTTTGACTGTGGGGTTACAACAAAGATACCAAGGCCTGGCTTGAAAATCAGCTGTGGAAATACCAGGGTTGGTGGCCCTTTCTGGTACTCCAGTGGCCAAAATCTTTCTTGCCTCACTTCTATTCTGAGCTCCCTCTGATGTAAATATTTCTGTCCTCATGACTGAATGTTTTGTTTTAACACATAACAGCTCCCTGTTCCTGCCCTTACGTCTAATTCTGCTGTTGTGCTATTTCAACTTCTGGGCAATGTGTGAGTGTCAGGGTGATACTGGCAGAACCAACAAAAGCATGCCAGGTGAGTTTTCCTTGGGAGTATGCAAAGCTTCTCCTAGACAAATGAGAAGTCTTGAGGTTGTGGCTAAAAGTTCAAAGTCTGGCAACAACTCCCTCCTGCTTTAGGGCCAGTGAGCTCTTGTGATGTTGGTGCCATGTAGGAGGTGTGGAATTAGCATTTGGGGGTGTATTTGAGTGGTTTTGGCTGGGAGGCTGGCACTGACACCGTTCCCTGTGGAATGGAGACCTGGGAAACTTTGGTTTGCTTTCTATTCACAGCACAAATGAGAAGAATCTGCCTCCTTCCCAAGGTAAAATGAACAGGTAAACAAGAAAGGAGAAATCCTGAAGAACCCCCACACCCACCACCCCTTCCATTCGGGTTTTGGAGCAGCAGCACTTGGAAAGCCCAGAGAATGAGCAGTGTGGGGTCTGAGGGCAATGACTGTCCCCAAGAATGCTCCTCCCACACCTCACCTGTGATCTTACAGCCAGCAAACCTGTTCAGTGTGATGGAGAATGGAAAGAGTATTAACAGACCCTCATCAAATTCAAACCAATGCTACTCTGGTGTTTATTCCCAAAGGAACACTTCCAGAGCTTCCTGAGCTGGTGTCAGTAAGAGCCTGAAGCTGCTCCCATCTCCCTGTGAGGTGCTGCAGGTGCCAGCTGAGGACTGTGTGACAGACACCTGGTGCAGCAAATCTGGTGCCTGTTGCCAGATCAAAAGGAAATCTAAATGGGCTGACATCTCAGTGTCCTGTAGCAGCACAGCAGGCTGATGCTGTCTGATAAGAGAGCAAACTTCCCTGGCTTTTGTGCAAGGGCCATTACCAGTGTGGGTTTCTCCCTCTTATAATTTTTTTTTTTTTTTTTTTTTTTGCCTTTGCTCTTTATCTTCCCAGAATGACAAAATGTAGCTGGGGGAGCTATGCCTGACTTGTTGGATGTTAAATGTACCAGGGTTATCAGAGAGAGGCCATGATTCCTGGTGCTTCCTCAGCAGGAGAAAATCCCCACCATCCCCACTTTTCCAGTGTCCTGGGCAGAGTGGGAGCTTCAGACAGAGTTTTCCAGGGAGACCCTCCCACTGAGTCAGGAGGTACAGCAAGGACCCTCCTTGCTTTCTAAACTCCCTCTCAGGGGAGTTTAAAGGATTTTACAGGTGTAATTGAACCTTTGTGCTGCAGGAATAAGGATGGCAAACCAGACATGTTTATATAAAAATTAATTATTAATTATGATAATGATTGGACTAAAATATCTCAATCAGAATTATTTACTACACCGGATAGGAGTTCTAACTATCAGTATAACATAAATGATAACTATCAGTGTAATAGTGCACTGATTTTGAAGCAATATTGAAGCAATTATATTAAAGATAGCAAAACCAATTATGAAGTAGATTCATGTCCCTCACCCAGACCAACACCCACGGGCAAATCTAACTCTGTTCTCCTCTCTCACCTGGGAACCAGCAAGGATTTATGGTCCATGTGTGGTGGAGGGTGTGGACTGACGTGGTAACAAGGGACCTTCTGGTGGTGCCACAACTGAACATCATCCCCAGGTTACTCTACAGGCATGAGAGGAGAGAACAAACAGGTCAAGGGTGAAGAGAGGCTCTTTGGGTACTTCTGACTCAGCTGGAGCTGTGGCTCTTGAAATACTTGGAGTGATCATGAAACACTTTGATGAGCCATGGGCTGGTTTCCAGACAAAATGAAATTAAACTGGTTAGGAGGGGAATTAATGTCCCTTGGGACACCAGCAATGTAAGACCAAGCAGCCCTGTCTCCCTTCTGTTTAAATTGGGCCTGGCCTGCACACAAAGGGTATCTGTGGGATCAGGAGCACAGGAACAGCTGGAGCAAAGCTGGAGCCGCTGTGTCCAACTCCCACTGACCACTGAGGTTATTCTGAACCAGTAATGGTTGTGTGATTAGAGAGAACTATTCCTCAGTGGAAGATCACTTCCAAAGGTCACAGTTGCCATGTGTTTACTCCCAGGAGGTCTGTGAAGGCACTCTGGCAGGAGGGATGGAGAACAGCATGTCCTGGCTCTCTGGGGGATGCTCCCACAGCCCAGTGCTCCCCTCACCCCACTCTCCCTGTGCCCACAGCCTTGTGCTGGGGACCTGAGCACCAGGGGAAGCTGCTTTTCCCCTGTCTCAGGTGGTCTGTGCTGGCCAGGGCTCCTGGGGGTGCCAGACAGCAGCTGGGGGGCTGTGTCTGGGATTTGTGTCTGGGATCTGTGTCTCTTTGGGGGGCTGTGTTTAGGGGATCTGTATTTAGGGGACCCATGTTTGAGGGGGGGCTGTGTTTG
>VZRH01003810.1:43028-56058 GCA_013397555.1 Urocynchramus pylzowi | reverse complement strand
CCACCGGTATTCTTGTACGTGGTTAGGTTTTTCCGGCCCTGATGCACGTTCTCCCCGTTTGACGGGATGGGGAAGTGCCGCGCCTGGAAGCGGCTGCCGGGTGGGTCCGGCCCCACCGGGGTGGCGCTGGCTCCGGGGCTGAGCCCTCAGCGAGTCCCGGGCGCTTGGGAGGGATGTCCGCGGTGTGACCACCCGGTGGCGGGGGACTTCGTGCCTCCTGCAGACCGGAGGTGCAGGGCTGCTCTGCCAGCGGGGCCTCGGGTGGCCGGGAGCGGAGAAAGGGAGAAAACAGGCGGAATATCGAGCCCGAGCGGCGCTGAGCCGCGCCGCTCCCCGCGGGTCCGTGCGGAGCCCTGCGGGCTCCGGCGCACGGTGCCGGAACCGCCGGAGCTTCTCTGTCGCGATTGTGTTGGGGCTGCTGGTGCCTGTCGGGAGTTGTATTTGGGAGCAGGCTCTCCAGGGGAGTGGTGGAGTCACCATCCTTGGGAATGTTAAAAATGAATAGATGTGGCACTCGGCCGTACGGTTTTAGTGGGCACGGGGGGACTCGGTCAGAGGTTAGAACCTGCAGATTTTGGAGGTCTTTTTCAACCTTAATGATTCTGTTGATTTGAGGTGATGTATAAAACTCCGGGTCTTGCTCCAGAGCAGCTTTGGTGAGTGTGAAACAGTCGGATCTGGCCGTGCCTTTGGAAGAGCGTCCGGCGGCTGATTCCCTTTAGACAGCCCAGGCGGCTGAGACACAAACTGGCGGGATGGACAGCAGGGTGGATGTGCGCCTTGATTTTCTGACTTGCTCCTGAAGAGCAAGAGCCCACCTGCAGGAACGACCCATCGCAGCTGTGCTTGCTGCAGTGCTTCAGCACAGAATCCCAGAATTACTTAGCTTGGAAAAGCCTGCTAAGATCGAGTCCAGCCATTAACCCAGCACTGACAAGCCCACCAGTAAACCATGCCCCCAAGTGCCACTTCTACACCTCTTCTAAATCCCTCCAGGGATGGTGACTCCACCACTTCTGAGTGTAGTTCTCTCATGGTTTTGGCACGGGGAAAGGCTGGGAACCAGCCCCTGCTGCTTGTGGCTCGGGGGCCTTCCCACACCGCAGCGGCTCCTCAGGCTTTTGGGGAGACTGAAGTCAACAGCATCACGGCTGGCTTGGGCAGACTTTCAAGGCCAGAAGAAAAGACCCTCTTATTTCATATTGAGGAAACTCTTGTCTTTTTCCCTACCAGTAAATCCACCTGGTGACCGGTGGCCGGTGCCAGCGCTGGCCAGGCGGGGAGGGACCGCGGTGGCAGTGCAGGTCGGACCCTGCTGCTGGCCCTTCCCGAGCTGGCAGGGCCAGCACAAGCCCTTGGCATTTGCCCTGGGCCTCAGCGCCCTGGCTGAACCTTGGCTGTGTCATCAGCCCAGGAGGGCTGGGCTGTGTCCCAGCCCCTCCGGATTGTCCCTGCTGCGGGAGGAGGGCTGAGCTCTTCCACAGGTGCCTCCGCTCTTGGTCTCCCTTTAGCAGTCAGGTGGGCGATGGTGCTTTCCCTTTCATTTTGCCCTGTCCTTCACTCTGCTGTTTGTAGGGATTTGGGCTCTTTGCATTGTTCCAAAGGACAGGGAAGGAGCCTGGCTCCCAGGTGAGCTCCGGGATGCACGGCTGGGTGCTGCTGTTGTCAGGGAGCTGAGGAGCGGTGCCACAAGCTCACCCTCAGATGTGTGACCCTGGAGCACCTCCGTGGGCTGCCTGCTCTGGCTGACAGCTTGTCACAAGGCTTACTGCTCCCGTTCCTGGAAGCCTTTCTGTGGTTTTGGCCGCGTGTGAAAGCTTCCTCCGAGAGGGGTGGGTGTTCAGACACTCCTCCGGCTCTCTGAGCCGCGGAAGATTGCTGCTGTTTTACTTCTGTCAGGCTAATGTTGGAGATGGATTTCAGGAGAACGGCAAAGCAGAAAGAGGTGTGTCTCTTAAGAGCCACTTTCTTTAGAAATGGCTGATAACAGGCAGTGAGTTTGGGGAGGATGTTTTATTTAGGGATTGAAAAGAGAGGATTAAAGCTCTTGACAGAGAACAGTTTATGTGAAGTAAGTAATGGGACTTGATCATTCAGAAAAAGACTCTAACGTGTTCCCATCACCAAGACAGCTTACAGCTCTCTGTGTCCCAAATCATTCAATAAAAGCAACAAAACTCCTTTTGATTTAAGTTCTTCACTGGTGGCTGCATAAGGAATTTTCAGACCTAGCAGTAAATTTGTATCTGCTCAAAGAAAACAGCCTATGGGGATAAAAATCTGTGATATGCTAAAGGTACTGTGGATTTATCCAAGGTGTTAATTATGGGCATTGGAAGTAGCTGTGTCTGTCTCAGAGAATTGCAGCTTTTCCTTCCTTGCCCCCTCCCATTAAGTTACTGGCACAGGGCTGTGCTCCTGGATTTGCAGAAGCACAGAGTCACTGCTCGTAAAATTACTGAAATAAAAAAGGTTTGTGCAGGGGAGAAGAAACAAGAATCAAATTTTAGGCTCAAATTATGATTCCAAAACAAGTTGCTCATTCTTCTCACAGCTTGAGGTTTGTGATGGAAAGGTTGAAAATACCCAGCAAGAAAAACAGGCTGGGGAAAAAAAATCTGGAATAAGCTGAATAGAGTGAAATTCAGAATAAACTGTCATCAGAGAGTGTTTATAAACCTGCTGGAGAAAAGGGAGGGAGCAACCATTCAGATCAATAACAAGGTTTTTTTGGTTTTTTTTATAACTATAGAGCTTTAATCATATAGTTTAAAAAAATAATCCTAAATGTGTGCATTTTATACCTGTGCTGGTAGCTGGGGCTAAATCTGCAGAGTTCATGCTGATCTGGGTAATCTGAATCAAGCTGAATAGTAAAGAGGCTCTTAGGAGGATCTGAAACCCAGGAGGCATTTTTCAAACCTGAGTTATGTCACTTTTTTTAGAGGTGCCTCAGGCAATTGCATTTTAAGAAGACAAAGCTTTTGTTTTCAAGCTGGCCTAGAAAAATGCCAAGGATGAATCCAAAGTAAAGGCTTTCAGAAGTTGTCATTTGTGATTAAGTTGATTTTGCTGTTGTGCACAGAAGGCCGCTGCCTTCCCCGGCGAGCCCAGAGCTGGGGCTATTTTTATTTTTGCCACCAGTCCTGGTGTACCTGTTTAATTCCAGTGAGTAATAGTGCCCAGGGGGTCTCACCTGAAAGTTTGTGTTTAATGAGAGGGTCAGGTGTCTGCCAGCTCCATCTCCAATGGAAAATTAATTGTAGGTGCATTATAACAGGCAGAATTGAGGTGATACCGGGCAGGGATTGACTTAGATGGGTATTCTGCAGAATGAACATCTGTGTCTAGTTTAGTATTTGAGATGTTGGAAATACCGAAGCTGAGGCTTCAAACCACGAGCAAAACCCTTTCCCAAAGGCCAGTCTGCATGCACATGTAGTGAATCCAAAGCTTTTCTTGGGGCTTTTGCAGCCTAAAACAATCAGAAGGAGCATCCTGGTGTTGCCAGGCTGTGGACAAACAAGAGGAGCTGCTCCTGTGGATCCTGAGCTGGGGGAATATTGTGCAGGATGTAACAGATGATGCTGGAGCATGGATGTGGAAAAGTCTGCTGCCTGCAATCTGGAGTGCTGTGAGCTCCCAGCGAGATGCTCCTCGTTAGAGAAAGGTGAAATCCTGCGAGTATTAGAATGACTTCTTGTTCTTAAATAAAACCAGAGTAGGTTTTGTCTGAAAGTGTGCCTTGAAAGCAGCTCTGGCTGCAGGAGCAGTGCCAGGCCTGTCTCACCTGGGCAGGAGGTGTCCCTGGAGCCCCCCTATCCCTGGGAGCAGTGGATTCTTCAGCCCTGGCTCTGGATAGCCAGGGAAGGGCTATAAGGGCAGCCTGAGTCATCCTTTTGGCTCTTGGGCAACACCCAAACAATGCTGCTTGTCCTGCTGGCCGGGGGCTCTTGGACTGCCCAGCACAAAGGGATGTGGGACTGGCTGGAGCCTCTCCAGGGGCACCTCTGAGCTGCAGCTTCTGCAGCAGCTGGCTCCTGCAGTTCTCACCCTGGCACCTCAGAATCCTAATATTTGATTATTTTTTTAAGCAAGCCTTGAGAATGTGATGCAGATGTGTAGAGCAAGTGGTGCTGGCGATCTGAGGCAATACTTGGCCTTTGCAGGGAATGTCCCCAGTTGATTCCAGGGCTTCTGGGCTTTTCCTTCCCCTTCCCTGTTGCCAGAGCTGCCCAGCAGGATGTGCCCAGCAGGATGCTGAGCTCTGTTCGAGGAGCATCCCTGCACCTGCAGCAGAGTATTTCCTTTACTAAACATCCACAGGCTTTGCCAATGATGCACAACTGTTTTTTGGGGGTTTTTGGTTTTGTTTTTTTTTTTCCTAATTTGTTCCAAAAGATCTATTTTTGAAATAGAAAACACAATGTCAGGTTGCTAGGGTTTGTTTCTACCAAGAGTAAGGTAAATAGATGGGCACCTCTGGGCTATGTCTGTGTGAATTCAGTGACTCCCTGGTGGTATCTGCAGCATCACCTCCATGTGGAGATGGTACCAGACAAAGGAGCTGAGAAGTGCCAGGGCTTTATCTGATGATGCTTTTGCAAGCAGCTTACATTTCAACAAATACAGCCGGCTGGGAATGAATGTGAACTCATTTTCGGCTTCTACTGCAGGCAGTTTGAGAATGGCCAGGTTAAATGTGTGAGCAGGAGGAATAAACTGAGGCAGTGCAGCTCCATTCCCAGTGGCTCCCGCTGTGTCCCACCTTCCCTGGAGGGAGAACATCCTTCCCCTGGGGCTCTGCCTGCTGGCACTTAAACAGGAGACAATTTCTGCAAGAGAAGGTATTGAGGAAAAGGTGGCAATGGACACTCGTTGTGGAACCATTGTTGATCATTTTAATGTGTGAATTCCTGAGTTCAGGATAGGCTGGCAAAGGTCGGGGTGAACAGAGGAGGTGGTTGCAGGTCTCCCCCACCAAAGCTCTTGCTGTCTTTATTAGTCTAAATCTTGTGCTGCCCTTCTGTCTTTAGGAAACTTTCTTTTGGAAAACTGTCTTGGGAGCATTAGTGAGAGGAGTTCCTTTGGAAGGATGTGGGCAGCCCTGGCTGTGCCAGTTCTGCACAGGGCAGCTGTTGCTGTGGCTGGTGTGTCACTGGCACCTGTGTCAGTGCCCTCAGTGCTCATGGCTGCCTTTCATCTGGCCTTTCATCTGGCCTCCAGTGACATCCTCCACTTGCCAGGACTTCAAGGTGACTCTTCTGGCCCAGGCTGTGGCCTGTATGTAGAAGGCTGCAGGTGGCTGGTGCTCAAACATAATTGTTTTTTTTTTTTTGTTTTTCAAATCTAGAAAAATCTCAGTGATTGCTGTAGGACAGACCTTGCAGAGCTGATGGTGCTGCCTGGCCTGAGCTGTGTTCCTGCTGAGGGGCAGCACTGGAGGGCTTTGGTGGTTCAGCAGCTCCTGGTTCCTGTCCCTGGAGCTGTGTCTGCTGTAAAACAGGTATTTTTGTTGGTGCTGCAGCAATCTGCAATGCTTGGAGCTCTTACAGCTCCCGAAGCTTCTTCTGGAGTTGGTAAAAGCTGTAAGCACTGCAGAAATCCTCTTGAGCTCTTCTAGTAATTTAAACTTATTGTTTTTATTTATAGTTTAACTTCTGCTCCAAAGAGTGCAGCTCTTATGTTCACACATTTCAACAGGCCAATAAAACCTCACCTGTCTCTGTGATGACTTTGAGAGAATCCCAGGATGGTTTGGGTTGGAAGAACCTTAAAGCCCATCCAGTGCCACCCCCTGCCATGGTCAGGGACGTGTTCCACTGTCCCAGGCTGCTCTAAGCTCCATCCAACCTGGCCTTGAGCACTGCCAGGGATCCAGGGGCAGCCACATCTGCTCTGGGCACCCTGTGCCAGGGCCTCAGCACCCTCAGAGGGCAGAATTCCCTCCCAATACCTCATCTAACCCTGCCCTCTGGCAGTGGGAAGCCCTTCCCTGTGTCCTGTCCCTCCATCCCTTGTCCAAAGTCAAGGAACTGGCTCTGGTATTTCAGTTTAAGATGAAAAACCCTTGGTGCAGCTCACACCCTGCAGCCAGTGTCCATCCTGCACCTCTGGTGGGCACCCTCAGGGCACAGGTGAGGAGAAGCCCCCCTTGGGGGGGGTTCCCCTGGCAGGAAAGCTGTGCAGGTAATGCTGTGGAGCATCTCCAGCACTGGAGGAGAGGCTGCTGCACATCCAAGGTGGGCTATGGGTGTTTTCCTGAAATGTTTTCCAGTGCTTCCCTGCAGCTGGGCTCCCCAGCCATTTGACTGCAGCATAAAGAGCATTTCCAGGGAGGCAACGGGAATAATGCCGAGCTTGCTGATACCTCCTGTGAGCACAGCCACACCTCGTGGCAGGAGAGAGGCAGGGAGGGCTTAGATGATTTAATTAAAGTTGTTGTGAGGAAGAAATTAAATTTGGTCTCTTGCCCTGCTCGTATTACGAGGGGGAGAGTGCAGCCTTTTTGAACTGAGCCATTCCTTGCCTTCTGTTTGCCTTGGAAAAAAGCAATTTCTCTGTCAGCTTTTAGCCTGGCTCCTGGGCCCCAATTGCTTGTTTATCTTCAGCAGCTCCCCAAATCGCTTTGAAGATGGCCTTAAACATTGATCATCTCTTACAGTCCTTCATCTTTGTTCTGCCAGCAGACATTAGGAAAGATATTTTAAATTACCTTTTTCCCCCCAAATGAACGGGCTGTGTGTATGGGCTGGGAGAATTAAAGCTCTTTCAGCCAAAGTATGAATCAGCTGCTCCCATGTTTTAGTCCAGTTCTCCTGGATTCATCTTCCAGCCCAGTCTGCAAAGCAGCAGGGATTCCAGGGAAGATAAAAGCCAAAGTGCAACTTAATTTTGAGGCAGAATCTACCAGTGTTCTGTTTGGGGAGCAGGATCCTGTTTAAAAATGACTTTTTCTCCCCTTACTGCAGCAGTGGGATCTTTCTTCTTGCTGCTCCCTAGGGAAGGGCTGGGGGGCTCCATGGGGTGATGCTGTTCAGACAATGGGATGCAGAGGTGAGATGGTGCCTGCCACTGGCCGCTGCTGGCAGGCAAGTTTGGAAAAGCAACTTTTGGATCTCTTCCTTTGCCATCTGGGCACTGAGATCTGGGAAGAAAAGTACTGGCTAACAGCAGAACATTTATTCTGTGTCAAACAGGCAGCAGACAGCAGAGGTGGTTAATTCAGCATGGAAAAGCCCAGAGCTACAGCTGAACAGGCAGGGAGGTTTAATCAATCATTTGGAGCAGGTTTCTGATGCTCCTTTACGCAGACACAGTTTTTTGTGGTGTTGTTAACATTTAATTGGTAACAGGTCACACCAGCCTCTCTCCAAAGCAGAGCTGGAAGGGAGCAGGTTGTTTAGATGCACAATCACCCTAATTCCTGGTGCACATCCCAAAGTAGTGGTGAGAGGAGGTCCTGCAGGGCTTGGGCTGAGGAGTTGGGCTCGGTGAAGGGGGATGCAGCAGCCTGAGCTGTGTGTGGGTTCGTGATCCAGGCTGGTGTCAGCATCCATTGCTTTTATCATCATTTATCATAACATGGAGTCACAGACTGGTTTGGGTTGGAAGGGACCTTAAGGGTCATCTCATTCCAATCTCCTTCTGCAGTTCAATTTGCAGATTCCATATCCCCATCCCCTTCTGTGTGCTGATGCTCTCTGCCTTTTCAACCCCTCGTTTGCAAGAGAGGGAAAAACAGTGTGACCTCAGAGTTAATAGATTTTGGCCTTATGTGTAGCATAAACATCTATATTTTGTACTTTGTTGTGAGGCATTGGTGCAGGGGATTCTGGCTCAGTGAGTCAGAGGCTTTTACCCACTCAGTGATGTGAGTAATTTATGGCTTGCCCCAAGTCTGCACAGCTGGGCTGCCAAACTACAGCATGTTGGGGAGTAAATATTGCATGTTTACACAAAGCCTTTTCTCTCCAAGTCCCCAAAAAGAGGATGAGCCACTTTAACAGGCTGCTCAGGCTGGGTAGGTGCCATATCCCGGGGCAAAACGCAGTTGGGCAAAGCAGCCCAGCAATCTTATAAATACAGTGAATTTTAAATTCTTTCCTGGGTTGTAACAGGAGGATAGCATTCCTGAGCATCTCCACTACCTGCAGGAATGTGACAGTGGTGTGAGAGAGAAAGCTTTGTGCAGTGATGGCAAACAGCCTTTAGATCCACTGAATTTTTGTTAAAATAAAATGGTTTTGGAAGTAGATGCCCTCGGCCCTCGCTGGAATTGTTTTCCCTGTTAGTACCAAACAGCCTGATGCTGCTGAGGTGTGGGGAGCCAGGACTTGTGCTGCCAGTGACTGCTTTATAAATTTCCAGGTTAAATCAGGCAATAAGTTTGGAATTTTTTTCCTTACCCTGAAGCTTGTCAACTTCTTATTTTATTCTGAGTTTATTCTTGCTCACAGTCCTGAGCAAGAGGAATCTCCAGCAAATAGACCAGCTGATAAAATTGATGCAAAGCAATTAATTCATTCTATTAGAAATACGAAATACTCTGAGCTGGAAGGGACCCACAAGGATTGAGTCCAGCTCCTGGACATTCCAGCCATTCCAGACATATCCCACCCTGTGCCTGAGAGCATTGTCCAAGTATCCCTTGAGCTCTGGCAGGCTTGGTGCTGTGATCACTTCCTTGAGTTCTTGTTCATCCCTTGAATTTTGCTTGCTCAAAGTTATCTAGTGAGAATAAAGAAAACCAAGAGGTATTGATAAGGCTTCCCACCCTCTAGAGTTGCTTTTTACTTCCATCCCCCAAAAAAACTTAACCAAATCTGAGAAATCTGTAGGACTTGGTAGCCAGTGCTGCCATTTGCCCTTGCAGCAGGGTGGTAAATGAAGCTCTGGGCTTGGTGCTCTAAATATAAAACAGGTAGGAGGGCATGTGACTTGGCCTGACCTTGGGCAGCAGCAGAGCTGGCAGCAAAGCCAGGGCCAGCTCCCAGCTCCTCTCTGTGACGTTTCTGTGCTGCTCTGGCTGCCCCCAGCCCCTGCAGATCCCTGGCCCAGCCCCAGCCAGGTGCAGGTGCCCAGGCTGCTGCTCCTGGCCATTCCCACCCCATTCCTGGGGCTTTGCCCTGTCACAGCTGATTTTCCTGGGGCTTTGCCCTGTCACAGTGGATTTTCTCGGAGGGACTGGACTCTGGGCAATGCCTGGCATGTGGGATTTCACTCAGTGCAGCTGTGTAGCAGCCGTTTTTGCCGGGCTTGCTGTTGTGTTGAGGAGCTGGCCCTGCTCTGAGCACCCTCCTTGGCCAATCTGCCCTCAGCACCTGTTTCCTATTGCTGCATTGGCTGATTTTCCTACCTTTTCTTGTCTCAGGGTTAAACTCTGGGAGGTAACAGACACCTGAAATTACAGAATCACTGAGGTTGGAAAAGACCTCTGAGACCATCAAGTGTAACTGTTAACCCAGCACTGGATTTACCACTAGCACCTGTCCCTAGGTGCCACATCCACGTGGTTTTTGAGCACTTCCAGTGACTGTGCCACTTCCCTGGGCAGCCTGCCCCAATGCCTGACTGCTCTTTCAGTGAAGAGATTTTCCCTAATATCCAATCTGCACTTCCTCTGGCACAGCTTCAGGCTGTTTCCTCCTCTTGCTTGTTCCCTGAGAGGAGAGCCCGACCCCAACCTGTCCTGATGGACTTGGACTTTGCCAGGTCACCTGGGTGCTGCAGGAGTGTGCAGCTTATTTCAGGTGAAGAGGTTTTGCAGCAGTGCTGTGACTGTGCCCTGGTTCAGCAGCCCCAGGGCTCTGTCCCTGTGCTGGTGCCATGAATCATCATGTGAGGATCCCTGGGGGATGGATGTCAATCCTTCACACTCCTGCCCAAGCTTACAGGGCTGCCAGTCCTGGGAACAAAAGCTGTGTCCCAGTCTTGGAAATCATAGAATCCTGCAGTGGTTTGGGTTGGAGGGTCCTTAATGATCATCCCTTTCCACCCCCTGCCATGGGCAGGGACACCTTCCACTATCCCAGCTTGCTCCAATCCCTGTCCAGCCTGGCCTTGAACACTTTCAGGGATGGGCAATCCTGTGAAGTGTATTTAAACAAAAAAAGATGGATGTGCTGCTCCAGAGTTCCCATCTAAATCCTGGTGCAGCACTCCTGTGCACAGCTGCCTTTTGTTCCTGCACATTCCCAGGCAAAGCAGGTGGTGTTTAATTTTTTTCTGCATTAAAAAAAAATAATCTGTGGCGTGCTGTGCGGGGCTACTCACATCTGTGCACTCTATGTAGGTCAGATGTGTAGTTGCTTCTTTACGAAGACTAAACTTGACAGCGTTTCCTCGCTGCAGCCAGCGAGGGAGGATCACAAAATTCACATGCTGCCTCCATGAGAAATGTCCTTAGGGAGCACCCCACAGGGGCTGTGTGTGCAGGTGAAGTTTGCTGCCTTCCTGGTGTGCTCCAGGTTTGTGACAATGAGCTTTATTGATGAAAGATTTATCGGGGCTGCCTATCCAGCCTTGATTCAGTGTCATGTCAGATTAGCCTTGCAGCTGGAAATGCTAAATGCTTCCCTGCCCTGCTTCCAGCAGCTGCCTTTTGCTCTGCTCCCTCTAAAAAGCCTGTTCCCTAATCTCTGCAGCCCGTGTTGCTCCTGCTGTATTTCTTCACGTGCAAATGCCTCTCCCTCCCCTTTCCTCCCCCCAGCCAATCCTGTTCTGGGATTCCTTGACCTCTTCTGACTCTGGCAGTGGTGGAGGAGAAAATGAGTCGGAAACAGACAACCTGTCATGCCCAGGAGCAGGTTAGGGACCTGATCTAACACCTTGTAGAGCAGTTGAGAGTCTCCCTTTGCTCAGGGACACAGCCTCAGATCCAGGTGTGTGTGGTCTTGCGGGAGATGCTCCCCTGAGGTGAAGCTAACAGGGATGAAGGACGCGGTTCCTGCTGATGTGCTGCTCAGCAGGGTCCTCTGATCTCCTCAGTCTGATCCCAGCCCATGGAACAGGGGAGCTGAACCAGTCTGGCTGGCTTGTACATGTTGGGAGTTTCTTCTGTCTTCAGTCCTGGGGTTCTATGGGTGATGTAGGAGCTTTGACAGGAGGGGCTTTTTTGGAGGGAGGACTTGAAAACGGGTCCCTGAACATCCATTAAAAACAGATCAACAGAGGACCTAAGGTTCATTTAAATCTGAAGTGAGAACTGGCTTTGCTGCCCACATTACTTTTCCTGAGCTGAGATGACCTTGGAAGCCACCACGATTGGAGCAGTGGCCAAGGGGGATCAGAGCAGATGAAGATTGATGTGTGGATGTCCTTATACAACCCAGTGCAGGGTGGAAGATATTTCCAGTGTTGAAATTGTTCTGTCTGCTCCACAAGTCTTACCAAGAAACATTTGAACTGAAAGAAGGGCTCCAGCTGCCACCTCCTCTTCTGAAACTGAGCAGGATCTGCAACAAAGGAGGGATTCAGCAAAGGAGGGATTGTCTGCAAGTGCTAACAGCTTTCCAGGAGTCTGCACGTGGGATGGGAAGTTGTGTCCTGAAGCAGCTGGATGAGCACTCAGGAGCTCGGGAGGATGAGCAGCTCCTGGTGACTGGAGCAGTAAGTGGTGGTAGGTGCAGCATTGATCTGGTTGTGACTGATCCATGGATTTGGGAGCGTTGCTCTTGGGTTGGAGCAGGCTTCCAGTGCGAGGGAACGGACTCTGGGATGCTCAGAGCTTCATGGAAACAAGTGGTGTTGGAACACTTGAGGGCAAGTTGGAATAATTGAAAATTGCTTCTCCTGCTCTGCAAGGATTCCAGCTGCAGTCCTGATTCTGGGTGTGTAAATGAGTGTGAGCACATCCCAGTGCAGCTCTCTCTGCTGCAGAGACCATCTTGCTAATTGCTCTGCTGCTGTGTTCAGCCACAGATCCAGGGATGAGACGTTTCCCATGGCTGCTCCTTCCCTTCTTCCTAAATAAGATGAAGAGTGCCTTGTTAGGGAAGCTCCAGAGTGCAACCAATCTCTTAAACTCCTGCTGATCAACTGAAACTAAGAGGGAACTAATGAAATCCCTATTGCCACAACACATTTGTTTTCACCTTTAAAAGGAAAATGTGCTGGTGAGTCAGGAGTCCCACCAGGAGATCTGGGCTTGTTTTGGGCAGGAGATGGAGTGGGGACCTGGGGGCTTAAAGTGGAGGCAGAGAGCAGAGCAGGGAGTGAATTTGCTGTGCTCTGGGTTCTGGTGAGCTCACAAGTGGAGTCCCTCAGCTTTTGGGGGTCTCTCAGCTGTTCTGGTTGTGAAGCAAACAGAGGTACTCCAGTATTTTGCAGTTTTCTCCTGACTTGATTTTAAAAGCAGGGTGTAAACTCCTTATTTTTAGAGATGGAAAAAGGGATGGAGGAAGAATCCTGTGCCATTCTCTGCGTTCACAGCAGAAATGAAATGTCTGCTTTGGCCAAAGCAATGAATCTCAAACATTTTCATGGCAGAAAGTCCTTCTGTGAAAGGTTTGGAGGAAGTTTGTGCCTCAAGGGGAGTGAGCCTGGCTGAGCCTTCAGCAGCTCATCAAGACCTTTGTTAATTTGATGCAACCTCAGGTGGGAGAAGATGAACTAAAGGCTGAGTTTAGTGATTTGAGGAGGTTTTCCTCCTGAAAGGTCAGAGGTAAAGAGGGTTTTGCATTCACCAGGACCTCCATCCATGGAAAAGTGGCCTTGTGAAGGACTGACTCTTCAGCTGTTGGGGCTGGATTTCTCCTGGCAAAACCTTGAAGGTCTCAGTTGCCAAATACAGCAAAGCTCAGGTTTTTGGAAGGCACAGACACTTAGGGGCCATCTCTCCTTGGCTCTGGTGGGTGTCTCCTGGGCCCTTCTCTGGCTCCAGTGCTCCAGAGTGTCAGAATCCAAGACATTCCTCTTGGGCTGACCGAGACAGGGGTCTGGGCAGCCCTGGCAGGAAGCCAAAACCACTTGGGGCTTTGATTTCAGCCCATGGAACAAATTACCAACCTTATATGAGGAGTCACAAGTC
>VZRH01003810.1:16685-42885 GCA_013397555.1 Urocynchramus pylzowi | reverse complement strand
CATCACTGAGAACACGAGCAGAAGACTCCTGACTCCTTCTTGGACAGCTGGGTTGGGAAAAGCGGCTTCCACCAACACCTGGGGTCATCTCAGAGAGCAGAGAAGACCCCGACACAGAGGAGCACATGCAGCCAGTTCCCTGCATGTACAGTTCAGTGCTGTGGTGGTGGTGGGCACCATCCTGCCCTGAGGATGCCAAGAGCCAGAGAGCCTCTCCCCATGCAGGGACTGGGCACAGCTGCTCCTGTGGTGCCAGGGAAGTGATGTTTGTGTGACTGCTGGAGGCAGCAGCTCTGCATTCTTGGAATTTTGGGATGGGTTTGCTTCCAGAACCAGGCTGCTTCTCCCAGCAGCCTGCTTGTTCTCTCCCTCCTCACAGCTGGGATGAAATCAGTCCTCTGCCTGAGCTGCTGGAAGGATTTTTGTGACAGCCAAGTGTGACAACTCAGGAGGAACAACGAGGGCCACAGAGGTCCTGGGATTGTCAAAAGTCTGCCAAGCTCTGTCCCTGACTCTGCCACCACCCTGTGTGCCTCCAGTCCTTTTCTAAGAGGAATTTATTAACTTTCTGCAGTAATTTTCTGTCTGGCTGCTCCTTGCCCGAGGCTGGGGGGGAATTGAGGTGGAACTGCCCCCTTTGGGCTGGACTGCACACCTGCCTGCCTAGAGAGCTGTTCTGTAGGGAGCTTCTCCACATAGAGCCTTGTCCCTTTGCTGATTCAGCAGCAAACCACCCTGGTCAGAGTCCAGGAGGCACTTCAGGGTCTCCAGCACTCCACTGAGGCTGTCTCCATTAACTTGGAGTGTTAAAAAGGAGTAGGAGTCTCTGGTGCTCAGCTGGGAAGTGCTGCCTGTCCCTCTGCTGCCACCCCAGGGTGCCACCAAGGCTGTGCTTTGATTTGCCTCCGTAGATTATTTTGATCTTAAAACACCTGGGAATGCCACAGGAGCTGGGAATCCTGTGTCCCCTGCTTGCTCCAGTTTATTAAAATCCCCCATCCATAAACAATAACTCTTCAAAGCTGTGTGTGCTGCAGAAGCTGCAATGCTGGGTCATGTTTTATACATGACCCTGCCAGAACCAGCCTGCTCCTCTGGGGGCAGCTCAGATCTGGCCATCCTTGAAGTAATGCTCAAAACAAGGTGTCTCCTGCTTGTTCAGCAGAGCCTGAGACTCCTTTAAATAAAAATGTGACACTGGATTTTGTCAATAGTATCTGGTTTGTCCCTTGGAATGGGAATTATTCCTGACTGATGTCAGCAGTGCCTCTGGGATGGTGGGATTTAGCTGCAGATTAGCATGAGTTACTTGGTTTAAAGGAAGGCAGAAAACATGCCAGCCCAAGCAATTTGACCAAACTTTACATTTATCTGTGTTGCAGGGACAGTGGGGAGCTCCTGCAGCCCAGGCTGGAGCTGTCAGTCAGTGCTGGTGGCTGTGTGTGGCACCCTCTCCCCCTTGGAAAGGGGCTCAGGAGATGGGAGGAGTCACTTTTTGTGCCCCTTTTGGGGAAGAAGTGTGCTGGTTTCGTGGTGACTGAATGGTGGGAAGTGGGGAGGGCTCAGGAGTCAGGTGTGAGTCACTGTCTGTCTTGGTTTGAACAGACAGGTGTCTGCTAAGGAAGGCAGGACCTCCTTTGAAATAGAGAATGTAAACTCCCTCCCTCTGAATTATTATAATTTTGAAATTAAAAACCTCTCAGGCAAAGATATGGGAGCAGGAATAACAGTTCTTTAATAGGAAAATTAAAAATACAAATGCAATAGTACAAATAAACAAAAAAACCAAACCACTGCCAGAGTGAGAAGAGGCCCTGGCTCGCTGTGGGTCAGGGTGGTGGCAGCAGTCCCATCCCAGGGTGGCTCAGCCCTCCTGCAGTGCCAGCTGTGGCTCTGCTGGAGCAGGGATCCTGGACAAGGGGGGAGTTTTCCTCTCCAGCTCCAGGGCTGCTGGAGATGGGCCTGGGCTCCCTCTGGGAATGCAGGGCAGAAGAAAGCTGCTCCTCTGGGAATGCAGGGGGCAAAGGCTGCTGGGGTGTTCCCAAGGGCAGATTGGATCCAGGTAGGAATGCTTGGCTCCTCCCCTGGGCAGAGCCTCTCCCAAGGGATGCTGGAATTTGATCAGCCCTGCAGGGACACTCAGTGGCCATGGACAGCAGAGATCTCCTGGAGGGAGGATTGGCTGTGGGAGAGATGAAGAAAACTGCCCAGTGAGCAGCAGAGAACTGCCCCAGCTCTGACAGATGGGGACAGAACACACACATATCTTACAACCCAGGACACTGTCCCTGGATGTGTTTAAAGAAACTGGACGTGGCCCTCAGTGCCATGGCTCACTTGATGAGGAGGTGTTGGGTCACAGATTGGACTTGGTGATCTCAAAGGTCTTTTCCAAGCTGGCTCATTCTGTGCTTCTCTGAGACTCAAGCAGAAGCCCTGCACATCTGGACTGTCCCATCACTACCACACATTTCCTGTGGGTGGAATTGCAGCTATTTCCAGGTAATAATCTGGCACAAGCAGCTGAAATGTTGAACCAAACCCCATTCCTGTTTGTGGTATTCACTGAGTAAAATATCTTTCCGTAAACTTTTGCTGTCCATGTGTACATCTTCCATTCTTGGTGGGTTTTTGTTACCCTTTTCTGTCCCAAGATAAATATCCTGGAATGAGTGATCTCATGATTTCAGATTCTGTATTATTTTTTGAGTGTTGCACTTTTCTTTCCTCTCTACCTTTTGCTGCCTGGCCTCCTCCAGGGATGTTGTTTTCAAGATTTATTCTTGCAGCTATTTCAGCAGGATGGCCAGCAGCAGGCATAGGGGAAAAAAAAAACCCTCAAAAACCTCAGGATTTTCATGTTGCTTGACCTCAGGAGCCCCAAGTGTCAGGAACCTGATAATAAACATTGCCAAACCTTGGAAGATGGTGGGAGCTGGTGACCTTGTAGTGCATGTTTGGAGAGACTTGTGCTGAAATTTCAGGTTCCTGATGGTCTCTTTAAAATGCTGTGCTGCACCCCTGCATCTGATGAAGGTGTGGGAATTTATTATTATTTTTTAGTTGTATTCTGATTTAGGCCCCAAAAGCCAATGAAATCCTTGAGGTTCCTTAAGGCTGCCCTGTTGTGAGTGTTTTTAATTCCTGTGTGCTCATTCATCATTGCAGCAATGAACTTGGAAAGGCAGCACAGGGAAGTAATTATGGTAGATACTAAAAAAATCATAACCAGAGTTTGAGGAGTCTTGGGGTGTTGTGGGGGATACATCCTCAGCCCTGCTCTCTGTAGGACCAGCGTGTGTCTGCTTCCATGTGAAGTCTTTTCACACTTTATGGGCGCTCTCATATCCCTGCTTCCAGTTTAATTCCACTGTGTGCTGTCTGTGAGGGAATCCCAGGATGATTTGGGCCCTAAAGCCCATCCAGTGCCACCCCTGCCATGGCAGGGACACCTTCCACTGTCCCAGGCTGCTCCCAGCCCCATCCAGCCTGGCCTTGGGCACTGCCAGGGATCCAGGGGCAGCCACAGCTTCTCTGGGCACCCTGTGCCAGGGCTCCCCACTCTTCCAAGGAAGAATTCTCTCCCAGTATCCCATCCATCCCTGCCCTCTGGCAGTGGGAAGCCATCCCTGTGTCCTGTCCCTCCAGGCCCTTGTCCAAAGTCCCACCTCAGCTCTCTTGGAGCCCCTTTAGGCCCTGGAAGGGACTCTAAGGTACTAATTTTTGAAGATGTCCTGAGTTATCACCTCTGTTTCTCTGTCAGTCCAGTTTATCTTCAACTTGCCAAGTTCTTGATCTTTATGGTGACATCCCTTGGGAGATGCCAGGGGTGTTCCACAGAATGAGGTATTCCTTGTATCAGGAAGATTTTATTCACTGTGCAGCTTTTCCAGGCCAGAACACTTTTGCAGCTGATGAGCCAAGCTTGGCTTGCTGATATTCTAGTCTGAGCTGGGTGTAATTCTGGTTTCACTACAGCTGTTTTGATACACAATAATAGAAGAATTTGGCTCTGTGATAAATGGGGCTGTGACAGGGCAGGAGTGTTGGCAGATGGCACACCTGGACCACATGGCTCAAAAGAAACCTTATTGACCTCATGAAGCAACCTTAGACTTTATTATTCCTAGGGAGAAAAAAATAAATCATGTTTCTCCTATTCTTTGTGTTCTGCAGGCTTGTCCAAAGGTTTCCCTGCAGGGATTTAGGCTGTGTATTTCAGGGAATGGGACACAGACCTTGTGGTGCTCCCTGTGCCCTCAGCCTGGGGGTGTTGTCACCTCAGTGGGCTGTGGGAGCTGACCCCAGCTCAGTGGTGGCACAGGGGGGATGTGCCCAGGGGATGCCCAGGCTGTGGGTCAGCTCCTCCTGGGGCAGTGTCAGGCAGGCTCAGTCCTGCTGCTCCAGGAGCTGTGTCTGTCACTCTGGTGCTCCCTGAGCTCTGCTCTAAGGGGCTCATCCTGCTGGTGTTGGGGCAGCAGAGCCAAAGGCACTTCCTAAGCCTCCATTGCCAGGATTGTCTAATTGCTTGTTTTGTGTGCACTGCCAGTGTGTGTGAGTCCCTCTGCTCCAAAGCTGTGGAAGTCTTTGCAGAGTCTCTCTCCTAGTTTTAAAGTTCTTGTTGGGATTTTAGCTGTTTGTGGAAAATCTGAGCATCTTCTGCCAAGCCAGGGCAGACAGGCCCCAGGTCCAGGCACAGGGGTTCTGTCTTCCCTCTGGGAAGCCTCACCCCTAGAATTCCTGGGAAAGGCAGCACAAACTCAAGCTGTACCAAGGGAAATATGGGCTGGATATCAGGAAAAGGTTTTTTACAGAAAGAGTGATAAAGTTCTGGAGTGGCCTGCCCAGGGAGGTGGTGGAGTCCCCATCCCTGGGTGTGTTTAACACAGCCTGGATGTGGCACTGGGGGCCAGGGGTTATTGAGGTGTTGGGGCTGGGCTGGACTTGATCATCTTGAAGGTCTCTTCCAACTTGGTCATTCTGTGAAACCAAACTGGTTGGTTTTGACATAATCTGTGTTTTTCAGGAGCTTCCTCTTCCCTGGGCATCTTTTGGATGTTTTCCATAGTGAAGAGGGCCCACCCCCAGAGCCAGCAGCTTTCTGACCAGCAGAGTCTCTGGAATGTGAAATCCAAGAATTAAATCCCCCCACTCTCAGACACCTCTGCTGCCCATCCAGGGCAGCTCTGCTCACAGCCCTGTCCCTCCTGCTCCTGCTCATATGTAATGCTGAGGATCCAGAGCTATTTTTGCATCTTCATTTAATTAAGGAAGGAGGGTTGATTATTTTCTAAATATCATCTTTAGGAAGAAGAGACTTCAGTGAAACTTCATTCCCCTGGCTGCCTTTGTCCTCTGGTTGCTAATTATTTTTAAACTGCCCGTCATGTTGTGAGCAGGGTTGTTGTAGAGTTTTTTTGCAGTTGTCAAAATGTCAATTCTAATGAAAATCTCCACAGACACACCATACCTAAGTGATTTAAGCCTTTAGGCTAAACAGGCTGCTGGTAAAATGCTGCTCATTTTCAGATGAGTCAGAAAGGTTTGTGTGTGTCTTTTTTTTTTTTTTTAATACAATTTTGTTTGGTTGGAATGTCTTCATCAAAATTGGTTGTTGAAGAGTTTTTTTCCCCCTTTTTAAAGGCTAAGCAGCTGCCTGTCAGCTCACCCCAGAGCTGCTTGGAATTCAGCATCTTACATAGCAGTCACATTTGGGAAAAGGGAAGTTCCTGTGTAATAACAATAATTGAAAATTAATAGTAGATTAAATTAATACATAATTAGAAAACACTAATGCTCCCTGTGAACAAAGGCTGATTCCTACAGGAGCCTTATGAACTGAAGAGGGAAAGTGGATGATGCTTTCCCTGGGCCCTGTCTATTCCAGCCTGCAGATCATTAAAGCAATTATAATTTCACAGAGGTTTGATCTGGAATTGATTTCTTTGTGATAATTCAATTTGGAGCCTTGCTTCCTCCGGGGGAGCAAACGACAGAAGATGAAGTGTGTAATTCCTGAGCTGTGTCCTCAGGCCTGGGGAGGCTGGGACCCGCCCAGGGAGGAGCCTGCATGGAGCCTGGGACCTCTCAGGCATCATTAGGAGGTCATCAACAGCAGCTGCTTGGGGTGGGAGGAGGGGTTGGGTCCCTACATCCTTTAGCTCTGCCAGGGGCATTTAGGGTGGGTTTCAGGGAAAGGTTCTTCCCCAGAGGTGCTGGCACTGCCCAGGCTCCCCAGGGAATGGGCACGGCCCCGAGGCTGCCAGAGCTCCAGGAGCGTTGGGACAGCGCTGCCAGGGGTGCCCAGGGGGGGCTTGTTGGGGGGTCTGGGCAGGGCCAGGGGCTGCCCTGGGTGATCCTGAGGGTCCCTCCCAGCTCAGGATATTCCATTATTCTCTGATCCTTGCTGGGAGTGTACCCCTAGAATCTTTGCCTGTGGTGAAAAACTTTTGAGGGTGTTCTAGCACAGGAGCCCAGCCTGGTGTTTCCAGCCTGTGAGCTGCTTTGGATTTGTCCTGATCTCCACAGAGCATCCCCAGCCTTGGCTGCTGCTGGTAAAGGCAGGGCCCTTGGTCCTGATGAGCATGGGATCCTGGAATGCTTTGGGTTGGAAGGGGCACTAAAGCCTATCCTTTAGGGAAGGGACCCTAAAGCCCATCCAACCCACCCCTTCCACTGTCCCAGGCTGCTCCCAGCCCTGTCCAGCCTGGCCTTGGGCACTCCAGGGATCCAGGGGCAGCCACAGCTGCTCTGGGCACTCTGTGCCAGGGCCTGCTAGGGAAGAATTCCCTGCTAATATCCCATCTAACCCCACCCTGGGCCAGCCTCCTGCTGCCCGTGGGGATGCAGGAATGTGCTGCCCTGCAGGCTCTGAGGAGCTTGTGAAGGCTCTTTCTCAGTAGCCAGCCCTGGGGGTAAAACAGAAAGAGATGGGGAGGAGGAGTAGGAAGAGAGGGAAGAAAATGAAGCACAGGACAGCAAAATATGCAGAGGCAAAGCAAATCTAAGGCAGCAGGGAAAATTGGGACCTCATGAAAAATAATGATAAAGTTTGCTAAGCAGCTGCTGAGCTCCATCCCTCCCCTCCCAATTAGGTTGCATTAGTGGCTTGTGGGAAGCACCACAGCCTGCTGAAACTAATAGAGGCAGAAAGAGCTATTCCTTGGTGAATTTACTTTCTTCTTGGCCCAACACAACATTTAACTTTTATTTTTGTTGCTTTGTGCACAAACCCCCTCCATTTCCCTAATCTCTGAGGCTGTGTGTTTGGGAATCCTGGAGGAACAGCTGCTGGGGCTGGGGTTTTGTTCCTAATTCTGTTTGTGTGAGTTGTGACTTCAGCTGCTCCTCTGTTCCAGGGCTTCAAAAAAAAACCAATAAATGGAACCTGTTCAGAAAGGAAAGAAATTGAGAGACTTCTAGCTTTAATTGCATTCATTAGGCTTGGTTATGATAATAAGGGGATATTAGGGAGAGATGAATTTTAAAAATCCATTATTTCAATCAGAGGTAGGCAGGAAGGGTTCATGGCTGATTCCCTAACACTTCTCAGTAGCGAGTGTTTATTCAATGAGTGCATTTCTTTTGATCTATCTTATCTCTGTATTTAGTGAGGGGGGCAAAAAAAGCCATCTTAGCCCTGCAGTTGTACTTTGGACTGGTCTGGGTTGGAGCAAACTTAGAGCTCATCCCATTCCACCCCTGCCATGGGCAGGGACACCTCCCAGTAGCCCAGGCTGTCCAAGCCCTGGCCAGCCTGGCCCTGGGCACTGCCAGAGCTCTCTCCTCACTGCTGTGGGCCCACAGAAAACAAATCCCAATGATTTTTCATGGGGTGGCTGCTGCTGGTGTGAGGAGCTGGGTTTTCCCCACTGCAGCTGCTGGGGGGACACAAGAAGTTTCCATGGTGGAAACTTGTGGGAAGTTTCCTAAGAGGGGATCTCAGGCCCCAAGCCCTGGGATTAGGGGTTCTCACTGCTCCCTGTTGCCTGAGGAAGGGATGTGACACCTCATGGGGCTCTGTGGTTCTCCACAGCTCCCTAAGGGTGCAGCCAGGGTGGGTTTGGGCTCTGCTCCCAGGGGATGAGTGACAGGACAAGAGGAGACACCCTCAGGCTGTACCAGGAAGATTTAGGTGGATATGAGGGAAAATTTCTTCCCTGGATTGTCAAGCACTGGAACAGCTGCCCAGGGCAGTGGTGGAGTCACCATCCTTGGGGGGATTTAAAATCTGTGTGGATGTGGCACTTGGGGACATGGATTAGTGTGACCTTGGCAGTGCTGGGGAGTGGTTGAACCTGATGAGCTTGGAGGTCTTTTCCAACCTTTGAATCACTCAGTGATCCTTTGGCTGTGACATCTCCTCATTGTGGTCCTGCTTGGGGTGTCCCAGTCATGATCAGCCCAAACTGGCTGAACCTGCAGTGAGGAATTTGGGGCTGAGTGGCCTCTAATGTAGAGGGGGACCTTCTAAGTCACCTTTTGCCTTTTTGAAGGCCTCTCCCACAGAGCAGTGCCTTGCTTGAGCTGCTGCTGGTGCCAGGTGTGATGAGCACCCCCCACTGCTGCCTGTGGAGAGCTTCTGGAGCTGGGGATTTGTCTGTAAGAAATTCTAAATGCTTCAGTGTGTGACATCTTGACAAGAACATCTGACAGACTCAAAGTAGTGCTCACAGAATAAAAACAAATTTGGAGAATTTGGTGGTTTCCACTTAACTGAGGGGGTTTGCAGTGCCATTCACATAGCTGGGGATGTCAATAAAGTGACACATAAAATGGGGTTATTTTGCTACTTATTTTGTTGCTTTGAAATACTGATTCAAAAAAATCAAACCTTTTTTTTTTTTTTTGCTTTCACATTTCTCATTAGAAAAGAGCCCCTCAAACTGTACCTTTTCTTTCAGGAAAAGGGAGAGTTTTGTTGAGGTTTCTTTACATTTTTGTAAAACCCCAAGTGCTGAGTTTGCTGCTCATGTGGGTGCTCTGGCTTGAGCTTTCTCTGATCTACATTTTTCATTCTTAAAGTGAAAAGGGACAGAGCAGGATTATTTCTTTCACAGACTCCCAGACTGGTTTGAGTTGGAAGGGACTTAAACCTCATTCACTGCCACCCCCTGCCATGGGCAAGCACACCTTCCACTATCCCACCTTGCTCCAAGCCCCATCCAGCCTGGCCTTTTTTTCTGCAGATTAAATGTGTCCAGAAAAGGAATTTTGGTCAACTGCAGGTCCACAGCAGGAGTTAATGTGATACCTGGGCAGTGGTGGCTCTGTGGCTGCCCCTGCTTGGGCACAAAGTTATTAAACATTAATTTTAATAAGTTACTAATAACACAACGTTATTGAACTTTGTGTCCTGGGCAGGTTCCATGTGGAGCAGGTGGGTTGGCAGGAGGGGAGGGATGTCTGGACATTTTTTTCCTCAACTAGGAGTAGATACACAGAGACTGTTCTTGGCCAGAGCAGCTCTGCAGTGCTGCAGCACCAGGCTGCTCTGTCCTGTTGTCACCCCCAGAAAGGATGAAAATGCATCCCAAAGGGTCACACCTGCTCTGACAGCTCATTTTTCACCTGGCACCAAGATGAATCTGTGATGATAACAAGCTCCAATATACTAGAAAAATGTTGCTTAAAGCAGCTGGGTCAAATTGAGCTAATTGGCTCTGGCCTCACTAATTCAAGACCTCAATTAATTGGGTGTGTTTTGAGGGCTGGGCTTTGCTGCTCTCCAGGGCACAGCCCAGCTCTGGGTTGTGTAAAAGCAGCTGGATGCTGGGCAAGGACTTTGGGACCAAAATGAGTGATGGCTTTGTACCTAGAGCTGCCTGTGGCTGAGGGGTTACTCCATCAAACCTGCTCTTTCATCAAAGGCAAAATGTTGGTGATATCTGAAATGAAAATTTTGGATGGCTGCTTGCTCAGAGGTTGGGATCCTGGCACTCTCAGCAGACATTAACTCAGACTGGACCCTCCCCAGCTTGGCAGTGGGATGAGCTCAAGCCTGCCCCAAACACTGCCTTGAGCTATTCCAGACTTTTCACCCATGAAAAGAAGCCATCATTGCTTAGAGGTTCTGATTCTGCAGAGGGATTCACATTTCCTTGGAGGTGGAATCCCCAGATTCCTTATGGAATGTCATGCTTGGAGGCACCACAGCTGCAGTATCCCAGGAGCTGCAGCTGAATCTCACCTGAGCCATGTGCACACAGGTTCCTTCCAGTGCTTCCTTCAAGCCCTGTGGGGCCCGTGGCTCCAAACCCTTCCCTCCAGTGCTGTACCCCACATGCAGTCAGCTGCTGGGAATTTGTCCTTCACTGCTGGAGCCACAGGCTTTGTTTCTTGCCTGCTTTGTGTGCAGGGGTGGATTGAAACAAGATATTGTGCTGCTGGAGGCAAGGTTTGAATTGGATTCCTTCACCATGTGGTAAAATGAGAGGTCATTTTGTCTTGGGAGAGATCCCCAGGCGATGCCCCCAGCCAGCATCCTGGGCAGGGAGGGGTGATGCTCCTGGCTGTGTGTTCCTGTTCCCCACTCTTGCCTTGCTCTGACCCCCTGATAAGGCACAGTGTGGGTGCATTTAGGGGATCTGAAGTGCTGAGCTGCTTTCAAAGCTGTTTAAAGGTGAAGAGAATTGGCGGAGTGCAGGTTTAGGAGCTGGATCCTAGCTGGCTGAGGGGGAGGCACCCGAGCTTATGGAATTTGGATCCAGTAAGGGCAGCAGCTCCAGATGCTCCAGCTCACAGGGATGCTCTGCTTGGCACCAGCCCTGAGCTGGGAGAGGAAGAAGGAGCCTGTGGATTTGGGAGCTGGGATCTCAGCCTGTGCTCTGTTAATCACAGAATTATGGAGCAGATGCTCCAGGGAGGGACCCTCAGGATCCCCCAGGGCAGCCCCTGGCCCTGCCCAGACCCCCCAACAAGCCCACCCTGGGCACCCCTGGCAGCGCTGTCCCAGCGCTCCTGGAGCTCTGGCAGCCTCGGGGCCGTGCCCATTCCCTGGGGAGCCTGGGCAGTGCCAGCACCTCTGGGATAGCCCCTTTCCCTGATCTCCAGCCTGCCCTGACCCAGCTCCAGCCATTCCCTGGGTCCTGTCACTGATCCCACAGAAGAAATCGGTGCCTGCCCCTCCCCTGCCCTTTGGGAGGATGGTGAAGAAGGATAAAGGGAAAGCCTCTCTCACTTCCCCTCTGCCCACAGAGCTGCCCTCTTGAACCAGTCTGGATCAGTGTCACCAAACCTCTCATCACAGCCCTGTGTCCTTGGGAAGGGGTTGCTTTAGAGGCTGCTTAGAGCAGCAGTGGCCCTGTGGGATGCTGCACGTGATTCTTCAGTGAGCCAGTGCCTCTGTGCTCAGCTCCCTCCTTTCCCCCTGCCAGGCTCCTCTGCTCCCCAAATCTTCTGTTTCTGCCCTTGCTTCCCAGTGGGCACCTCCATCTGCAGCCAGGGAGGTGGCACTGCCCATCCCAGGATATCTGACTCGGTGGGTACCAGTCCCTCCGTGGTTCAGTGTTGCCTTGGTACCTGGTAGTGATCAGCCTGAGCCCTACTGGAACCTTTTCCTGGTGTCCCAGGGGACCTGCAGTCTCCTGGTGTGAGGGAATTGCTCATCTGCACAGCTTGATCCCTGGCCTGGTGGAGAAATGCCCATTGGAACCTGCTGAGCTGGAGTGAGGGGGGCACAGATGCAGGGGGCACTGCTGCAGCCTCTCTGCATCGCTGATGAGCCAGGCCAGGATCTCAGGGAGTTGGAGCTGTCCTGGAGAAAAACCCCCAGGAATCCTCTGCTCTGCTGCAGACCTTAGGGAGACGTTACAGCTACAGGCTGGGTGAGAAGGAAGTGGAATATGGGATGATCTTTAGGGCTCAGGGCAAATTGAGCAGCATTTTTCCTATGAGAGAAGTGAGATGGAAACCATCATTCCTACAAATGGGAAGAAATAAGGGAAATTCCCAGGTGTTGGGAAGCTGGGGGGGGTCTCTTTGAACCTCTCTGGGAGGAGAGGAGATGTGGTGCAGCAGCCAGAGGAGATGTGAAGCCTCTGTCTGCTCTTTCTTGCTCCTGTGAGCTCTGGACTCCAGGACTGTCTCTGGCTGCTTTTCCAGGCACAGCAGTGCCACCAGTTCGTTGTCCCTGCTCTCTGAGCTGGTTAATTTGTGGAGCAGCCCAGCATGGAAGAAGGGCTGATGCATTCTGATTTTTGTCCAGTTTTGAACTGGCCCTGTAGTTTCTAAAGACTAAAAGTTTATTTTGTAGAATGAGAGAGAAAAATCTTCCAGGTCCACATGGATGGGTGGATACTGGTGCCAAACAGCTCCAAACCTCATTTGGAATCCTATGACTAAAATGTGGCCAGTAACATGGAATCTAAATGGGAAAAGAGGGGAGCAGTTGTGTGGATTTTAGTATTTTTATTGTCCCAGTGCTTCCTCTTTAAACTCAGTGAAATATACCCCCCCATAAAAGCACTGTGGGGTTTGGATTTCATTTTGTTTGGGGTTTGTGAGAGTAGGGAACAGCTGTATGTCCGTGATTGTTACTCCTCCTTGCTCATAGATTCCAGGAAGGAAGCCAGGCTTGAACTGCAGGGTTGGGGTTCTGTGGAAGGGACCTTATGCCCAGTGGCACAACTTGGCTGGGCATAAAATACCTCATGGAAACTTGTTCTTGTGGAAAGATAATGATGGCTTTTTTTGAGAGCAGAGACCACAGAGACAGCAGGACACCAGCTGGGTGAGGGATGCTGTCCTGGTGGCACCTGCTCTGCGATGCTGGCAGGTTGTTGTGTGGGATGTGACATTCTCAGTGCAGATGTGGCTCTGCAGGTGGAGCCAGGGCAGTTGGAAAAGTGGTTTGGGCTCCCTGGGAGTGAGAGGTGCAGTAATGGAGGTAAGACTGTACTTAGTAAACCGTGTTTAACATGGTTCAGTGTTAACATTTAAATGTTGAACAGGCAGGCTTTGAGTGGAGCCCAAGTCTCTTCTTGACTTGTGTCTCATTTGCATCCTAATGAATTCCAGGGGTGCTGGATCACCAGCAGTCCCCAGATGGTTTTGAAAAGCCAGGCCCAGCAGCAGGGGGGGATCAGAGAATCACAGATTGGTTTGGGTTGGAAGGGACCTTAAAACTCATCCCATTCCACCTCCTGCCATGGCAGGGGCACCTTCCACTGTCCCAGGCTGCTCCAAGCCCCATCCAACCAAGTGTCCAGGTCCTTGGACACTTCCAGGGATCCAGGGGCAGCCACAGCTTCTCTGGGCACCCTGTGCCAGGGCCTCAGCACCCTCACAGGAAGAATTCCTTCCCAGTATCCCATCCATCCCTGCCCTCTGGCAGTGGGAAGCCATTCCTTTCTCCCTGTCCCTCTCCAGCTCTCCTGGAGCTCCTTTAGGCCCTGGAAGGGGCTCTGAGCTCTCCTCATGGCCTTCTCTCCTCCCGGTGAGCAACCCCGCCTCTCTCAGCCTTTCCTCAGAGCAGAGGGGCTCCAGCCCCTGCAGCATCTCTGGGGCTGCTCTGCACTCCCTCCAACAGCTCCAGGTGCTTCCCGTGCTCAGGGCCCCAGAGCTGGGGCAGCACTGGAGGGGGAAGTCTCCTCTCACACACACACAACCAGGAATCCCAAGTTTATATTCCTGCCTCAACAAGACCTTTACATCTTCTAACCTGCACTGATCTACAAGAATCAGAAATACTTTTCCAAGCTGTTTTGCTCTTCCCTTAAGCCAATGGGAATGGGAAATCCATTTAAGACAAATTGGGCTAAATCAACCCAGGGAGGATGCTCTTTGAAATCAGGGAATGTCTTGCTAAGGTGTCTGCTAAGGAAGGCAGGAGCCTCCCCTGAAATGCAAACCCCCTCCCTCTTCCGAATTATTATAATTTTGAAATTAAAAACCTCTCAGGCAAAGATATGGGAGCAGGAATAACAGTTCTTTACTAGGGAAGAAAATAAAAATAAAATAAACGATGCAGTAATACAAAACAAACCACTGGCAGAGTGAGAAGAGGCCCTGGCAGGCTGTGGGTCAGGGTGGTGGCAGCAGTCCCATCCCAGGGTGGCTCAGCCCTCCTGCAGTGCCAGCTGTGGCTCTGCTGGAGCAGGGATCCTGGACAAGGGGGGAGTTTTCCTCTCCAGCTCCAGGGCTGCTGGAGATGGGCCTGGGCTCCCTCTGGGAATGCAGGGCAGAAGAAAGCTGCTCCTTTGGGAATGCAGGGGGCAAAGGCTGCTGGGGTGTTGCCAAGGGCAGATTGGATCCAGGCAGGAATGCTTGGCTCCTCCCCTGGGCAGAGCCTCTCCCAAGGGATGCTGGAATTTGATCAGCCCTGCAGGGACACTCAGTGGCCATGGACAGCAGAGATCTCCTGGAGGGAGGACTGGCTGTGGGAGAGATGAAGAAAACTGCCCAGTGAGCAGCAGAGAACTGCCCCAGCTCTGGCAGATGGGGACAGAACACACACATATCTTACAACCCAGGACAGGGAAGTTCTCGTATCTCCTCCTTGGCACCTTGGCACTGAGCTGCTCATGAGGATGGTGGCTGGGGACTGGTCAGGATGTGCTGAGCGCTCTGTGCAGGCAGCACAGCCCCTCTGGTGTGTGGGGCATTGCTGCTGCTCTGGGAGGGTGGGCACAGTCCTTTGGAGGAGGTGTGGCAGGTTTTCCCTCCTGGGACAGCACTGTCCTGGGACAGCTGTGGCGGTATCTGAGGGGCACAGGTGTTTCACCTTCACTGTCAGGGTGATTCCAGAGGGGATTTCAGCTGGCAGTGTCCATTACCAGAGCCAGACATGGCTGCAGCCCTGTAAGGCACCTTTGCCCTGTAATTACCTTGAAGGCAATTACCTTTCTCCTATAATTAGCACCATGTTACATCTGCTCCCATCTCCCTGTGGCTCTTCCCTCCCACCACACAGACACTGGCTTAGCATCCCTTTTACTGCCAGGAGACAGACAGTCATTCTCTGTGGGAGGGGTGGGGAGCAGGAGGGATTTGTGTCAGGACCCTCTTGGATCAGGGTTCCATATCTGCTGGATGCAGGAGCAGAGCCCAGCAGGTTGCTGTTAATCCCCAGCAGCTCCACCTCTGCGAGGGCACAGCAGGAGTGTCACTGCAGAGGTGGCAGAGGGGAGGACAGCAGGAGGGCTCTCCCTTCCCATTCCCAGATCCTGTTCCCAGGATCCAAGCTCTCATCTGTGCATGGGCTTACACAGCCCTGGGGGAAGGACCACACTGAGCAGAGATCCCCTGCTCTGTGCTGAGGAGGAGTCTGCAAAGCAGGAGTGCCCAAAAGGGGAGGTTTTGGGGGGAACTGGGGTGTGGGCAGAGCAAGGAGAGGGTGCTGGGGCTGGTCCAAGCTGCTTTGGCAAAGGAAGGAGCTCAGGAGCTGAGTTAGATCTTTCACAGTGGTGGTGGGTACTTGGAGCAGGGGAGAAGCCCATGTTGGGGTGCTGCCTAAGGGGGACCCTCTCCAAAACCTTTGGGGGTGTGCTCAGGCCGTGCCCTCCGTGCACCCACCTGCCTCCATCTGTCTGGGCCAGCAGCAGCCACGTGTGTCCAGCAGTAAAGTGAGCCAGGAGGGCCCTGCAGAGCTGCTGAGCCAGCAGGGGACAGCTCCAGTGGCCTCGTGCCTTTGCTGACCCTGGCTGACCTGTCAGGTCCCCCTGCACAGCCCCACCGTGCTGGGGACAGGGGGTAAGGAGTGGGGTTTTAGCAGAGCTGCTCCTTTGTGGAGGTCAGAACTGTGCTGGGATGCAGGTGCAGAGCTGGATTTGGAGCCCCTGTGTGAGCAAGGATCCACATCCCATCCCTGAATCCCAACCATGTGCATGATCTGCCTCAGAGCTGAGGGGCTGGGTGAGCAGCTCCTGGGATTTTTGTGCAAGGTTTGTGCTGCAGAAGCTAGTGTGGAGCTGCAGCGATGGCCACAGTAGATGTTACAGATAGCACACCTGCTATTCTGGTTTAGTGAGTAGTTTTGGATTAAAACTGGAAGATTTCTGCTTTTAAGTGAAGTGAAAATGAACTTCTGCCCTAAGTCCATCTACTCTACCCCTGCTCTTGCAGTATTACAGGACCATTGTCCTCAGAAACTTCCTGTGCATAAAGGGGCTCCAAGAGAGCTGGAGAGGGACTGGGGACAAGGGTTGGAGGGACAGGACAAGAGAATAGCTTTTAACTGAGAGAGGTGGTTTAGATTGGGTGTTAGAAAAAAATTCCTCACTGTGAGGGTGCTGAGGCCCTGGCACAGGGTGCCCAGAGCAGCTGTGGCTGCCCCTGGATCCCTGGCAGTGCCCAAGGCCGGGTTGGACAGGGCTTGGAGCAGCCTGGGACAGTGGAAGGTGTCCCTGCCCATGGCAGGGGGTGGGGTGGGATGTGTTTGAAGGTCCCTTCCAATGCAGCCATGCTGGGATGATGCACTGGGAGCAGCTCTCCGGGGACTCAGAGGCTCTTGTGGGACACAGGTTCCTCTGCACCAGCCCCTGCTCCAGATGGGAGGTTTCTCCCAAGCTTCTTCATCAAGTGGTTTTGGTGAAGAGCTCTCAGAGTTGTTCAGCTTCAAGCAATGTTTGAAATTCCAGCTTTGCTGTTTGTTTGTGATTGGCCTGAGAAGCTGGAGGGTCCCTGAGAGTCACTCAGGGCTGTGATTGCAGTCACTGGGCACTGGGAGCCTGACAGCTGGAAGGGGAGCAGGAAAAGTGTTATTCCCTCAAACAGGACTGAGAGAAATTTGAGTTGTAGGGACCATGAACCTAAGGGAAAGCTGTGGAAGAGGAAAAAACCCAGATTTTACTATATAATCTGGCTCCCACCTGGTTGTGCAATTAAACATTTTGTTTGAATTAGCTCCAAACATGACTGCAAACATGTATTAGAGTCCTTCAAATGTTTGTAAAGAACCTCCTTTAAAGTGCCCCTTAATGAAATACTCTCATTCTCCTGAGTTACTTGTTTGTGTAACTGCTCCCCCCTTTTCCCACCTGCCAGATTATGCAGTTTCATGGAAAATGCAGTTTCATGGGAAAAAACCCTCCAGGAGAAACCACAATTTTTGGAGCATTGGTATCTCCACTTTTAGACCTGCTGTTTCCTTTCTCTTCTTTTTTCAAATCCTGCCATGACTTTTCCCAGCTGGATGTGGGCCATGGAGGTGTCACAGAGCCAGTGGGGGTGTCACAGGTGTTCCCTTCTCAGAGGCTCTTTGGTGGCCCTTTGGCCACCCCTGACCCAGCCAGGGGAAGGTGTGGAGCATGTCTTGGTGCCACCTCATCCTGAGCACAGCCCTGCCTGGGTGGGAGGAGTTGCTTGAGGTGCAGATAGTGCTCAGGGTAGCAGTGCAGCCCTGTGTACATCTGATAGCAGAGCTGGCTGTTCACTTACCAGTAAATAACTCTGTGGCTGGGGGCCATTTCTGGCTTCTTGCTTCATTTCCCCATCTGTAAAAATAGTCTAATGGAAAAAAAAATCAGGCTCAGGCCTCTCAGGAGAGCATTTTCTTGCTGCTTCCCTGAATGTTTAGTGCTGTTGCTGTTTTCCTGTGGGGTGCAGAGAGCTCTCAGCCCATTACAAGTGCCTGGTGCTGTGCTGTGCCAACAGCCATCCCAGGAGGAGATGCCCAGGGAGCTTCCCAAAGCTGCAGGGCCACAGGGTGAGTCCAAATCAGCTCCTGACCGTGCCACAAGATGCTCTTCTGCCCTGGGATGAATTAAGATGACTTTGGATGCAGCATCCCCCTCAGCTGGAGTGTAAAAGCATCTGGTTGCAACCTGGTCAGGCCAGGTTGGATGGGGCTCAAAGCAACCTGCTCTGGTGGGTGCAATCCCTGCCCAGGCAGGGGGGCTGCAGTGCCATGGTCTTTAAATGCCCTTCCACTCCAACCCATTCCCTGATTTCTCTGTGTAGCAGTTTCTCTTTCAGCCCAGGTGATTTTCTGTCTCACATGACTCTTGCCCCCGTGGAAAGCTGCCTGGATCACCTCTCTGCTGGTGAATTTTCTAGGATAAACAACCCAAAAAGGGGCAACCAACTTGCTTGATTCTGGTGCTCCCCAGCTGGTGCAGCAGTGGGGTGGATCTGAGTCCTGTGGTCAGCTCTCCCATCTGCCTGCCTGGCCTGCTGCAAAAGGGTTTTCTTCTGATCCATTAGGAGTTCCCCCCGTGACTTGCTCTGTGCTCTGTGCGTGAATATCTCATTCCTGTGTCCGAGCCGCCGTGGTGGCTTGGGGACATCCCATCTCCTGGTCCCAGCTGGGTGTCTGGGGCTCCAGAGCTGCACCAGCCTCCTGATTGTGCTGCTTGAATATCTCTGCAGGAGAAGAAAATACTGGTAGGAACTGTCATGGTGTTTTCCACGTGGTTTTGCCTGATTTCTGCCTTTCAGCCATGGAAAATCAGCCTGATGTTGAGCATTATGCACACCTTGTGGAGGTCCCAGAACTGGAGATGTCATTTGTTCCAGGTTATCAGTCAGCTCTGGAAGCTCCAGAGGAATCTGTGGCTGTCTCATGTAACCCCACCCAGGCAGGACTTTTTCCACTGTGTGAAATAACTCAGTGAATTTCTAATTAGACAAATCTAATTAAGGGCTGGATGTAAGGACTGTGCCTAATTGTAATGATACACCCACCCATTCCATTACAGAAAAGAATTGCTGGTGTGCAGCAGACCACCCAGCTGAATGCAGAATGAACATCCCCCTCTCCAGCTGGAGCTGTGTGGATGGTGGGGACATCCCTGGAGGTCCCCTGGCCGTGGGGAGTCTCCTGTGGCTGCCCTGGGATCACTGGCTCCTTTGGCAGGAGGCTCTCAAGGGGTGCCTGTGATGATGAGGGTGAGAAACTGGTGAGAGCTCTGAGGCACCATGGTGTGTGCACCATGGACTGTGCCCCATGACCAGGGGTCCAGGTGGCTGCTGGACTGGGATTTACTGGGTTTTGTGTCAAAGCTCAGCAATGGCAGAGCAGCAGTAGCACCTTCCCTTCACTTTCAGACCAGCTCTGCCTCATCTGATGTGCTCTCAAAGGCAAAAATAGCACAAAAAATTAATTATCCCACACTGGGGATCCTTTGTTCTGTGACTCTCAGTGCTGCACCATCACCTGGAGCCAACAGCATCTGCTGATGGGTAAAACTTCTTAGATGCTCTTTTCCCATGAGGTACCTCTGCCTTCAGCCTTGAAAATCAAGTGCCTGCTTATCCCAGAGCTCCTGCAGCATTCCCATCAGAGGGATGTGGTTCCTTAGAGCAGGACATAGACCTCAGTCCATGCACTGGAGTGCAGGGTGCAGAGGAATCAGCTGCACTTACAAGTCTGGAGTTTTCTATTCATATTTCTGCAGTAGTTAGTGCTGAAGTCACTGTTGCAGAAGAAACTGGGATGTTATCCTTTCTTTACCTTGGAAGTTTGTCCTGCAGTGTGAAGACTGTGCCAAATTTCTGTCAGCCCTGCAAGAATTTGGATATCAGAGGGGAGCCAAACATGGGACAGAGGGAATGATAACATGGCAGTGAGGTTAAATAGAGAGATAATTGATTGTTTTCAGTTCTGGTTTGGATGTGAATCCATTGTGGTTAATGAAGGAAGGCAAATTGAATTGAAGAGCCCTGTGTGGGAGGCTCAGCCTGGCACACAGCCAGTGCCAGAGGCTCCTTGTGGTGTTCCCTTGGTGTTCCAGTGGCTCCTCCCTGTGTCACTGGGTGTGTTTATGCCAGGTGAGGGGAGCTGAGCTCTGACAGCTCCAGTCATGGAACAGGGTGCCCAGAGCAGCTGTGGCTGCTCCATCCCTGAAGTGTCCAAGGTTGGAGCAACCTGAGGTAGGGGAAGATGTCCCTGCCCATGGCAGGGGGTGGGAAAGAGATTGTCTTAAATGTTCCTGCCAGCCCAGACCATTCTGGGATTCTGTGATGATTCTGTTTGGAGCAGGCTCAGGGGACATCCCTGTCCTTAGGACTGCCACTGCCAGCCCAGTGAAGTTGCATCCCACTGCTTTTGGCAGTGGAAACATTCTGTGGACCTCTGGCCTTGGGCAGGTGTGCCCAGGTGTGGTGGGGGCACTGTGGGCAGCAGGGGCAGCCCAGTCCTGCTCTGGGTGTAGGACATCTCCCACTGGTGAAGGCTGGTACAGAGATTTCCATCTTGGATCCTGCTGGCTCTGGATGAGTTTGTTCACAACCCTTGATGAACCTGGATCCCTGTGGTGGTGGCAAGGCAAGAGCCTTCACCAGGGCGGTGCTTTCCATGCTTACCTTGTCCCTCTGCTGCTGCACATCACCCTGCTTTGTGCAGCAGCTAAAAATAATGGCAGGCAAGGTGTGAGGGGGGACAGGGGACAGGGACAGCCCTGTGTGTGCAGGAAACCCGACTCCTCCAGCTGCAGCAGCCTGTCAGTCAGGCAGGCAGCAAGTGCCGGGCTCTCTCTGGATGCTCCCTGGCTACAGAAATAAACAGGCTCTGTTAATGCCTCTTGCTAGCCTTGACTTTTTGGTTTGTCTCTGTATTTTTAGCCTCAGGACACCGTGTCCCCAGGGCTGGAGAGGACCTGTGTTGCCTCATACCTTTCCCAACGTGTGAAGCCAGCTCTCGCCCTCCCCTGCTCCCGATTTAGCAGAGGGGAGGGGGCAGTGCTTCCCACTGGCCCCAGGGACAGCCATGTGAGGGCTGCTCGAAGCTCCCAGCACCCCTACTCCTGATGGGCTGTGGAGACCCAGTTTTGGTTCTTCAGGGGGTCCCAAGGCCTGCAGGGACCGGGGGTGCTGGAGAGAGGCCCAGCAGGGCTGGGGCTGCGTTGCAGTCCCCACCCTGCAGGTGACGTGGTGGGAAGCCACACCTCAGGGTGGCAGAGGGGAATTGTTTGGTCAGAGAGATCAAAAGCAAGACAGAGCAGAGGCTGGTGCAGGTTTGACTCACCATGAGCAGGCCCAGCTGCTCCTCAGGTCTCTGTGGAGATGGGTCACTGCTAGTGGTGCTTCTGTTCTGGGACTTTGTGGCAGCTTGAGCTTATCCTTGTCCTCTGCCAAGAGAGGGTGATGTGGGCATAGCAGAGAATCATAAACCCCAGGATGGCTTGGGTTGGAAAGGGCCTTAAAGCCCATCCAGTGCCACCCCTGCCACGGCAGGGACACCTCCCACTGTCCCAGGCTGCTCCAAGCCCCGTCCAACCTTGGCCTTGGACATTTCCAGGTGTCCAGGGGCAGCCACAGCTTCTCTGAGCATCCTGTGCCAGGGCCTGTGGATTGTGCTGTTATCCCATTACACCTGGCTGGGAGAAGGCACCATGTGCTGCACAAGGCTTAGCTGATCTTCATTAAAGCAGAACTATGCGCAGATTTTTGGGGGGCAGCCGTACAGTTCCTTAAAAGAGGCTGCTACTGGATTTTCCTGGGCATTATTCCCTGCCCTCCCTGTGCAACTGGTGCTCCTCAGCCTCGTAATTCCCTGTCCAAGTTCTGAGCTGAACAGCTGAGAGATTCTGCATTTTTTAATGGCTCTCTACTGTGCCTGAATTAATGGAAAAATGAACTGAAACCAAGATGAAGGCATTGAAGGGAGAGGATGACAAATTGGCTTTGGAGCATGGCAGCAACGAGCACTGTCAGGGGTTCACGCTCTGACCTTTATCTAAACAGAACTGTGTGTAACAGATAAGAATATTTAACAATAATTAATGTCACATCAGTGCCGAGAACAAAATGACTACATCAAACGGGCAAGAAATCCACTGCAAATTACTGAAAAGAGAAATGTCAGCTCCTCCATATCTGCAACCTGCCTCGTGCTGATGGGGCTGGAATGAGCCGGGAGGGCACGCGAGGAGAGGAGCTATTAAAAATGATTTAGGGACTGGGTGAACTGTGCAGGAATGGAAGCAGCAGCAGCTCTGCTGGACCAGAGTGGTGTACAATCAACCACCAAACCCAGCTGGTAATTGGGTGTGGGAGAAATGTGTACAAAGCAATTATCCCACTGCTGAAGTTCTGACAGGCTGCTCGGGGCTTCTCTTTGCTCTCTCCTGTCTCCGGGGTGTCCCGGTGTGCTGGGATTCAGCAGACACTGCCCTGCTCACTCAGCCCCCTTCGTGTTTTATAGGCAGGAGAAGCCATCAGGCTGGGGATGTTGAGATGTTTTTCATTCCCTTTCCGAGCTGGGGGGGTGTCTGGAGGCTGGCATGGTGCCCCACAGGCAGGGGCAGTGCTGGGGAGGGATGCAGGGAAAGCAGCTGGGCTCCAGGGATGCCTGTGCTCTGCCTGGGACAGGGAGGGCACTCTGCCACCCCTGATCTGATTGCAGAATGAGTGGTGGTGGTCCCATTCTCCAGTGGTGGATTTCATCAGTGTCGTGACAACACCAGCTGAGTGAGGAGGAGTTAACCCCTCCTGACCTGCCTCCTGCTGCAGAGCATCCCCTGGCCCTGGACATTTCACTGAGTCAGTGTGACAGGTGACTAGTGCCATGGTTGACTCTCACAATTAAAAGGCAAATATCCTGTATGTATGTTAAGATAAATTTTATAGATTTATAGTTATGTTTTACCCCCCCCTGTGTTGTTATCAGGGGTGGCCTGGGTTTGGGATATTTGGGAGGTCAGATTGTTACTCTGGCAGCACCTGACCTCCAATCAAGGTGTCAGGAAGTGATCTCCAGCTCTGGGCAGTGAAGAAGGAGTCGATGGACAGAACTTTGGGAGGGGCTAAAGGGTTAAAAGGTGAAACCTCCATGGTGTGGGTGAGCACATGGTGGGGAAAATCCTCTGCTCCTGGAGCTGTAACATTTTCTCTATTCAGTCTTCTGTTGTACTTTTGATAAGGTTTTAATAAACCTTTTAAATTTTGGAAGTGAGTATAATTTCTCACAGTCAAGAAATGGTTTGGGTTGGAAGAGACCTCAAAACACTTCCCATCCCACCCCTGCCGTGGTCAGGGACACCTTCCACTATCCCAGGGTGCTCCAAGCCCCATCCAACCTGGCCTTGGACATTTCCAAGGATGGGGCAGCCACAGCTGCTCTGGGCACCCTGTTCCACTCAGTCTGCTCAGCCAGACATTGTGAGAATGTTGGGAATATTCAGCTAATGCACAAATCAAGTTACAATTTTATTCTGAACAGACCTTTGTGCTCATCCTAATGAATTATTTCCTTACCATAAATTAATTTACCTGCATGGCCACATCTGGGAAGTGTTATCAGCTTCAGTGGGCAGAGCACAGAGGTGGAGCCCAGGGTCACAAAGGAGTCTGGGGAAGAGCCAGGAGCTGCTTCTGAATCCCTTGAATTTTTGGCTGGTACAGTAAAGGCCAGTGCTGTCACCCAGCCACAGTCCTGCTGCCCACTAATTAGTTTTGTTGTCAGCATTTTGCCAGTGGAAGGAGGCAGCCAGGTGCCTCTGGATTAGCCAGAGTGTGAAAAATGGCTTTCCAGCTGGCCTGGTGACCTTCTGACAGCAGGAGAGAATTCACAGGCAGAAGATGGAGATGTCAGGATATAAAATTAGGGACGATGGGGAGCTGTGCCTGCCCCTTGAAGTGAAACAGGAAAACCTATCCCTGCTCCCATCCTGGCCTGGGATGTGGTTTAGGGTTTCCTGTCCCTGGTACAGAAGAAGCTCCTGTTTGCCCTGCAAAACATCCTGCTCCCAGCCAGAGGCTCCTGCAGCAGGAGAGAGGTGGGAGCAGAGCCAGCTCCCAACACACGCCCTGAGCAGCATCCTGGCCCAAAAGCTGGGTCAGGAAAAGTGGCTGATGTGCTCAGTGGCCAAAGAAACCCAGCCCAGGGTGGGATGAGCAGAGAAGTGATAGTTGAAGGATCTGAGCAGCCTGCCCATGGCAGGGAATTGGAACAAAATGATTTTCAAGGTTCCTTCCAACCCAAACCACGCTGGGATTCTGTGGGTATGGATCCAGGAAAATAGGACATTTAAAGATCAGTTAAGACTGAAGCCAAACCGAGGTATTGTTTACAATGAAAAGCTGTGAATTTGCATCAGAATACAGGAGCAGGGCTTTGACAAAACAGGCAGTTAATTAAAGAGCAACTATTAAACCGGGTTCCTCCCTATTTTGTCTCCCATGAGAAGAGGTTCAAAAAAGGCACTTGTTAGAAAAACAGATTTAAATAAATCCAGGGTGTTACAGGTAACGCCTGGAGAAGCACAGAGACCTCTGCTCTGGTGCTTCAGGCTCTCTTTTCCAGGAGGAACACTCACACTTCCAGCTGAGCCACTCTGCCTTTGGCATGAACTCAAATGCTTTGGTTGTTCCAGGATTCCTGCCAGTCTCTCCCAGTGCCTCCCAGTGCTCAGGGGTCACGCTCATCCCCTGGTTTTATGCCCAGAAGAGGCTGGGGCACAATCAGATCCAAGCTCTCAGCTCCCATGGAAAGCTGGAGAAATTCTCAGTGTGGGGGCACACGTGAGGTTTCTGATTTGGGGCTTCTTCAGAAGGAAAAGCCTCAGCTGTGGGAGCTGTTCTGGGCAGGCTTGAGCCAACTGAGGTGCCTGGAATTCCCTGGAGACTCCCCAGCAGCTCAAAAGATGAACTCCAGGTTTCCCTTTCCTTAGAACAAGGAGCATAACACATCCATAAGCTCTCCTTGCTCTTTGACTCTGCTCCCTCTAGTCCTCTGAAGCCTCAGGATGAAGGGGATTTCTCACATCTCTCCTCCAGGGATGGGGCATGGAGAGAGGGGGAAAGCAGAAACCCCCTCCCACCTGCCTCAGCTCCCGAGGCACACATCAGCACCTCGATGTCACTTGGTCAGGGACAGGCCCCCAGGGAATGGCTGGAGCTGTGTCAGGGGAGGTTTAGGTTGGATTTCAGGACAGCTCTGGTCTCCTGAACCTTGGCTGTGCTGATGATTTCCCCCTCTCCGTCCTCGACACCAGCACCAGCCCTGCCCCACAATTTCAGGGACCATTGCTGGGACCATTCCAGGGGCCATTCTCTTCCTTTCAAACCCCTTGGCTTCCCTGAGGTGCCATTTCTTTTCACCCATTTCAAAAGGCAATTTTGCAGAGAAGTTTGAGGGGAGAGAGCAAGAGAGAACCCAAATGGAGCAGGAGTTTTGAAGTTGCACCATCTGATTTTCTCTGAGATGCTGCTGCTGTCAGCCCTTTTTATGCACATCCAGAGCTGGTGCCATCTCACACCTGGTCCACACTTGTTTTTAAATGACACATCATTGTAATAGGCACTGCAAAGATGGATCTTTATCCCCAATTAAATGGCATTTTTTGTCCTTTCATTTTCTGCCCAAGTTGAGGAGCAAATCTCTGGAGAGCAAGCTCTTTAACGAAGTAGGAGGTGCCTGTGAAATTAAAGGTGATCTTGTTTGCTAGAAGAAAATCAGTGCTGTTGTTTCCAGAGCACTGGGCTTGTGTGTGATGCCCTGAGTGTTCCAGGTGAGTGGCAGTGCTGCTGTCAGGATCCCAGGTCAGATGGGAGAGCATTCCATGTGGGACAGCTCCTGCACTCGGCTTGGCTGTGACTCCTCCCTTTTCCTGGAGTCCCCAGCTGATCCCAGTGTCAGCCCTGGGAAGGGAGAGGCCCTGGCCCCCTGTGTCCATCCTGCAGGGCCTTTTGGCTGGGCAGGAAGGGCACTTTCTGGAAATGCCCCCAAACCCCCATCTGTTTGCAGGTGCCGTGCCCTCAGCAGCCAGCAATGGGGACAGGATTGTGGCTTTTGGGAAATGAGAAGGTGTTTTGGTCAGGGGCTCCATCCCCAGGTGAGGAGGGGTGCAGGTGTGCTGTGCTGCTGGGGTGGCACTGGCTGTGCTCTGGTGGGACCAGGGACACCACATTCCAGCCCCACAGCTGTGCTGGGCACGCTGCCTTCGCTGCTCCACCCTAATTTAGCCCAGTGTGTGGAGTCCCTGCCCCGAGGATGAGTCGTGGCTTTTGAAGGGTCTGTGATGTATCTTGGTCAGAATCTGCACTGTTCCATCCCTGTTGTAGTGTGTTTTTATATTTTGTAATACTTTGTAATAGTTTTTTGTATTCCTTTAGTTTTCCTAAGTAGTTTACCCCAAACTGTGCCCCTTCCCTATACCTATGTTAACATTCTCCTGGGTTGAGATCATCCCCAAACCCCCCACCCTGACCCTCTGTCAATCATTCAGCATCCCATCCTCTTTATGCAGAACCTTCGGCCAAATCCCTCGTGTGATTAGCTGGAGGCCAAGAGTCAACCCCCCAAGAAGTATCCTATACGTTG
>VZRH01003810.1:3235-16615 GCA_013397555.1 Urocynchramus pylzowi | reverse complement strand
TCAGAGTGTCCCCCCGCTGTCGGACGCATCGGGGGAGCCCCCCCCATTGTCTGCCGACCCGGGGCTGGCCGGGGTCCCTGAGAGGCCAGTAGGGAGACCAGTACATCCCCTCCCCCCTCCCCCTGCTCCCTCACAATGCCATCAGCCCTGTGATTTATTGCCCTTCTGTGTGTTTCCTGGGCTCTTGGAGAGCTTCTGTTTAATTTTTATGCCCGGAGAGAAGGGAAAGGCTCGGGGAGCCCAGAGTGGAAATAAACCAGCACATTTTAGTGCAGTTACTTTGTTCAAAAGATGTTGTGCTTTGGCAGAGCACTTACCTCTGTTCTGTGTTGTGGTTTGAAGTGATTCTACAAAAATCCTGGGATTGGGCACTCAATGGATCAACTGCAGCCTTGCAAGGGCTGGGCTCAGCTGCTTCTGCTGCCTGAATTCCATAGGAACAGTAAAGGGAATTCACTGACAGAGCAGGGAATGGCCTTAAGCTGAAGGAGGGTAGATTTAGATTAGAGATTGGGAAGGAATTGTTCCCTGGGAGGGTGGGCAGGTCCTGGCACAGGGTGCCCAGAGCAGCTGTGGCTGCCCCTGGATCCCTGGCAGTGCCCAAGGCCAGGCTGGTTGGGGCTGGAGCAGCCTGGGATAGGAAGGTGGCATTGCTCCAGCTCCCTTGATTTTGCTCTTAGTGAGGTTTTTCTGTGGCACCTCTTTTCTGCTTCCACTCCATGTTATCAGTCAACTTGTGAGACCTCACCCAGGTGTAATTTAACATCCCTGGGGGCACAAAGAGCTGAGCATCCATGCTCTGCACCCTTCCCTGTGAGGAGCATCCCTGGACAGCCTGTCTGGACCAACCCCACTGCACCAGGAGCTTCTGCCAGTGGGTGCTGAGGGTGACCCAGCCAAAAAATGCCTGTAAAAGTCCTGCAGTTTCCACTTCTGAATCCTGGTTATGTCCCCACCTGGCAGATCTCTCATGCTGGGCACGTCAGCCAGGTATCTCAGCCATGGCAGGGAAAGGAAAGCACCTTAATTTAAAGTTCAGGAAGATCTCAGGGGACACACAGGAACTGACTTAAAGCAGAACATTTTAATTCCATCAGGAATAGTTTCAGGTTGGCCTAACCCAAAGTAAAATCTTCAGTTTCAAAAGCACATTTTCCAAATATTAAATAAATAAATGAACAAAACTATTAAAAAGTTTTACTGTGGGATATTTCACTTTGAAGAAACTCTGTTTTTTCCCTGAGCCATGGTGACCAAAAATTCCTGCCTGCCTCTGTCCTTGTCCTCTGCTAGCATTAACCTGATGGAGCAGTTTTTGTGGGATTTCTGGTGCCTGAGGCAGCCCGAACCACCCCCCCAGTGCTCAGCCCTGGGAACACAAGCACCTCTGTCTGCTCTGCTTCCAGCTCCCTGCTAAGCAGCTCAGAGTCTTAGCTCAGAAAGTCCCAGCTCTGATCCTTGCAGACAGCAGCAGCTTTGCTTCCCAGCACTGCACACCCTCCCAGAAAGTCGTGGATTATCTGCTTACCCTCCTCCATGTCCTGGTTCCTGCAGGGTGAAGAGCCACGGAGAGGAGCTGCGCCTGCTCCCGCTGCGGGCACGGGACAGTGACAGAGCCCCAGTGCCCAGCCAGCCCTGGTGAGTGACTCTGTCTGTGCTCCTGGCAGTGCTGGGTGGGGCAGGGCCCTGGGATTCCCTGGGATTCCCAGCTGGGGGACACAGCACTGGGATTTGGGGCAGCACCCACCTGGCAGGAGATGAGCTGTACAGAACCTTGGTTCTGAGGGTTCCTCCCTTGGAGCCTGATGGGAGAGGCTGATGTTCCCTCATCCTGGCCTGGTGTGTGTTCAGGGAGTCAGAGGTTGGTGGGTTTGCTGAGAGCCTGCTCCTGTCCCCAGTGCTGCTGGTGATGGAGTAGGGTCACTTTAACCACGGAGTCACCATCCCTGGAGGTGTTCAGGGAAGGTGTGGATGTGGCACTCAGTGCCATGGTCTGGTTGACAAGGTGGTGTTGGGTCAGAGGTTGGACTCCATGATCTCAAAGGTCTTTCCCAGCTGAATTCTGTGGTTCTTTGAGTCTGTGATTACACCCTGTGGGTTGTTCTGGACACGGGTTTGGGCATGTCTGCATTTCAGATTCATTGCCTGTGTTGCTGCTGGAAGTTCTGTTTGCAGTGTGTCGTGGTGGAGGTGAAAACGAGTGTGACTTGGGAGTAACCTGGAGGTGAACTCTGCTGCTGGCTCTGCTGGGCTCATCCCAGAGCAGGGACGTGCAGGGAGAGGCAGGTGGAGGTGCCTTGAAAGGCTGATCTGGAGCAGAAACTAGACAGAGCTAAATGACAAAATAGGTATTTATTGGAAGGCCTTAGAAGGACACAGCTTGGGCAGCACGAGAGCCTGGCCAGGGCTGCACCCAGGTTGAATCCGAGATGGATCCTGGTCATGAGTTTTTAATCAGTTTTGGTTCATCTGCATGTTGGGTTCAATTGTCCAATTGCAGCTCCAGGTCATGAAGTCTCAGCCCCCTGGCTTGCCCCCTTCTCTTTGCCACTGTTTGTGCTTTTTGGGTAAAGGTTGTCCTTGATTCACACAGCTGGGATGGAATTGTTTGTCAAACTACCCTGAAGAGAACCTGCTAACACCTAATATGAAGTTTCAGAGTTACATACCAGGCAGCAGAGAATCTGAAAAGTATCAAAGCTAAAAGCCAAGGCATCAGTGGAAGTGCTGTGCTTGGGGCAGGCAAGGTGCAGAGCTGCTGTGTGGGGCTGGGGGACCCAGGGTTGGGTCAGACCTCTGCTGCTGGCTCTGACAGGGGGAGCAGAGCAGCCTCTGGCACTTGGGCTGGGAGGAAACATTCCCGTGGTATTTCCTTGTTGGGGCTGTGTTTGTCAGTGCTTAGGTCAGGACAGAGGAGTTCCCCCTCCCTAAAGGTACAGGGGTGTCCTCAGGCCACGATTTAGGAAGTGCAACATCCCCCAGACCTAGCTTGGCCAGGGGGACTGAGCTGAAGTCACCTCTGTGAAGCAGAGGTTTTATGGAGGGATGGGAAAGGATTTAGGGATCAGGTGCAGTGGTAGCATGACCTAAGGGTTGGGAAATGCTGGCCTGGGAATGACTGTGCCTGTTGGAAACTTGCTGTGCTTCCTGAGCCACGAGGTCAGGGAGGGCTCTGCCTGCTCTGCTGGGAGTTTCCTTGTGCTAAGAATGGATTAGCAGGACTTCAGGGGAGTAAAACCTGGAGTTTGCTTCAGCAGAGGGTGAAGATTTCAGGGTGTCCTTGTTCTGTGCTCAGCTCCTGGCAGGAAGATGCAGCAGTGTGGTTTTCAGCAGTGCATTTCTCTTCCAGTCCCTGGGCAGATGGATGGAAGCAGAAATTACAGATTACCAGAGTGAGTTGGAAAGGGACCTTAAAAGCCATCCAGTGCCACCCCCTGCCATGGGCAGGGCCACCTTCCACCTTCCCAGGCTGCTCTAGCCTGGCTGTGGGCACTTCCAGGGATGGGGTCCTCAGTTTCCAATTCAGCAGGGTTTGCAGAACTTGGGTTTTAATTGGTGTCACAGTTGGTGTTTTCCTTTGGATATTGCATAGAAGAGAGAAAAAATAAACGTGATCAGATAAAACTTCTTATCACAGAGGCAGGAGCTCTGCTGCTGTGTGATGGACCCCTGGAGTTACCACATAGAGTAAATAAGGATCTTATTTGGAAATCTAATCCAGGAGACTCCAAATAACAGCAGGGAAAAGATTCACCTGAACTTCTTCAAATCAAAATGAGGCAGTTGAGGGAGAAAGGGAACTTGGGTTTGATCAGATTTGTTTATAGCCATTTTCAGTTCCAGCTTAGTGTACCTGCCCGTGGTGGTAGTGAGGATATTTTGACACAAAATATTCTGGCACAGGGATATTTGAACAAATGACCTGGCTAAAAACCCTGTTCTGCATGGCAAAGACAGCTACTGTACACTAATTCCATAGACCAGGATTTAACTCAGCAAATGAAATTGGGGGATTCAGCAGCATTGAAGAAATCCATGGATTTTTACTATTGAAGACATTTTTACAAAGAACACTCTCAGCAATTTTTCCAAGTTTTGTTTTGGTTGTTGGCATATTCAGTGGAATTTTGAAGTGTGGACCCTTCTTTTTATACAAGGTATTTACTGTAAGTGGAGGGAATTGTCTTTTATCCAGCAAGTTCTTCCCTTTCTCAGGACTCCTGAGCCCCTGAACACTGCTGGCTGATGATTTGCTCTTTCATTTTTCACTTCTCCCTGCACTTACTGGTGGCACACAGAATAAAGGTAGATTCCAGAAGGAGCTGCAGAGCTCCCTGTTCCTTGGGAGATATTTCAGTGGGGAAATATCTGTCATTCAGGCAGTTAGAGAAGAACATAGAGAGTGACTGAAGAACAAGGAAAGCTGATGAAAATGCCCATGATTGCAGGAATGCAGGGAAAGTGTTGGAAATAGCTGTTACTGAGTCCATCCTTACAGGGCTGGGAGTGCCCTCAATGAGAGGACGAGGAGGAGCATCCTTAGGTGGCTCAGCAAAAAAGAGATGGCTGAAATGTTCAGTGTGTCTCAGAAAAGCCCAGGGTGGAGGGGCCATCAGGGCTCTGAGCACAGATATCCCAGGCTCAAATCACCTGCTCAGGTCCTTATCAGCTCTGTCTGGCCAGGATTAGGGGAGCACTGGCAGCCCTTTAAGCTACGATCTCTGGTGACCTTCTTAGCACCCCGTGGGCCAAGGAAGGAAGGGATGTAAGAGCTTCTTAATTTAGAGAACACCAGGTCAGGAGGAGGTTGCAGATCCTGGAACCTGGCAGGGGCAGGAGCTGGGAAGGGCTGCAGTGTCCAGGGCAGAGGAGCCTGTGGGATGGGACCCTCACAGGGCTCGTGGTCGAGCCTAACAAAGCCAAACTGTAGGACTGAGTTCCCCTCTGTGCCTAAGGTGCCTCTGTCAAGGAGTGGGTGGTTGGATCACTCAGGTGGGAACTCATTCCAGAGGCTCCTCAGGAGTTGTGACCCATCAGAAACCAGGCTGAGGAGGGCACAGCAGAAATTCCCCCCAAAATGCACTCTCCCAAGTCTTTATCTGTAAAAAATATTCAAAGACACAAACAAAATTTTGAAGTTAAAACTCATGTTCTAAGTAGGCTCCTGGGAAGGATTGCCCTTCCCTGTGCTGGGAATGGTCTCATGGCACGTGCAGTACTTGGGAGAGGCTGGCTGGAGCATGTGGGATTTCTGGGGTAGGGGAAGGTGGCCCAGTTCCCCAGGGTCTAGAGGAGCTTTTGGCTGGAGCAGGCTCACTCCTGTCCCATGGGAGTGGGCTGTGGAGCCACCTGGCAAAGGCAGGCTGAGAGGAGAGCTCTCCTCACACAGAGCCCCCAGTCCCTGACCACTCTGCGGGGAAGCAGAGCAGTTTTGGGATGCTCTTGTCACACAGTCTGTACTGAAAGCAAAGCACAGAATCCCAGAAAGCCTTGGTTTGGAAAGGACCTTAAATCCCATCCAGTGCCACCCCTGACATGGGCAGGGACACCTTTCACCATCCCAGGGTGCTCCAAGCCCTGTCCAGCCTGGCCTTGGACACTTGGACACTTGCAGCATGAGGGGTTTAGGATAATCAGGGGTCATGTAGTGTTTGCACACAGCAGGAGTGGGGTCTGCAGGCTCAGCCCCTGGGGGTGTCCAGCTCTGAAGTTCTCAGGGATGGAGCCATCCCTGTGCCCCCAGTGCCTGTGGGAGCTGGGCTGGGCTGGCTGGGAGTGGGGAGCCAGGCAGGCCCAGCAAGGATCAGCTATTCCAGGACAGCCAAGCCCTGACACACCATTCTTGATGCTGGAGCCTTCAGAGATGGACACTGGGTGAGTGAAGGAAGAGGAGCTGCTAATTAACCCTTGATAAACACCCTCATGACTCTGTGCCTGGGCTTACCTGGGCTTTTAAATAACCAAATTACCTGCCTGAAGCTCTCAGCTCTGCCAGGGCACTGGAGAGGTGCCAGGTGATGCAGGACAGCACCCTCTGCTCAGGACCTCTGGTGCAATCTGAGGGTGGAAGGTTGTGTGGCTGGACTCTGGGAAGAGCAGAGTATTGGGTGTTTTCTAGGGGCTGTAGGGCTGAAAATCAGCAGAACCATGTTTGATCCCTCAAACATGAGTTCCCACAGCAAACATGACCCAGTGCACTGCACCCTGCCTGCTGTGGGACGCAGAACCTGGAGGAGACACAGAACACGTGGAATTGTTCACCTGTACATTCAGGCAAAACTCCCATGCCTCAAGAAAGCCATGGGTTAAAAAGCACCTTCTTAAGCCAGATTCATCTCTAGAGCTGAGCTGGTTTTCTGTGATCAACCCAAATGTTTGATTCTTTTAAGAGCTGAGCTAGGGATTCTTAATGAACACTCAGTTTTCTGCAAATCTTGATCTTACTGAAATACAATATCAATTTAAATTATCTGACTGGGGGATTTTTGCTTTTTTCACTCCTGGATTTCCTTTTGGAAGTCATCTGTTTCTCAGAACCTCTTAAGACTTGGAGGCTAATTCAGATTAAGGTAGCGTGTGAGTGGAGAATGTAAAATCTTTTCCCAAGTAACTGCTTGTGCAAACAGCAGACAGATGATGGCACGAGTCCCTCCTGCTGTGCTGTGGCTGTGATCAAACCTTGGGTGAAAATATTGGCAGAATGTCCTCTCCTGACTGGTGCAGCTTTGTGGCTGCATTCCTCAGTTCTGGAGCTGGAATGTGAGTCAGGAAGGAGGAATTCAAGGGGGTGCCTTAAAATGAAAGTACAAAAATAGATCTCCCTGCACATCTTTTCTCAGCTTCCCCTTACAAGGCTGCACTGACGTGTGCTGGATGGGATATGATGGCTCTGGCCTTGCCAGATGCATCAAATGGGACATGTAAGCATGGATTTTAGGGGGTTTTTAAGGAGACAAATAAGGGTTAGCAAGAAATGCAGAAAAGATAAACAGTGAGGTGGCCACAGTCACCAGGAACCAGGCCTGAGATTTGCTTCCAGCTCGGCCTGAACTGGAGATTTCAGGAAACAAGCCCAAAAGTTGCTTATTTTGCCATTTCATCATCAAATGTGCTGCTTCCCTGAGGCACTGACCTTTCACAGGCAGTGCTGTGACACAAGATGTGGTGAAACCTAAGGGAGCTTGTGCTGCCTGGAGAGGCTGGGCTGTGCCATCCAGAGCGTGGCAGATGGTGCCACACCCCTGTGTTTGTGATGAGCTCTCTGACACAGGGTGTTGGGGGTTTTTTTTCTGCTAAAATCCTTTATTTTTGCTTTCTTCCTGAGGGTGGAGGTTCCATTGGAAAGGCAGGGTCAGTGGGTCAGTGAGGCTGACCTTGGGATGTGCTGGGCAAGCTTGGAGGGCTGGTGTGGGTCCCCAGCTTTCCTCTGGTGGGTGAGCTCTGAAGGGGTTCCCCAGGGAATGGGCACATCCCCAAACCTGCCAGAGCTCCAGGAGCGTTGGGACAGCGCTGCCAGGGGTGCCCAGGGTGGGCTTGTTGGGGGGTCTGGGCAGGGCCAGGGGCTGTCCTGGGGGATCCTGAGGGTCCCTCCCAGCTCAGGACATTCCCTGATCGCTTGGGACAAACACTTGATCGTGGCCTGTTCCTACCCCCTTCCCTGGAGAGGGCCACAAAGGGGCCGTGGCAGCCTTGGTCTGTTGCCTGTTTTTCCTGTGGTACTGGGGAAAAGCCTTGTAATCAAACCTTGTTTCATCCCCCCACATCTTTCCCTGGGTTTGCTGTGCTGTGGGGAACCAGGACATCTGCACCCTGTTCACCTGCCCTGGGGTATCTCCTCGGAGAATCCTGGAATCATTACAGTTGGAAAGGACCTCCAAGATCATCAAGTCCAGCCCTTAACCCAGCACTGCCAAGATCATCACTAATCATGTCCCCAAGTGCCACATCCACATGTTTTTTGGATACTTCCATGGATGGTGACTCCACCACTGCCCTGAGCAGCTTCTTCTGCTGCCTGACCACCTTTGAATGAAGACATTTTCCCCCATATCCAATCTGAATCCCCCCCCGGCACAGCTTGAGGCCGTTTCCTCTTGTCCTGTCCCTTGTTTCCTGGGAGCAGAACCCAGGGTTGTGGAGAGCCAGAAGAAATCCCCCTTTTCCCCCTCTTCATACCACACCCTCCCTGAGCCTGTAGGGGTGGGGTGCAGTGAACCATCCCTTGGCTTCTCACAGTTCTGGTCCAAAGCCAAGGAGAAGTTTGTCAGGGCAGGGAGAGGTTTGTGGGCCACTGAGCTTTCTCTGGTGTTGTTAATTATCCATCATCTCTTGCCCTACTTTCCCTACAAGCCTTCCCTGCCTGCTCAGTGTCTGCTGGGACTGGGGAAAGTCCTTGTGCTTCTTCTGGGCTGGGTGGCTCAGCCCCACAGAGATGTTCTGAATCTGTTCCTTGCCCAGCTTTGCCTGTCACTGTCTGTGCCTTGATCTTCCTTGTACCCCTCCTGCTAGATCCAAAAAGTCTGCTGCATTCTTTTTTTTTTTTTTTCCCTATTTTCTTGTCATAGCTTTGAATGCCTTTATTATTCCTTCTTCCCTCCTCTGGCAGAGGTGTCTCTGCTTATAATCTTCTTAGCACTGAGGCAGCCTGTTCATTTCAAAGAAAGCTGCTTTAAAGGCAGGTGTGAGCCAGACTTGGCCGATTCTGTCTTTTCCCCTGTGGCTTGAAGGGCCTGAAAATATTCCTGTAATCATTTCACAGAATCCCAGACTGGTTTAGGTTGGAAGGCAGCTCAAAGCTCCTCTTGGTGCACCCCTGCCATGGGCAGGGACACCTTCCACTGTCCCAGGTGATGCAGGGAGTGACTGCAGGGCTTTGGGCTGACCCCACGCAGCCCTTGGGTGATGGGCATAGGACACAAATGGCACTGGAGGCAAGTTCTGCTCCTCCCATGCTCCAGTGAGGTGCCTGAGCTGTTCTCTCCCCAGCCAGCCCTTCTCCAGCTCTGCCTCTCCCAGCTCATGGCACCTCTGTGTTCAGAGTGGAGCAGCTCCAGTGTGCAAGGCTCAGGCCTGGAGGGAAGCAGGGTGTCCCCCTGTGCCCTCAGCCCTGATGGGTGCCCTGATGGGTGTGCCTGTGAGTCTGGGCTTGTCCTGCAGCCCACCCACACCCGGCCTGCAGAAGGCAGTGGGTGCATCCACCCCACAGCTGGGCTGAGCTGGGCTGCAGCAGCCAGGATGCTGCTCAGGAGCTGGGGGATGCCTGCAGGGATGGCTGCAGGGAGCCTGGGGGTGCTTTTGGGAGAGTCCTGGGGACAGCCAGCTCCAGCCTGGCCCACTCACCCCTTCCCTGTGTCTGGCAGACAGCCCTGGAGCACACCCAGGCAGTGCCCCAGCCTGCAGCAGCACCCTGTCCCTCCGTGGGGCAGGGGAAGGGGACAGCAGCAGGCAGCTGGGGGGACTCAATACCCTGCTGCATTTTGGCAACAAAAGCCAAGGAGTGAAGTTTGCTATGCCAGCACCCCCTTCTGCAGGAGACTTCTTTTTTTCCCCCAGATGCTTTCCTGCTTCTCAGGGTCTGGAAATGTGTCTGTGATGTTTACCTGACCCTCCTGTGTGGTCACAGCCTCTGCCTTGGCTCCTATTACACTTCCCAAAGCCTCTTCATTGCCTGGCTCCACTAATCCTTCCAGGAGCACCCATGTTTTATACCTTGGTTATGCCTCCCTTCCTTTTAATTAATTTTTCACAGTGCCTTGCTCGTCCCTGTTGCCCTTTTTGATTTAATTTATTGCTCACCAGCCATCACAACACCTGGGCAAGCCTTTAATTTATCTTTTCCTGTGTCCCTTGCACCCCTTTGCCCTCTCCCATTATTGATTTCTCCAGTTTGATTTCACCCTGTGCTTGCCAGCATCATCTCCCACCCTTCCCTCCCACTCAGAATTGCTTGGATGAGTTTTCCCCCCATTCTTGACCTTGCTGCATTGTAATTCCTGGCCCAACAAGCCTGGGATTGCTGCTTGTTGGATCCCCTCCCTTGCTTGGGCTTGGCTTCCACCCCAAATGTCTCAAAATTCCCTCTGGACAATCCCCATCCCATTGCTGTGATAAGGAGAAAGCTCCTTTCCCAGGGAGTCTCATCCAGGTGGAAGGGGTTGCTGGCCATCACCTGGTGCAGCTTCTGTGCTGAGCTTCCTGCAGGCAGGGAGGTGCTCCAGGGACAGGGATGGGCTGGGCTCTGCTTGGTTCCAGCTCTGACCAAGGAGGGAAGTGTGTGCCCCCAGCAGCTCTGCATTCCTGCCATTATCCTGGAGAGGAGGATGTGCAGCTGAGGCTGCCCTGGGGAGCCCTGGCTGCTCCCAGCCCAGCTCTCCTGCTGCTCTCAAGCTTTTTCCTGGTCTGCATTTAAACACTGAAGAAATTGTGGAAGGAAAGAGGGAATAAATTACTTTTCTTCTGTATTTTAGCTGCCCTGTGGCTGCCCCAGCCCAGCTCCCAGAGCTCAGACAAAGAGGGAACCCCCGCTTTGCTCCATGGCTGTGAGGAGTTGAGGGCTTTTATTTGCCACCATAAATGGTCCATTTACTTACAGAGCAGTTCCTGCCATTACCACAATGGCTTTGGAAAGCACATTACTGCAGATATTCAGGTTATTTTGTCATCTGTGGCCATGTGATTTGCAAGCTGAGCCCAAAAGTGGGAAAGGGGTCAGAGGGATGGGAACCATATGTTTGTTAAAAACACACAGCAAGGCAAGATCATGAGCTATTACCTGCTCCCCTGCAGAACAGGCACAAAACACAGCAGGCTGAGGCTCAAAAGAGTGGGTATCTACATAGTTCCCTGTTCCTGCTAAAAAATACTTTGGTTAGAGCTGTGCTCATGTATGGGATTTCCATTTCCATGGGGTCTGGTGTGGCTGAGCTGGTTCTGTCTGATGGAAGAGCAGGCTGTATGAAGGGTGGGGCTGAAACTGGCTCTGGCAATGGATGTGGTTGGATATATCATGTCCTTTGGAGAGCAGGAAAGGTTCTTCCCCAGAGGTGCTGGCACTGCCCAGGCTCCCCAGGGAATGGGCACGGCCCCGAGGCTGCCAGAGCTCCAGGAGCGTTGGGACAGCGCTGCCAGGGGTGCCCAGGGTGGGCTTGTTGGGGGGTCTGGGCAGGGCCAGGGGCTGCCCTGGATGATCCTGGGGGTCCCTCCCAGCTCAGGATATTCCATGATTCTATCATTCATTCCACCTGCTGACCCCCACAGCATCAAACTGGTAATCCTTGAGTGTAACAGCCCTGGGATTTTGTCACCATATGGAAAATGAGGAAGTACAACAGGCACTGCATGGGCCATGCAGAGCTTAGAAGATCTCAGAGGAAGCAAGGCAGCATCACTGGTTTAACTGGTGGTTGGTTATAAATACCTGTGGTTCCACAGTGAGGTGTTGGCATGGTTAGATCTGGTTAGGGAATAAAATGTGGGAACTGTAGGATTGTAGTTGCCCATGGCCTGGAGGAGCTGGCTGCTGCACTCAGCAGAGGTGTGTGGGAAACATGGAAACTTGTTCATTGCATTAAATTTAATTTTGTTATCTCTCTCTTATTCTTTTCTCTTCCTCATTCTCCCTATTTCCCATTCTTCCCTCTTCAGCTGAGTTTGGCACTGCAGGTAGGATCACCCTATAACTCCTGAAGGTAGGTCAGTTCCCTGATGCTGTCAGGGAAATCCGTGGGTGTCTGTGAGGTGCTGACCCTTTTTCCAAATTAAGAAGCTCTCCTTGTCCATCTTTGACAATTTTTATCAATGCATGAGCAAAGGAGAATGGCTCTCTTCTCCCTCTGTCTCCAGGTACAGAAATATCCTTTTTTCATGTAGGAACAGCCCCCCATTCTATCATCCTTACCTTACCCTACTTTTTACCAAGGTGTGGGGTGATAGGAGAGGAGGGAAAGACTTTAAGCTGAAGGAGGGCAGGGTTAGATGGGATATTGGGAAGGAATTGTTCCCTGTGAGGGTGGGCAGGCCCTGGCACAGGGAGCCCAGAGCAGCTGGGGCTGCCCCTGGATCCCTGGCAGTGCCCAAGGCCAGGCTGGACATTGGGGCTGGGAGCAACCTGGGACAGTGGAAGGTGTCCCTGCCATGGCAGGGGTGGAACAGGATGAGTTTGAAGGTCCCTTCCAACCCAAACCCTTCAAGCAGTCCGTGGCAGTGCATTTTGGGAGGATTTGCAGCATTTTGGGAGGATTTGTTTCCCAGCTGTCAAAGGAAACCTTTAAAGAAGCTGGAGACCATTTGGGGGTCAGTCAGTGACACAGTTTGAGATGCAAAGTGAGACTCCAACTTGAGCAAACTCAGAATTTGGAGAGGAAAGCTGTACTTTACTGATGGACTTGAGAGAGGAGATCCTGCTCTGGGTGAAGATTGCATGGAGACAGTAACTGACAGACCAGGATGTGTTTGGATCTGTTTGGGCAATTTCTCTTCTGTTGTGAGTTGTGGCTCTTTTGTGAAACACCCCAGGCCTGTCTGTGTGGTGATGGATTCAATCCATCTGCCTTCCCCTGGGACTGACACCTCTTCCCTGCTCCATGGGCTCTCTGCAGACAAGGAGCTATAAATAAACACCAATATCTCTCTTTGCAGGGGGTGCAAAGCTGCACTGGAGCTTTGCCTTTGTACATAAAAAGGGGCAGGTAAGGGATGCTCCAAGCCAAAGGCTGGCAGAAATTGGGAACACACATAGATGTAGATTGGGAACACACATAAAATCTGCAGAACTGTAAAATCAGGTGATATTATTTTGTAATTTGAGGAAAAAGCGTGAAAGGGACGGAGAGTTTTTGCTTTGGAGCCGGCCAGGTCTTCCAGTGAACTTTTTCTTTCTCATGCTCACAAGCAGAGGATAAATGCTGGAGTTTATAGTGCAGGTCAAGGTTTGATACACTGGGAGGGGTGGAGGAAGCTGCACTCCCCTTTCCTGGCTGTGGAAAGTCTGCTGAGACCCATCTGCAAGGAGATTTGGGGAAAAACCTTCTTCTTGTAGGGCCCTGGTGCCTGGGTGGTGCCTCCTGTGGTGCAGGGGGGAGTTCAGGGCTGTTCAAGGTGTAGCAGTGTTCCCTGGAGCTGCTGGAAGGTTGATGAGCAGTGTAAAACCTGGCTGCAGTTTGGCTCCAGGACCCTGTGGTGAAGGAGTTCCCACAGGTACAGGTAGAGCTCATGGGCACACTCAGCCTGGGAGGAGTGGCCAGGGGAGCAGTTTGTAGGGATGCCTGGATGTCTGAACTGTGATTTGGGCTGCTAACTACACCACTGGTGTTTTACTACCAAAAACCTGCATTTCAGTATTGATATTATACTATAATATAATACAATATTATATTATATTAT
>VZRH01003808.1:27618-40460 GCA_013397555.1 Urocynchramus pylzowi | reverse complement strand
CGCCGCTCTAGCCCGGCCGGGCGGCCGCGCCGGCTCCTCCTCGCCGGGCTCGGCCAAGTTGGGCGGAGGAGGAGGCTCTTTGGGAGAACTGTGCAAATCGCTGCTTTTCCAGGCCTCGGCGCCGTTGTCGTGCGCGGCGCGCTCGGAGATGTGGGAGATGAACTCGGCCGTCTGCAGGCTGCCGGCCTTCCTGCCCCACGCCGCGGCCTCGCCCGAGCCCCGGCCCTCCCTGTCCTTCACCTCGATCAGGAAGCCGTTGTTCTCGCTCGGTAGCGTGTCCACAGTCGAGGCGCTTTTCAGAATATTCCCTTTTTTCCGGTCCAGAGGGAAGGTCTGGTAGCACTTTTTGAGATCAGGGGAAGTCTGGACTCCTGTGCTCTTGGTGACGTTGGGGATGGACCTGCGGGCGGGCACCGTCATGTACTTGCGATAGGCCGTCTTGTAGGAGATGGCCTTGGCCTCCCTCTTGTCGGGGTCCTGCGTGGAGGAGGTGGAGAGCTGCTTGTCCCTCTGCTCGTTCTGGGCCTCGCAGATATCCTTAAACCTCACCTGGAGGGCTTTGTTCCGCTTCTTGATCTGCCGGTTGGGATCCAGCGCGTATTTCATCTCCAGCGCCAGGGAAGCCGCGGGCTCGACGTCGCTGTCCGAGGCGGTGAGTAAGCATTTGCTGGGCTCCTTACTCACCATGATGCCTGCAGCCAAAAACAGTGCAAAAAGCCTCAAGTTACAACAGAAAAATTACTTTTTTTCTCCTGAGGTTTTTGCAATATTTAAGCCACGTTCCTGTGATCCCACTGAAGTGGATGTGACTCGCGACCGATGGGCTCGATTCCGTCGAGTCGCAGCCCTTGATGATTTTCTAGAGATTTGTGTCTTAATTGTGTTTTACCTCAGTCTGTTTTGAATGCCTGCTCCTCAGAAGGGAGGTTTCCTGGTGCCAGAGTTTTTCCACAACTGTTTTCCTAGGATAGGACCGTGGCTGTCATGCCAGGGCTTCCCAGGAAGCAATTTCCTTCAGGAATATGTGCTCCCTGGAAGCCAGTCCTCTGAATTTACCTGTTAGTAGTAAAAACTACCGGCAAATTGAAAACCAAGTGTCTTTGTCCAAGTGAAGAAAAGTTGAGAGCTCTGCCCACTCTTAATTCTCCTTTAATGCAAATGTTTAGTAGCAAGAAGTGTCCAACTGGCATTATTTTTAGAGGGTGCTTGCTTACCAAACGTATTTCTGCTGTGTAATGTATTCAGCGTTCTTTGCAAGGAATTAGTTGGTCGTTAGAGGTGTCATTATTTGGATTTTTATAAAAAATTTCCACATGGCTGAAACTAAATACAGATTAATTATTATTAGCAACTGGTTGGTAATGCTGGGTGTGTAAAATTTATGAATTAATGAAGTTTTGGAGGAAGTCAGCAGTGCATCAATTAAGCTTTTGCTTCAAATGCAAAACAACTCATCCTTTCCTAGAAGCAGTAATGTGCCTTTACGATACAGCTGCTTATCCCAAAAAATCCTAAAGCACTAAAAACCTCCAAACCTGTGATGAATCACAGAAATTACTTAATCTGCTGTTGAAATATAAGCTCCTCCTGAAGGAGGAGAAGATGCCAACTGCTTAACACAGCATCTACCCAAAAAAATCCCCAAACCCCAATGGTTGTACAGATCATAGGGGATCTGGAGTAGCTGCATAATTAAGATTTCATTTTTACACCTCATTTGAAGTTGTAATTTTTACTTTCCTATTGTGCAAATTTCTCCCTGAGACTTGCTGAATTACCAAATTCCCACTTAATCCAAACATTCTGCATGTATCTCCTGCTGAAACCCTCAGAGGGACTCGGGAGTACAATGTAAAACAAGTAAAGGGACTTTCAGGTGTACTTGAAATATGTTTTTAATTAAAATTGCTTTGTCTATTTAATAAAATATGTGAGACTCTTGAAGAGTTAAGTGCCATAATAGCATCTGTTTTAGAAAGCCAACTCGGGGGCACAAGGGAATGAATCCTTGACTAGTCTATATTTAAAGTAAGAAAGCTTAATGGGGAAATAATTTCCAGTAGAAAACGGAATGTTTATGAGGTGTAAAAGTAAAAGTAACACTTCCTAAAGACACACACAGATGTGCATGGCATAGAGTCCAAGGTTGGACTTCTGGGTCAAAAATCTCATGAAAACGTGTCATTACTTAATGTGGTTTTTTTCATATTTTAATTCCCTGGTCCTGGTAATTTGTGAAGAAGGAACTGAAATATTCCAGAATCCCCCTAGTTTGCCTTTTTCTGTCTGACTTGTGATGTTCAGGGAGTGGTGAGGGAGCTGCAGTCGTTGGAGAAGGGGAAGAAGTTTTTCTGTGACTCTGATGTAGTGCAAAGTCTGTAGAAGAAGCAAAAAAGAAGAGAAAATTCAGGACAGAACCACTCAAGTAATGGAATCTGAGATTGCCAGATCCCAGTTTTCAACTGGGTATTTTAAAAATACAAGCCTAAGATCTGATACCAGGGTGAGCAACTCCCTGTTTTGGGGGAAAAGAGAGAAGAAAACGGAAATTCTAAGGGGGAGTCTGAAGATAAAAACAGAGTATGGGTAAGATCAGTTATCCCTCTGCCCATAACACATGAGGGACAGATTTTGAGGGGAATAAATCAACTACATTTGAATGTAAAGAATTTTCTGTTCCAGCTGAAACCCTAAATAAGGAGTTGGTCATGGGGGAACATCAGTGTCCTGTCCTGGCTGCTTTGGGTTGTATTTTAATTGTAATTGTGTTTGTGAGTGCCTTTATTTGAGGGACATAATGCAAACAGAGCAGGTAGGGCCATCCATTTTTTTGTCTTTCTAGGGCTGGAATTTGGGAAGGTTTAGTGAAAAAAGTGCTGGCTAAGATACAAACCCAGTCCTGCAGCTTGCAGCTGGACCACATTAAAGTCTATTGTAAAAACTACAGTTGAACCCCAAACCTCTGCACTTTAAAATTCCTGGAAGGAAATTTTCCCCAACAGTCTGGTTAAATTAATGAGTTGACAAAAAAAAAAACAAACCAAAAAAACACCCTAAATACAAGAAGACAACAGCCACTACAGCCTTTAGTTCCAAATCTGCCAGTGGGAGTTTCTGAGCTCCCAAGAAATTGTGGCACAAATTAAATGTTGTGTTCACAAAGATGTGAAATATTCAGTAACTGTGTCTGAAAAAGCCAGGTTTTTACCCAAAAAAGCTACAAAAATTGGCTGTTAGCTCTGAAAGTCACCATCTCTTAGGATTCCTTGGAGCTGTCAAAGTGAGTTTTTGGGCACTTGGTTATTTGACAGCAGGATCCATTAACATGCAATTTATTTTCAAGTATTGGCTTGATATTTCATTAGTCTCTGTGACCTGTCTCAATTTTCAGATTATTTTAGCTCCCACTTGAATCCCATCATTTTTGGGGGCTGCAGGATGGCTGGGTTTGTTTGGGATGACTTCCATGGAATTCATGAAGTCCATAACCCAGCTGAAACCAGGAGTCTGGAGATATCCTCCAGAGTAGATAAATGGGGAACTTCATTCTGCAGTTAATTTTGAGCATGTCTTTAATAGCCAATAAATTGATTCTTCACCAAATTGCTTGTCTCCTTTTCCCAACTGCACAGGCCTGATTGATTTAGCTGATCCAGAGTTTTTTATTCCCACTAGTAGCTGGGAGTAATAATTTTAGAGATATCTGTGATTAAGAATGACAACAACCAAAAGAAGTCGATTTTTTTTTGAAGCCTTGCTCGGATCCCGGTGTCTCTGAGGGGAACTCTCTTTGCTCAGCTGATAAAAGAACAGTTGAGGAAAGAGTCAATTGTGAGTTAAACACTTCACAGGGAAGAGTTGATAAAATATTTCCTGTTTGGTTTCATTTTTGGTTTGGACAAAGGGTTGCCTCCTATTTTGGCTTATTTAGGCACTGCCACAGCGTCGTCTCTGCAGGGTTTTTTGGATACTTGAGGAAACTACTGAGCTGGAGTTTCTCAGTTTATGGCTCATGCTGTCAGGGGGGTAATAAAGCCTTTGAATTTGAATTTTAGTTGCAGATGCCAATTACATGCAGATAATAGAGTTCAACTTTTTATCTGTACTTACTCCAAACAACGAGCTGATCTGCTAAACTAAATATTTAAGTAATCACAAGCTTAGTTTTTCAGGTTTTTTAGCCTTGATTTGTTTATAAACCTGTGGCTGATTACCCTTAAACAGCATCCCTCTATGTCTGAATATGGAAATAAACTATTAAATAATAACAACTAAAAAGTTATGCAGAGAGAAGCTTTGAGTCAATATAAAATCTTCAAGGTAATTATGGAAACCCCCAGTTAGGTGGCACAAATCTTTGCAGGACCTTCACTCTGCATCCCAAACTCTGCAGAGTCACTGCTCTGGGAGGAGAATTACAGTGTGGAATTTCCAGACTGATTGGTTAATGAGGGGAGAGGAGATTTGGAACTCACCTTGCAATTTCCATTTTATCTCTGTCAGTTTTATGACACAGAAGCAGATTCAGGATGTGTTAATACGCAGAGTGGGCTTAAACTTAGCAGGTTCCAAATGCAGATGAAAGGCACAGATTTCAGTGCTTGGGTTTCCAGAGCAAGTGAAGGCTTTGGAGATGCAGCTGGAAACATCTGTGCACGTATTAAGAGCACAAAGGATTTTGTGGATGGATGGATTGGCTTAAAATAATGCAGGGAATTGCAAATAATTGGCTTTTTGCATGGAAAGTGGGAAGTGATCTGCAGCATCTTTAGGCTTCTGGATATTTCCAGGCTGGACATTCTCCTGAGAAATCCCCACTGCTTCAGATAAAATTTTATATGCCTAAATATCACCTTAAACCACTTATTTTTCAAAAAGTACTTGATGTCTATAAGTTAGAAGTATATCCATGGAATATTTATCCAATTATACTGTTAAAAATAAAGAGCAGAAAGAAACTCAGATTTACTTTGTAGAAACAAATCCAGTATAGAAACCTAATGTTAATTCTAAATATCTCATACAATTTGACTTCATTAAATGAGTATTTTTATTCTTTTCAAAGGAATCTAATTTTTAATTATCTGACAGTGTTATGTTAGAAACTCAAAAATTATTTAGTATCATCCTAAAAGTAATGTCCAGTAAAGAAGACTGCCACGATAAAAACATTGGAAAATATGAATTATCTTAGGCAGTTATTAATTACAAAAGTTGTTTGCAGAAACATTACCTGTGTTAGGAAATTTTGGAGGGTTTTAATACAAAAGGACTGAGGAAAAATTCTAACTTCCAGATAAATCTGAGGATTGCAGGTATTCCCAGTTTTTAGGGGATAAAAAGTACTGATGAGAGAATTATTAGGAGAACTGCTGGGGTAGCCCAGCCTGTCTTTATTTCATCACAGAATCGTTCATGTAGAATAACAGACTTAGCAGTGCTGCTAAATGTCAAACCAGTATTTTTTTTTAACTCTGTTTTGAAACCCTCTGGCGTTGAACTTGAATTTTGTCTCTCTTGAACTTCCTTATTTATTGCTCAATACCCAAGTCATCCTTACTGCTGCATTTCCAAGAGCCTTGGAAGTCTTCCTTTGGAATTAGCAGGATCCTGTGGCATTGGATTTGTGTTTTCCCCCCTCCCATCCATTGGCAGGCTCTGTGAGAATGATGTGTAAAGTCATAGCTTATGGCTGAGATACCCAATAAATGCTTTTAAATGCTCTTGTGAGCTTCAGCTTCAGAACTAAGTGGCAACAAATAAAATGTACGATTTAATAAGCCTGGAGACTTTTAGATAAAACAGGAATCTACTGGAGGATAAACTACTTTAAATTTCCTTTACAAACCAAGCCAGTTTCCCTGAATGAAGCTGGTAGAGGCAATTTTCTTTAATTTTGACATCTCTACTATGCTTTCGGAACACAAATTTTAATAATACTTAGGGTTTTTTTGCTTCTTATATTGTTCCATACATAAAATCAAAAGGAAATTATCCTTTTAATTTTATGTATGGAACAATATAGGAAGCGAAAATAAATATAAGAGTTTATCCATTCAACGTGATAAAATTCTGGAAAATAAGGGTTATTTTCCCCATAACAGAATTTTGCAAGGAAGAGCACCATTAACAGGAGATTTGCACTTGCACTAAAACCAGTGTAGACTTACGGGGTGAGTTAATAACTATTAACTTCCCAGTGGAGCAAACGCAATGTCACAAGATACTCCCTGTGAATTCAGAGTGTTCTCATCTCAAACATTTGCTGGGATTTAGTGGACTGGAAAAAATAATGTCACTGTGAAGAGAGCGATGCTGATTTCTCTGCCTGTGCTCTGCAGCTCTGGCTCCGAGGACGAGAGCAGGGAAGGTTTCTTTAGCATTATTTTATTTTGCCATGAAAAGCTGGGCAAGGCTTTGTCCCTGCTCCAGGGGGAGGAGGAAGAGCAGGATGGGCTGCTAGCAGAATCCCTAATAGTTCTGCTCACACTCTGCTGGCTTGCAGGAGTGCAAAAGCCACAGGAGTTGCATTGGAAGGTTTTTCATTTTTATGGGACTTTCTGGTAAATAATTTAAAGGGCAGGTTGTTTAAAACAAGGGTTTAAGGCAGTTCCTTATTGGCATTACTGTTGAATACGAAGTTTAATTGTTCTTAGTTGACATCAATAGGTTTTGTGGGTGTTTAAGGAAAAAAAAATAAAACAGACAAATGACAGGAAAAAAGCAGTGCTGCTCTTTAGCTTTGGCCAACAGGGTTGTAAAACTGTCAGAGCTGAATGCTGAGAATCGTGGAATGGTTTGAGTTGGAAAAGACCTTAAAGATCATCTCATTCCACCCCTGGCTTGGGCAGGGACACCTTCCACTGTCCCAGGTTGCTCCAAGCTCTGTCCAGCCTGGCCTTGGACACTCTCAGGGATGACCTGACTGTGAGCAGCTCCAAGAACTGCAGCTGGTTTTGTTCCTTCATCAGAGATTTTCAAGCATTGGGTGAAGAGGCTCGAGCAGATAAGCAGGTCCCAGCTCCAGGCTTCGATCCTGCATCCTTGATCCTGCATCCTTAATTTTGCTCTGCAGATCAGAGCATTCCCTTGGGAATGCAGGTGATGCCATGGTGCTGGAGCTCCCTCCAAATGGGAGATGACAGTGACATTCAGTGCTTGTAAGGCAGCAGAGCCTTGTCAGCTCTTCCTGCTTGGATCAGAGTTCCAGGCAAGCTTGGGAGGCTGTGAAGTGCTGTTGAACAACTCAGCTGGGTAATTTAGGTCTAAAACCTGACATCATTAGCAGGATGTTAATTGGGGAATAGGATCTGTCTAGATGTGTTTCTGCACTCCACTGCTGGCAGCAGACGCCACCAAATAAGAGCTGTGTCATTTGTCACCTTCTTGAGGAGCACATTCCTGAAGTTTCTGGTTTCAGGCAGGTTCTGATTCTGCTGGAATTCTGAATTATCCATGTACGGGTGGATCTGAGTGTGCTGGTGTTGGGGAAATTGCACAGATCAGTCTGATTCCTGCTAGAGCATTGTACAAAATTCCCATTAGTAGCCCAAAAAGAGTTTTAGTAGAGCAAAAAGCTTCAGATGCTGAGGGGAATTACAGTCCCTAAAGCTGTAAAGCTTCCTCAAAGCTGGATCTAAGATGCTTTTGAAATCCTGGGAAGGAAGAGCCAAAGTCTTGTGTGAGGGGAAGTTGTCTTTAACTCCCCAAATCCCAGGTTCTCATCGAACAGGAGGACTCTGGGAGAGGGCTGATGGAAATTGCTCCTTCCAGGGGACACAGTTTTGGTGCCATGTGGGAAGAACTACACGGGGAATGAAGAGGGAAGCAAATAACAGTGTGGAGTTGCTTAGTGCCATTGCTCCCAGGTGTTGTGGAGCTGGGATAACATGGAATAGGATTTTAAAATAAACCTGGTGTCCTTGCTCATGGCAGGGGGTTGGAATGAGATGATCCTTACTGCCCTTCCAACTCAAACCACTCTGTGATTCTGGATTTTAGGATGGGCTGTTTGTGATAGGGATGATTAGGAAGTTTACTAAAGTAATTAAAGACCCTCTCAAGGAGGTTTTTTGGCTGGGGAAGGCACCAGAACTGGCCACCAGACAGATAATTTGCGTCACTTCTTGTGGCTTTGAGTGCTTTTATTACAAATTGCAAATGCAGGAATGTTCTTCTCACCAACTTGCTCAACTAAAACACACGGATTCCTCTGGAATTCAGCAGTTTAGGCTCAGTCTCCAGAAGGGATCAGTGTTATCACTGTGAGCAGACAGTTCAAGCATAATTTCTGCTGAATTACTCTCTCCAGCAGTGGGATGTTTTATCTGTCTCTTTGTCAGCTCCGTAGAGATATCGCTGTGTTTTATTTGCCGATGGCCTTGATACACAGAAATGTGTTCAGCTGATCCACAAGTGAAATTTCTGTCCTGGATATCTTCTCATTCATTTCTCTTCTCTATTTGCAGGAGAGAATAATGACTATAATAACAAAATGGGTATAAACAACCAATTACTAATGGTTGGAAGGAGACTTTGGGCTTGTTGTAGATTTGTGCTTATTCATAGATAAATACACCAAAATTAAGGATTTTACTGAATTCCCTCTTCTGCCTTCTCCTAGGAGTAACCAACCAGACCAAAATTACTTGATGTGTTATTAACTTCTAAAATACAGTCCTGAATTCACACACCTGCTTAAATGGGTTTGTCTTGGGCGTCAGAGAGCTCCTGTTCAGCTTTTGAAAAGTCATTTACATCATAGTTGGGCTTTATAAGCTTTGACCTCACCAAAATTGTTCCAAACAATGCAATCACAACCTTGACATGAGAATTGGGGGAAAAAAATGGAAGAGGAGAGAAGGGCAGTTGTAAAACAAGCAGGGAAGGTGGGCAAGAGCACAAACAAGTAACTCCTTTTTTTTGGTGAGATTAAGACAATTCCTGCTCGCTCAGACCAGATGGGAAGAGCTTCCTCTGCTTTTGTTTTTAAACTGGTTTAATTCGGTAACTACGTGGGCTTTATTTATAGGCTTGCTCCAGCAATCATGGGCAGGCAAAAATAACAGCAGCAACCTGCTTCTCCTGCCTGTGGATGTCACAAACATGAGTTAAAGCTGGGGTTTCTGAGATGTTTAACAACTGGTTTTGATACGGGTTGAGTCTGAGACCAGAAATCAGCAGCTCTGGGGACAGGGGCACGGTAGCACTCCAGCACTTCCCTGCCAGGAAATCTCTTGTAATGATACAGAAGTTTGGATCTGCACCTAAACATAGCAAGACTTGAAGGTCTTCAGTCTTTTTAATCCATCTCTGTTTAATTCAGACTTTGAAAATGGCCCTTACTCCTTTGCACTCCTCTGTATCAAACCCAGTGGATTTAGCTGGAAAAAACTGGAGTAAAATCAGGCTTGGTGTCTTGTGCCACTAAAGGGGGAGAAAAATGCAAAAAGGACACCAAATATTGCTGTTTGATCACTGAATTGTTATTTTTTCATGCAGTTCTCTTTGCCTGGGAGACTTGGGCTGGGATGTCTGAATGGGAAGCAGTTTTTAGGCACTGATCACCCTGACACAGAGCAAAAGCATGAAGGGGGTGAACTGTTTCAGGAGTATTAAGGGATCACTTTTCTGCTTGAATGTGGTAAAATTGGAGTAAACAGCCTTCAGATGGGGATGTGCCACTACAATAAGAGAATGCTCTGAGCACAATTCTGTGTGGTCAATAACAATCTAAAATCGAGTGTCAATACCCAGGGAGTGTACCTGTGTGTGTTCAGAGGTTAGTCAGGATTTTCTAACCAAGCACCAGTTTTCAGAAGGCTGAATGTGGAGTTCCCACTGAATTTACCACTCTGAGATAATTTTTTTCCTTAAAATATGCTCATGATTTCATTTTCAGAAAGCCTATTTAATTTGCAAACTGATTAGTAAAAATACAAGGGAGTACTGGGCTATAAAATAGATTGGTTACTTACATGTTTTTTAATATCTCAGACAAATTTTCAGCAGTTCTTTAAACTGTGCCTGTCATAAAGTAGAATAGAAGAGCTTTTAATTAATAGCTAGTTCAGATAATCACGTGAATTTTTTATGGTCTCAGATATTCTAGATTTGCTGTCATTTCTTCAAGTGGGCATGAATTATGGGACTATACATCCCTAGTTCTCCCTGTCCTGTGCTCGGATGAGGAATGGCCTTGAGACATCACAGCTCAAGAGCTCTGTGGAGGTATCCTTACATTTTAGCAGGGATTTTTGGCAAGCTCACAGGTTTCCCTGACTGGTTTTCCCATCAGTCACGGCAAAGGAATGGCATGGCTAAGTTGGCTTTTAAATCCTGCAGAAGCAGACATTAGTGTTGGTATTTCCTTGCCTTCTGCACAATCCCTGGCTGAGTTTGGGTTTTGGGGTTCCCAGGCAGTGTCCTGGTGGTGACCAGTGGTGTCTGTCACTGGCGGTGCTGGGCTGGGAGGTGACGCACGCTCCGTGACTCGGCACTTGGGCAGCTCCTGGGCTTCTTCACCACATCCTCCTTCCCTGTGCTCCTCTGCACTGAACTTACCACTCTTTTTGCTGAGTTAATTACATCTAGATTAGAATACAGAATATGCAGTGTGTGCCCCTCATGCAGAAATGCTCTGTCAGTGCAGAGGTTAACTGGGGGAAAAGGCAGCGAGGATCTTACGAGCTCCTTGTTTGTGAGCTCAGTTCATACAGGGGTGCACTGAATGCTAAGTGCTGGCCCTCTTGATAAGAACTGAACACTTTCTCTTGTGGTGCTCCTGCCCAGCTGGTTTTTTATGTGTCAGTCCCAGGGAAAAGCACTGATTCCATCCAGGATTAGAACTGTCTCGAGCATCTCGTTGAAAAGACACAACGTTAATAATGATGGAGTCCTAAAGAACAAACATTTTTCATCAAGGGCATCGTGACATCCTTACAAAAAAGCCCTAATAAAAGCTGATTTAGTATCAGCTTTCCCCATGATGTGCAGGGAGGATGCTTTCAATGCAACAGCACCTTAAACTCTGGGGCAGGAATTTTATTTTAGAACTGTTGGAATTAGAATAATTCAGTCTGAGTCTCTGGATTAGCAATGTACATTATGGATGTCTCCTGGAATCAGGGACCCTATGCCACCACTGTATCGCAGAATATCACCCTCCAGGTGATAAATTAGTAATACCTGAGCCCTGAGGTATTTTCATCTAAATATGAATTTTTAATGCCAAGAAAAAACCCAGCTTTTAACTTAGAACTGTTATTTGTACTGAGAGGGAACAGATCATTGTAGTCCAGACAGCCAGGCAGGAGCAGGCTGGTGGAACACCAAGAGGCATCACACCAAGAGTGAGAAGATCCATTCCTCTCCCTGATTTCCTATTTTTACTATTGGTCTGTTGCCTTGGAATTTGACATTAAATTAATCCCAGTCCATGGCTAGGACACAGTTGCATATCATGTGGTTTTATTTATTTATTTTTAGCTAGGAGTTTTTCCATCTAGAAGCCAGATTTTAACCTTGATACATGCAGCATTCCTGGCAGCCCGGTAAATCCGAGCACGATCCAGCACTTAAGAGGAGGGAATAAATTCCCAGTTTATATCAGACGTGACCTGTTACTGGTTTGCCTTTCCTTAGCACTTGCCAGCATTCAGCTGGGGGAAAAAGAAATGATTCTCCGAGGCTGGGAAAAACAGGTCTTCCCAGACTTGCCGGTCTTAGAGCCGAATGAGTTAAATTCTCTCTTCCGTGCAGGATTTTAAGCTGCTTAGACACACAAGGTCAAAGCAAAGCGCTCCATTCCCTATTCCGACTCGCGGCTGAGAGGGGGGCACAGCTCCCTTGGGACAGAGCCCTCGGGAGACGGTGACATAAGCAGGGACTGTATTCCCCGCTCCCAGCAGTGCAAGCTGTCCCTGTCTGGCCGGGCTGGCGGCCCCCCCGGGCAGATCCCATGGAACCGCAGTCCTGCATCCCCTCGCTGCCCTAACTCCCGTGAGCACGGCATGGAGCACAGGCGCCGAGGTCACGGCAGAGGGTTTTTACTAGCGAGGGAGGCACGATGGAATTGCAGGGCGGGAAGCTCGGGTGCCTTGCAGGATGCAAGGACTGTGACTTTGGGGATGGTTCCCTGCTGCCTTTTGTCCCGTTTTCCTACGGCGTTTCCACGGCATCCCCGATTTCTGCGCGCTCGGTGATGGTGATGGGGGACTCGGGTGTGTTAAATCGGGAGAGCCCTCCACACTTCGCTGAACAGCAGCAGCTTCGGTCCCCGAGGAGGATTTTTGGGTTGGTCGGGCTTTTAATGAAGTGCCGTACCGCAAGTTCAGGGATGAACACATCCCGTGTTCCTCCATCGCCGCTGTACGGACACTTCATTAGGACGGCTGAAGTTAATAAGCAGCGGTAGTTCCTCGCCATCAGCCGTGTGAAAAACCAAAGCACTTCGTGCATCCTCCGAAAACGCTCCAGCCACCCCTCTCCCCTCCCAGGCACCGCTGGAAGGGGAGCAGGCAAAGAAACGCTGGTATTTTTCTAGAAGAAAGTCGCGTATCGGGATATTCTCTCTTTATGTGTCACGAAAGTTATTGGATGCAGGAGCCGTTCGCAGGCAGGCAGATAACGCTATTGCATAACGCTGGCGCTCAGCGCCAGCCTTTCTCCTCATCCCTACGAAGTTTTCGGGGACGGGGGATTTCGGGGGGTCGGGGCGAGCGGTCAGCGCCTTACCTTGTGCTTCCTCACGCAGAAGCGGCGGTCTGGGCGAGCATCTCCCTCCAGCCGCCGGGGCGAGCTGGGCGTCAGAGCCTGGGCGCCGGGGCGCATCTGCCGCGGAG
>VZRH01003808.1:0-17455 GCA_013397555.1 Urocynchramus pylzowi | reverse complement strand
TTTGGATCATTTGTCCTTGGTGCCCAGCTGGAGCAGGAATTGTTTTGTCTCCCTGCTCTGTGCAGAGAGCTCACCATCCCCTCATGTGAAGCCCAGACCCACACACTAAAGCAGCACAAAATGTGAAAACAGAAAAGCTGAAACCTGAAGCATTACTTCCAACCCAAACCAGTCTGGGATTCTGTGATCTTGGCTTTTCCAGTGAATGGAGAAGGGAATGGGATGTGTTTAATATGTTCAGCTTGTTTCTTAACTTCCAAATATGTTACTGATTCAAAATCAATGTAAAAGCAAAAATCTTGTGTGTGACAGGAAATTCCCAGGTCCACACTGGTTCATTTACCTCAGGCAGTTTGTCCTTTACCTCGTTGATGGTCTCCTTTTGTCCTGTTGGGGTTGGATTTGTGCTGAGTTCAGGCAGGAACAGGATAAAGAGCCTTTTATCAGCAGCATCCTGTTGGAGCTTATTCTGCTGAACATTTTGGTCATCGTCCCAAACGATAATAAAAGAGGGGTTTAATTAATTCACTTTTCCACAATAGAAAAGTTCATCTCCTTTACCCAAGATTGCAGCTTAGAGATTGATTCTATGTTCTTTTCATGAGGCACCTTTGAAGCTCTTCTGGAGACTGCACATTTTTTAGCATTGGGTTGTCTGAGAGAATCCCCCAAAGTCTTTGAGTTGCTGTGAGTTTAATAAGAAACAAAATTCAAATTTAATAATGTTAGGGAAGAATTGGGTCATTCTTGGAGACTCAGTCCACATATTCTTGTGTTCAGGTTCTGCAGAACCTTCCTTCCCTGCTCCCTTTAATTAAATGCAAAGTATTAAACAGGTCTGTGTTCCTTGAGAGGGTGTAAAATGCAGATATGGCTGCTTCTCCAAACACCTGCAGACAGCTCCTGGAAAATATAGAACCCTGAGCTTATGAATCTCTGTTGGAAAAGGGAAATGCTGTGGAAGTTTTCCTCTGCTCCTTGCAAACCTTGCACACGTTTTATAAAATTGAACAACCTGCAGAAGTTACAGGTGAAGTAAAATTTTGCAAGAGACAACTTGTGCACGTGGGACAAGGGTAAAGCTCCTCTGCTCTGGAGCCAGCTCTGCTGGGAGATTTGGGATTGTTCAGCCTGGAGAGGAGAAGGCTCCAAGATGACCTCAGAGCCCCTTCCAGTGGCTAAAGGGGCTCCAGGAGGGCTGGAGAGGGACTGGGGACAAAAGATGGAGGGACAGGACCCAGGGAATGGCTCCCACTGCCAGAGGGCAGGGCTGGATGGGAGATTGGGAAGGAATTCCTGGCTGGGAGGGTGGGGAGGGGCTAGGATGGAATTCCCAGAGCAGCTGGGGCTGCCCCTGGATCCCTGGCAGTGCCCAAGGCCAGGCTGGGCAGGGTTGGAGCAGCCTGGGACAGTGAAGGTGTCCATGCCTGTGGCAGGGATGGAAGGAGTGATTTGGGAGCCACATTCCAAGGGAAGAGCCAGGTAAGGTGAAGACATTCCTGTAGGCAGAGAAGAGCAATTTCAATCCTGTGAAATCCCCTGTTTGCTGCTATTGGGTATTAATCTTTTCAGCTTCTCTTATCTGTCAATATTGGAATAGAAATTCTCACTTGAAATGTGACCTGTCTGGAAATTGTATTTCTCTTATTTACCATATTGATACATGCATTTGTGTAAATAGCATTAATTTGCTGCTGTAACATAAAAAATCACAGAAAACTGAGCTGAAGTCAGAGAAGTCAGAACAAAGGACCAGTCTCTTATCAGTCTTTGTGTATTTCATCACTTTTTCTGCTCTTTGGGGAGGAGTGAATGAGAACATTGCCTGTGCTGGGGATTTCATTTTGATATCATGCAAATGTGGAGAGAGCCCTGTCTTTATTTTCCCCACTGATGAGAGCCTGGCAGTAATTCCTGTCTGCAAGGACTGGGTCACCTTCTGCATCTCTGGGAGCTGAGAACAGCAGCACATCAGAGCCTGCATCCCACAAACCTTCCCATATCCACTGTGTTCTGTCCCAAAACCTGGGGAAAGGAACAGCCCCCAGGGTATGGTGTGATGGTTGATGTGCTGAGTGAACCAAAGGTAGGAATTAATTACAAAATGCAAAAGCTTCCCCAAAGAGACCTCCTTCTGCAAGGAGTTTTTTTAATCCAGGGATCTCTGAACTGCTTGGTTTCATCAATTAAATTTGGATTGCACACATTTCTTATCTCTCAAGCTCGCTGAGCCCCTCAATAAAGCAGTTGCTAAATAATTTACATTAAAACAGGCGGATGAGAAGCACCAAAAGTGGGATAATTTGTCTTCAAAATGGCTGTTGCTTTTAGAAGTGTATTCATCTGGCAGCATCACCTGTCTGGTGTGAAGATTATCATTTAGAAGATCATTTCTCTTCCTCTTGTTCCCATAATTTGTCATAGTGATACCTCAGTGCTGCAGAGGCAATATCCCAGTACCTGTGGGCTGTCCCAGTTACTGGGACTGCAGTGCTTTCCTAACTGGGAATGCCACTTGGCTTCAATTATCATTTTCTTTTTTAGGTTTGTCTTCTTCTTTAATTCTTTTTCCTGGTCTGTGTCAAAGTTTTTTACAATCCTTCCAACATTAATTGTGTTTGATAAATAAAATAGGGTTTCTCATTGTAATAGGTTTGGTTTTATTGTTCCTCCTCAGTGACTTTTTTGAAGGAAATATCTATAAGGACATGGAGTGACAGGAAAATAGGGAATGGCTTTAAAATGAATGAGGGGAGATTTAGATTGAATATTAGGGAGAAATTCTTCCCTGTGAGGGTGGTGAGGCCCTGGCACCAGGGTTATATTCCCATATTCAGTGCTGCATTTTTGCAAAATTACTTTAAAACATTTTTTTATGGCTTTTCCTTTTTATTTTTTACTGTTTGAGTACTGGCCATTCCCATAAATTCAGTTGTTTTCTATATTTTATGACTGCATTTATAATTTTATTAGCGGCATTAATAGATGTGTAAACCAAGATACCTGAAACAGATTTATTGAGGGCAGTTCTGTAGATTTTCAGTGAAATAATGTTTAGTGTAGCAGAGGGAGGAAAAAAAAAAAAAAAACCAGGAGGAAAGGCAAATGCATTTAGAAAACCAGAAATAAATGTACTGACCTTGAGAACTCCTGAGCACTGTGGGTTCCATTGAAGGGCACTGTTCAATACTGACACTGCATGGAGCTTTTAAAAGAGGAGCATTTTTTGGTTAAAATGGACTTTTTTTTTTTTTTTTGTAAAAGAGCCTTAGAAACATGATAAATGGTGTTGCTAAAACATCTCATTAATTTTTTCCCTGCTTTTTACAGAAGTTGGTGCAAAGCACTTTTGAGTCATGGAACTTTTTTTGTCTATTCCCACTGTGTTACCATCAACTTCCTAACGAATAAACCTTGTGCAAAGTGAATTTCAGTGGAGCTGCTGCAATCTTGGAAACACAGAATCATGGAATAGTTTGGAAAAATCTCAAAGCCCTTCCCACCTCACCCCACCCCACCCCTGCCCTGGCAGGGACACCTCCCACTGTCCCAGGTGCTCCCAGCCCCAGTGCCCAGCCTGGCCTTGGGCACTGCCAGGGATCCAGGGGCAGCCCCAGCTGCTCTGGGAATTCCATCCCAGCCCCTCCCACCCTCCCAGGGAAGGATTTCCTCCCAGTATCCCATCTAACCCTGTCCCCTGGCAGTGGAAGCCATTCCCTGGGTCAATATTCTCTCTCCAGCTCTTCCTTACCAGCTCCTGCAGATGCAGAAGGCCACAATCAGGGCTGACTTCTGGTTGTGATCTCTGTGAAAAGCCTTTTGCTTTTCTTCCCAAAGGGCTTTCCCTGCATCCACTCCTGCAGGGACTCAGTGCTGGAAAAGTTTTCCTTTTAAAACAAGTTTTCTATTGACTGAGATGGAATTGTCAGAGATCAAATCAGGATCTGTAAAGTGAAGGTAAAACAAGGCTTGAAGACTAAATAAACTGATTTTCACCTCTGAACTCCCATATCAGAGCTCTGCATTCTGCATGGACTTTTCCTGGCTTGACCTAAAATCGGTTTTGCTGCTCAGGGAGGCTCTGAACTCCTTAAATCACATCAGGTAAAGGAGGTGGCACATCTTTTCCAGGAGCTCTGGAAGCAAAATTTGTCACTGAAAATACCTTACTTGGTCTTGATTGGCAAAAAGATGCTTCAAATGAATGTTTGTGGCAGCAGGAGAATGCCCAGATATTTATCACTGCCATTATTTCAGGTGTGAACTTCTGTCTCTGCAAGGAAAAAGGCTCACATGTTTTATTCTCTTGTTCGAGAGGCAGAGTTTGGCCTGAGGAAATGGAATATTCTGTGTATTCAGTAAAAAATGTGATAAATTGGAACGTTTTGCCCTTGTTTTTATCCTGCTGCTGTAGCCACGAAATAATTTTGTCTCTGAAGGTGCTGCTGAATTTACTGTGGGATTTTCTATTACGAGAAAAGAAATGTTTGTTTAAATACTGTGAGAAATACGTGTATGAATTGTTATACATAGAGAGAAATCTGTGTGCCTTAGGGGGGCTTCTGCTTTTTTTTGGGTCTTTCTCCTGCCCTTCCTGGTGTGATGCTCCTGGGAAAAGCTTCAGGAATCAAATTCCTTGCTTGCAGGATACCCTGGAAGCTGAAACTTTCATCCATACCTTTATCTACTTTACAATACAAAATATTATTGAAGAGAAGAAATTATGGAAGATCTTATGCCTTATTCATGCTGGGTTTTGTAATACCTTTATACTATAAATTACATAAAATAGTATTATTGAAGTGAGCAAACTTGTCTGCAGACAAATTGGATTTTACATTTTCACGTGGCAAAAAAAATGAAATTTGGGACCTTTTGAAGTTGGATTTTTATCTTGTGAGTCTGTAAGCAGTGACAATTTAATGAGTGACTTCTAGAATTGATAATAATTGATTTTTAGTTCTTTATTTGTTGCTAATATAGAGAGAATACAAGTTGTAAGCAGAGAGAAAATTTCATTTTTTTATCTTTACAAATTCCCTGGGAATTATGAGGGACTTCCATCCTTTCCAACAAAGTAAATTCTATGGAAATGTTCTGAAAGCCAAAATGCAGTGAATTAATTCAAGTGATTTTGTTTGGGTTTTTCTTTTATTATATATTCATCCATTTATTTATTTAGCTGTGTAGTCTTTTAAGGCCATGTAAGGAAAATTTAATGGAAAAAATAAATGAAACTTAGACTTTTTCATCTATTCCTGACCATGGGAACAGGAACATTTTAGTAAGATATCACTTAGCTGAGTGTAGGTTTGATTTCTCTAGATTTTCTCACTATACATAAAGAGTTTGATATTTCAGTTTAAATATTTCACTGAGAGAAAATGGACAAGTCTGTTTAAAACAGGATATTTTATCCCTGAGGGAGACAAGTGTTGGCATGTGTGGTCTCTCCTGCAGGGAATTCTCTTATTCTGGAATTTCTCAGTGTTAATGTTACTTGTGGGGATTATTTAAAACTCAAATTTCCTTTCTTGTTCCTGTTCAAGAGCCATTTGAACATTGAGTGTTTTATTTTAAAGGCGATTTAGGAAAATAAGTAATTTTGGAGCATTCCTGTGCCTCTTCAACGTTTCCCTCAGAACTGAATTTAACAGAAATCGGAATTTCACAGTTTGGAAGAGCATATTCATTTTTTTAATATAAAATGTATTTCTAAATAATCAGGCATCCTTTCCAAAGAAAAAAGAGACGTTTAGGTTTGTTATTTTTAATGGAGCAGAATTTTCACTCATCCTGCTTGGGAGCTGATGTGGCTTCCCTTGGACAGGCCTGCAGATATCCTGGATCTCGTGGCTTTGCTTTGGGAGTACTTAGAAGAGAATCATGGAATCATCAAGGTTGGAAAAACTCTCTGAGATCATTGAGTCCAACCATTCCCAGCACTGCCAAGGCCACCACTGTCCCATGTCCCCAAGGGCCACCTCCACATGGATTTTGAATCTCTCCAGGGATGGGGACTCCTGCACTTCCCTGTGCAGCTGGGCCAGGCCTGGACAAACCTTTCCATGAGGAAATTGTTCCCAAATATCCACCCTGAGCCTCCCCTGGCCCAGCCTGAGGCCGTTCCCTCTGCTCCTGTCCCTGTTCCCTGGAGCACAGCCCGACCCCCCCGGCTGTCCCCTCCTGGCAGGAGCTGTGAGAGCCACAAGGGCCCCCTGAGCCTCCTTTGCTCCAGGCTGAGCCCCTGCCCAGCTCCCTCAGGAATTCTCCAGCCCCTGCCCAGCTCCCTCAGGAATTCCCCAGCCCCTTCCCAGCTCCCTCAGGAATTCCCCAGCCCCTTCCCAGCTCCCTCAGGAATTCCCCAGCCCCTTCCCAGCTCCCTCAGGAATTCTCCAGCCCCTTCCCAGCTCCCTCAGGAATTCTCCAGCCCCTTCCCAGCTCCCTCAGGAATTCTCCAGCCCCTTCCCAGCTTCATTCCCTTCCCTGGACACGCTCCAGCCCCTCCATGTCCTTGTCCTGAGGGATCCAAACTGACCCCAGGGTCTGAGGCCCCTCAGCAGTGCCAGCACAGGAGACAGTTCCTGCTGCCTGTGGTCACACAATTCCTGCTCCAATCCAGGTGCCAGTGGCCTCTGGCACACCTGGGCACACCTGGGCACACCTGGGCTCATTCCAACCCCTCAGCACCCCCAGGGCATTTCTCGCCGGGCACTTGCCAGCCCCACTGGCCCAGGGTGACCCTCAGTGTCCCTGGTTTGGAAAGAAGCAATCCAGGAGAGGCAGGAATTACAGCAAGCTGCTGGCAAAGAGCTTCTCCAGTGGATATTCTTTAATTATCCTCCTCTCTGTGTGACCAGCTCATTTCTGAGCTTTGCAATAGGGAAGGACTTGCAGGGTAAAGCCTGCCACTATTTCAGTGAATAAATAGCTGAGAAATGCCCAGGACAATGGAAACCCCTTGCAGGACTGGCTGGGTAAACACAGCTTTGCAATTATTCCTATGGTTCAAATTGAAATTGATTTTTTAGAGAATTAGGTACCTTTTTTCTATATATTGCTTCCAGTGCTGGTCTGTAGATGATGACAATGATCTCCAAATACAACTAAAGATTAAAAATCAACTTAAGATTAAAATCTAATCATGTTGTTAGTTATTGCTAACTAGTTAGAGCATATTAAAAACACCTAGAGTACAAATATTACCTCTAAATAATTACAAACCTTTATTAGCATTATAATTAAGAGAGTGCTGGCTGCAAGTGATACCTCACAAAGAAAATGATGACTGGTAGAGGGATTTACTTCTTTCCCTTCTGATTTCTGCCAGAACAAAGTTGGGGAGGAAAAAAAAAAAATCAGTTATAAGTCAGAATTTATTTCAGTAGTGGAAAAGCAGCACTTCAAAATGTTTTGTTGTTGCTGGAGTGCATGGAATGTGCTGGATATCATGAGGAAAATAGTCAAAACATGTTTTGCACCTTTGGTTTAGTGAGAAAATAATTAAGTTATTCTCCTAAAATATTTTAGGTGGGTTTTGGTTAACTTGCAAGTACAGAGCAACCTGAATTAGCCTCATCTGGAAGCAGCAGAGCTTCCTGAGGAAATATTCCATTCTTTCCTTCAGGAGGAGATCCCTGGAAGTGTCCAAGGCCAGGCTGGACAGGGCTTGGAGCGAGCTGGGACGATGGAAGGTGTCNTCCATTTGCCCCTTGGAGTTCATTGTCCCATTCCAGCTTTAGCCCAGGCAGCCCCACCCTGCTTGTTTTTCTCTCTCCAGCCCACGTTGTTTGTGCTCTTGGGGCTGAGGTTTGGATCATTTGTCCTTGGTGCCCAGCTGGAGCAGGAATTGTTTTGTCTCCCTGCTCTGTGCAGAGAGCTCACCATGCCCTGATATGAAGCTCAGACCCACACACTAAAGCAGCTCAGAATCTAAAAATAGAAAAGCTAAAACCTGAGGCATCAAGCCCAGTGTTTGCTGTGCCAGGAGCTCGTTAGGCACTGATTTGACAATTAATGTTTGGATTTTTGAGATCGTCCTATCTTATTTCCATTTCACTGTAGGAAACATTGTCTTTTCTGTAGAGCCCCAGATTCTGTTCTTGTTAGAAAGTTCTTTTGATGTCCCAGAACAGCAGCTCAGGTGGACTTCCCTTCCATATTCATGGAGTTTGCAGGTGCCACAGAGCTCCCATCAGGTACCTCGGCACCCTCTGGAAAATCCAATGTTCCCACATGGACAAAATCAGTCCTGTAGGAGTTTAGATCTCAGCTCCATTGCAGGAGAAAAGCAAATTCCAGGAGTGCTGATCAGGTGGAATTTGGGGTTAATCTGTAAATCCTGTAAATAAGAGGGCTTGGAGCACATGCAGGTGACCTGGTGTCATTTCAGGTTTAATTTCAATTACTTGGGTTGATGTGGAAATAAAGATTTTAAATTGAAATTAATGCTGAACTTAAAGGTAACAATAAAGGCTCTGTGCCTTTATAAAGAAAAAACTCCTGAGTGTTCTCCTGAGCTGTGGCATGGAATAACCTGGAAAACAGCACAGACAGGTGGATTTGCAATTCTATCAAATCACAGAAAGAATCACTTCCTTTCTAAATCATTCTGCTGGGGCTTTTACCAATTTTTAATGTTCTTCCTCCTGCATTGAAGACCAGAAAAGATGTGGACATCATTAACAGCTTTTAGCAGATAGGCAGAGAGGGAGGATGGACAAGAAGCTCCCATTTATGGGATTTTACTGTATCTGGGAGCCTTGGGATGGGTTGGATTGTTACTACAACACTTTCACTCACCAGAAGGAAAAACGAAACTTTCTTTTGGTCACTTTTTACTCTTTCTGTGCTTTGAGAGAGATCTGGATGGTGCTGCTCTTTTCGTTTGATGGAATTCACCATCAAACCAGATTTTGGTACTGTTTTTTTAAGCATCACTGTATCTGAAAATACCACAGAGCGAAATGAAAACTTGGGGTTGGTTTAGCTCAATGCTCAATACGATAATTTTGAAAAGATTTCTTCCGTGAGCAGAATATTGACTTTCCAAATGCAAATGCTGATATTGTGTGATATTTTTAGGAGTGCTGTTTATTACCTTGCAGACACTTTAATGTCTGAGCAATTTTTAGATGAAGAATATATCGCAAAAGCTTTGGTGATAAACCCATGAAATTGGAAACTGGAAACTTTTTGAGATGGGTTTTTTTTTTGTTTCCTTGACAAGATTTTGCATAGCTATTAATGAATTTTAATGATAGAATTATCTTCACTGCATTCTGTGGTTCTCTCTAGCAATTTTTTGTTTTGATAGCCAGTATTATGTTGCATTATCCTAAATAATGGATTCCTTTCCTTTGCTTTTTGCCAGGGGAGTTTTGTGGCCTGCATGACAGCCATCCTGAGGCAAATGGAGGATTATCACTATGCCCATTTAATCAAGACTTTTGGCAAGATGAGGTCGGATGTTGTGGTGAGTTTCATTTGTTTTATGTCTTCATAAGGTGGTTCAGCTTGTTTTTGGGTTTTTTTCCTGTTACTGGTCATTAAATGGACTTGTAAGATGTGAACAAAATATGTTTGGCATTACAGATTTAATATAAAATAATCATTTAGGCACTGTTGACATGCACAGGAGTACAGCTGAAGCTGTTCAGTGCTTAAAAACATGAGACAGTGGATTGAAGGCAATTAAAAGAGAGCAGTAAAAATAGTAGTGATGAGACATTACTGAAATCTGGTAAGGAAAGAAGAAAAAGAATATAAAAAAGGCTTTCTTAGGTAAGGAACTTTCAGTGTTAAATCTTCCAGATGTCCTGATTTCGTTTCTTGAAGTAGCTTTTACTTAAGAGATCTGCTCACTTTCCCTTTTCCCTTTTATGCAAAACAGTTTAACCTTAAAGATGCCCTTAGTTGTTAAATAAGCAATAATAATTGAAATTTGTCTTCTCAGAGTCATTGGGTAGCCTGGCTAAGGCAACAACCCAAGTTAATTAAGGCATAATAGAGGGGAGTTTATAGCTGAGGAGATAACTCTGTAATAACCTGAAAGTGCCACTGCCATATGGCCAGGCAGGGCTGGGAGGGGACACCCAACTCCCTGGCTGAGCTCCAGCAATTAGTGATCACCCATCCCCACTGCCACCCTGGGGCAGCTCCAGGCATCTCCCACCTGGGCTTGGATCCTTCTTCAGCTTCTCTTCTTCCTCCAGCCCCACCAGAACAATGCCAGGACCTTTCCTTTGTCTAATTTTAATGTTTGGGCTTCCCAGTTTGTGTTGAATTTGTGTTATTCTTCTTTGTGCCTGTACTGGGCAAGGTTTTAGCTCTTTGCCCTGCTCCAGTTTTCAGGTGCTGAAGCCTCTTTTTGCACCTGCTCTGGCATCTCTAAAGCTCAGAGCTGCTGTTTTGAGAGAGGGAAGGCAAAGTCCAGCTGCAAATTGCTGGAAATACTTCACTGCATGGGAAGGGCTGGGCCTCCTTTGGGATCTTGGAGCATTTACATGGATGGGCACTGACAGCAGAATATTCCCAGATTAAGTGCAGATAATGGGCTGAAAACAATGGTTATAGCAGAAGGAAGAGAAAAGAAAGCCAGGGTCTGTCTTTTGTGTAATTTTCATGTTTGGACTTCCCAGTTTGTCTGGAATTTGCGTTTTTCTTCTTTCTGCCTGTGTTGAGCAAGGTTTGAGCTCTTTGTCCTGCTCCAGTTTTCAGCCTCTTTTTGCACCTGCATCTCTAAAGCTCAGAGCTGATTTAAATAACATTCATTAAGGTATGGAGGTTTATTGGCAGAGCATTGTTAATCCTGGGAGTAAAGGAAACTACAGGGAGTAAACAAAATTTTCTTTCTTTTTGTTTTTCCATGGTTTTTCCACTTCTTTAACCCAGCAGTTTTTTGTGCCACTCTCATTTGACTCAGCCAGTAGAACTGAAGTCCTGGAGTCTTTGCTTTTAAACCCAGAGCTGGAGGTGAAAACTGCACCTCCTATAGCAGAGGATTCTGTTCAGTCACAAAGCAGTGATTTAGAACTGAGACTAAATTCAGCCAGGCAGAAATGAAAAGCTTTTTCTTAAAAAAAAAAAAAAAAAAGGTAAGAAAAAGGGAAAACTTAAGCTGTGGTTTCTTTTTCACCACTGGAGACCCTTAAATCTTCCTTCAGCCTCTGCTCTTGCTCAAGCAGGAGTTGGAAGCTCAGGGCTGGAAGTGCTGGAGGAAACTTTATGGTCTGTGTTATGTAGGTGGCAGGTTTAGATTATTATAATGGTCATATTTGGCCTCAAAAGTCTTCAAAAAGATGAGGTGGAGTGCAATAAAACCAGTCTTTTACCTCTCTGTGGAATAGAGAGTTTAGATTTATTAAGGAATGTCTGTTCAAAGAGGAATGTCTTGCTTTAAGATCCCTTCCAGCCCAAATGCTGCTGTGATTCTGCAAAATCAAAATCTGTGATTCTGCTGTCATCCTGAGATGAAATATTATCTGAGATCAGGGAGGTTATTTCTGGGACTAACTGATTTTTTTTTCCTCTTTTTACTTGGTAAAAAATATTTTTATTTGAGACACATGTGGTTTAGTTGACAAAAAATGCCTGTTAATGTTCTGCCATGTGGAGAATCTCAGGCTGAGCTCAGGCTGTTTCCTTTCCATCAGTGAATGGGAACTTTTTAGGGGTCTTACCTGCTGTGAATTCTATTTCCTATTAAATAGGATTTGTATTTGTAGTTGGAGAGAGAGCAGGAGTTGTAACCCTTCCTCCTTTAGTACAGGTTTTTATGTTCAGAAATATTTGTCCTGCTTCCAGTTAATCTGAAAATAAGCAGCTTTTTCTTGTCCTGGTGGCTTTCCTCTCTTACCAGCCCCTCAAAAACCCAGAATTTTCCTCATAAAATGAGGTTAATTCATCCAAACCATTTTCTTTTCTATGAGAACCATAAAATGGAAAAAAAGAGCAATATTATGAATACATAAACCCTAGGTGAGCATGTGGAGCCTTTTATTTGATCAATAATTAGCTCAGTTGTTACAGAGCATTATTTAAAGTACTTGGGTGAGCGTGGGGTTATTAAAATGTAAATATCAGGGGATGGAAATGCAGAGCTGAATCAGCAAAGTAGGTCAGAACCCCCAGGCTCAGGAAGGAACCAAATCATCATCAATGGAATTCTTTCACCAAAACCCAGGAAAAACAAGCAGGGAAATGTGCAGTTTGAGCTTTTAAAAGAAGGCAGATTTTCCTGAGCTGGAGGAGGGGCTCTGGGATGAGTGGTGGCAGTGGTGACATCTGAACCATTAGCAGCTCCAGACTTGCTGTCCATCCTGCTGTTCATGCCAGAGCAGCAGGATCTGTCTGCTGGGCACGGTGGTGCTCGGTCAGAGGTTGGATTTGGTGGTCCTGGGGGTCTTTTCCCACATCAGAATTCTGGGATTCTGTGATCCTTGCTGATGTTCTGTGGGAAAATTACAGAGGAGCTCTTTCACCAGGAGTGTTCTGCACATGGTGGAGCCCTGTACCCTGGAAGTCCCCAGAATCCCAGAATAGCTGGGGTTGGAAGGGACCTCTGGAAATCACTCAGTCCAACCCCACCAGGGCAGGGTCCAGGTGGGTCTGGGATGACTCCAGAGAGGGGAAATTTCACATTGCTTTGTGAAATAAAACCATGGAGTGAGAATATTTGCCAGGGCCTGAAGGGACAGGACACAGGGACTGGCTTCCACTGCCAGAGGGCAGGGATGGATGGGAGATTGGGAAGGAATTCCTAGCTGGGAGGGTGGGGAGGCCCTGGCACAGGGTGCCCAGAGAAGCTGTCAGCTGGTCAAAATCAGCTGGGCTAACTCAGTTGGTTTAAGTCACACAAACCCATCTGAGCTCTTTTTCTCTGAATTCAGTGGGGGATGTTTTCACAAAGTGCTTTTTGCAGCAGTATTTGGGCAGTGAGAACCTCCAGCAGAAAGGTGGGGATCAGGAAGGACCAGCCTGGAGAGGAGAAGGCTCCAGGGAGAGCTCAGAGCTCTGCCAGTGGCTAAAGGGGCTCCAGGAGAGCTGGAGAGGGACTGGGGACAAGGATGGAGGGACAGGACCCAGGGAATGGCTCCCAGTGCCAGAGGGCAGGGCTGGATGGGAGATTGGGAAGGAATTCCTGGCTGGGATGGAATTCCCAGAGCAGCTGTGGCTGCCCCTGGATCCCTGGAGGGGTCCAAGGCCAGGTTGGACATTGGGCCTTGGAGCAGCCTGGGACAGTGGAAGGGGTGCAACGAGATGGGCTTTAAGGTCCTTCCCACCCAAACCAGTCAGGAATTCTGGGGTTCTTGATCTCCAAGCCTCAGGATCTCTGCAGCTCCCTGTGTCCACTGACGGGGAATTTCTGAGCCAGGAAAACATTTGAACAGAGCAGTGGATTAAAAGATAAATCTGCTGAAGATGCTGGCTCTCAGACTTGAAGAAAAACTGATGAGAGCAGGGACTTGAGATTGGTTTCTCACTGAAAAGGTTACACAGAACCCAGTCTTAGTTAAAAGTCCAGTCGATAGAATATATTGGGGTTTTTTTTGGTAGGCATTTGACATTTTAAAGATAGACCAGATAAATACCATTGCTGAGAAACTGTATCAAAGGGAAGATATTCTAACCTTGGAATAAAAGTTCATTTTTATCTCTGTGTGAAGTGGATCAAGGACTTTCTGCATGAAGTTCTCTTTTCCCCTTTATCTTTCTCACAGCATTTGATATTACTGAAATTGTTAGATAGCAATTACAGATTCCCAAATTGTAGGAGATGATTTACATTGTAAAGTACACAAAGTTTCTGGTCCAAAGAACTGTGTGTTTGTAGCTGTGTGGAAATAATTTGGTTTATGCAGTTAAATTAACTTGTTCTTGGGCAGCTTTTCACTTGCAAAAGCAATTTCTGCTGCTCCTTTTAGGGAGGGTCCCTCCCAATTTCAGGGTGTTCAAACTGTTTTTTCCTCTGCCCCAGCTGGGGGTGATGATTTGAGCTGGAAGATGTTTTATTTTAATACATAAATAATCTTTATTTCTGGAGAATATTCATGAAGGGAGGGATTATTCATCACCTGACTTCAGGAAGGATTTTTAGTGCAATCCTAAGAGTTAAATAAATATTTAGCTTGGTTTTTTTTCCTCTTTTCATGAACCAGTGTGCTTTTATCAACTTCCCAAGAGTGTGTAATGACAGCTGTGTCACAATACACAAAGGAACTGGGAGGTTTTGTCCATAGTATGGAAAAAATGATGGTTTTTCCAGAAGAAACTCCTTCTGGATAACTGGTGAACCAGTGCTTGGCCTTGATGGATCCCATGGGTTGCTTAGATGTGGGATTTCTGTTGTTACAATTTCTGAAATGGAATTACTGCAGGATTTATGGGCATCCATAAACACGTGCTTGAGTAGGATTTAGGTGTGTTTTTTATGAAACATGGCTTTTTGAGGAAGCAGAACACAAAGACCCCTTTGGAGTGCAGTCATCAATAACTGCCACCATCCCTTGGAGTTTCTTGGCCCGATTTTCCCCAAATATTATCTCTTCTTTCAGGATTTCCTGATGGAGACATTCATCATGTTCAAGAACCTCATTGGGAAGAACGTCTATCCCTTCGACTGGGTGATCATGAACATGATGCAGAACAAGTGAGTACGGAGGGAGAAGCTCCGGAGCTCTCCCGAGCCGGCGGCTCCGGCACAGCGCCGGGGTTGCTTGGAAACAGCAGCTGCAGCCAGCCTGCCCTGCCTTCCCCTCCTTCTCTGCTGCAAGGAATTGCTGAAAAATTGGCTCTGGAGGAGTGTTTCAGTGGCCTGGTTCAGGGCTCTTGGAGTCCACCAAAAATGTAGGGTGGCGTCAGTCTGAGAACCTGGATTTTGGAGCCAACTGCAGGTGCAGTAAAATTCTATCCATGGCTTAAAGTAATTCAGTTTGTTCTTTGGAGGGTGAATTGCATGTTTTGCATAGGACTTCAAATTAGGTGTTGTTGTATGGACTTGTATGTCCAGGAATGTTTTCATTGGTGTTACAAGAAGAATTAAGGAAGCTTTTAAATCCAAATTCCATCACCCCAGTAACGTAGAGAGAATCTGAAAATGTTCCTAATGCTCATTTTTTTTCCTCAATAATTGCAGTTCTGTCATTATTTAGCATTCCTTTGTGCAGTGTTTTATGCTGGTGACATTTTATTAAGTGTGTCAAATGCTTTTATGTGTACTGAGATGAAAGTATAAGGGAAAAACATTATATTTACCAGTTGCCTGGAGAAATCTCTTCTGCATTTACTGGAAGCTACCATGGCTGTAAAGTTGTCAGCGTTTCCTTATATAAAATCCTGAACCACAGCTCCTGCTCTCCTTGTAAAAATGCACCATAACTTTAATCTTGGCTTCTGAAGTCTCCTTAACTCCCTAATAAAATCTGTTCTGAATAAATAGAAGTCAGGAGATTGAGCCATCTTTGGGTTCTTGCTGCTGGTTTGGAATGCTTGGGAAGCACCTGGGGTTTCAAATAAGGAGCCCTTTGAGAGCTGATGAGGAACATCTGAAGCTCTTTGGATTTATTTCTTTTTTTATTAATTTTGAATGTGGTTTTGCTTCAGCAGCTCCGAGTGCCTTGGGAGCTGTGTTGGAGGTGTTGGGAAGCCCTCCCAGGATGTGTTACCTGTGAGCAGGAGAACTCTGGGGTTCCTGGAGTTTGGGAGAGATTGAAACAGGATTGGGAAGGTTTGTGTTTGGACATTCTTAATGCCTTACCTGGCGTTGTTAAGTGGAGACAGGGCAGTTACAGTGAGGTCAGTATTGCAGGGAGGGTTCTTGTGTCAGCCCAGCACAGGATGACAGTGAGCTCATGGACAGGATCCAGAGGAGGCCACGGAGCTGTTCCAGGGCTGGAGCCCCTCTGGAGCCAGGCTGGGAGAGCTGGGGGAGCTCACCTGGAGAGGAGAAGGCTCCAGGGAGAGCTCAGAGCCCTGCCAGGGCCTGAAGGGGCTCCAGGAGAGCTGGAGAGGGACTGGGGACAAGGATGGAGGGACAGGACCCAGGGAATGGCTCCCACTGCCAGAGGGCAGGGCTGGATGGGAGATTGGGAAGGAATTCTTGGTTGTGAGGGTGGAGAAGAGCTGGGATGGAATTCCCAGAGCCCCTGGGTCCCTGGCAGTGCCCAAGGCCAGGCTGGAGCCTGGAGCAGCCTGGGACAGTGGAAGGTGTCCCTGCCAGGGCAGGGGTGGCACTGGATGGGATTTAAGGTCCATTCCCACCCAAACCTGTCTGGAATTGTGTTCTCTTCACATTATTGCCAGGTGACCTCTCAGTGTTCACTTGGGTAGGGATTTCACCTTGGGTTTTATTTGGCACTGTGAAATTCTGGCCATGAAATGAAGGAGCAAAGGTACAAAAAGAACCTTTCCCTGCCCATGGTTTTTTCCTTAAAGCACAAAGGGATCCTTCCCCCAGGCAGATCCTCATGGAAAATTTGGAGCAATACAAAGCACGATGGTTCACAGTTAGGGCAGAGACTTGGAATTTTTATCCTCAAAAATAGTCTTGTCTTTATCCCATGCTGAACATGAAGTCCTGAGGAAGCAGAAATGGGATGTGTTGATGATCTTTGATTCTTCCTGACTCCCTCAGTGCCTGCAGAATATCAGAGTAGTATTTAAAGTTAAAAACAAAAATATTTCCCAGTCTTTTTGGTGTTGAAGAGTATCTTCAGATGTCCTGAGGGGGGTTGTTCATCCCTAATTCCCTCATTCTTTCATTCCCATTGCACCAGCTCCTTTGGAAATTCTTCTCAGTTGATTTCTGTGCTTTTCATTTTTCCTGTTGGAGTTAGTGTGGTTTCCTAGCCCAGAAAGCTGCATTGTAAAATACCTTGTTTTGTCCATCTGCTCCATTTATTTCCACCCTTATAAAGTTTTATTGAAGAAAACCAGATGAAATTTAAGAACAAATTCTGTCTTTTAAAGCTGTGGCATCCCCTCCATAGAAATAACTCCAAATGTGCAATTTTGTGTCGTTTCTGAAAGCACCTCCTTGGGCTGTTTCTGTGCCATGAGCCAAATCAAGGGAACTAAATTTTAAATTAATCCATAATTTCATTTGTTTTCTGCATGGAATGTATCTGGTAGTGTGAAAAAAATGGAAAAAAGAATAAAAATAGCTGGAAAATCGAGCTCTAATTCCTCTTTTAGACCAGTCCTTTAGGAAGTTTCTCCTAAGGCTCCTCTCCATGCAGTGCTTTGCTTCCAGATTAAAATACTCTGGATTAAGCATTGCCTTCAAATATTCTGGATGTGATAAAATTTGTAGCCATGGGGGAAGAGGGGAAATGGAGAAATCCATGTGAATGACTGGATTACAGGAAATATTTGCAAATGCAGCTTTAGTTCAAATTTAGTATTGTGTTTTTTGACTTTCACCAGTGGGATAAATATATAGAAATATATGTATATA
>VZRH01003804.1:239204-259491 GCA_013397555.1 Urocynchramus pylzowi | reverse complement strand
GGAGGAGTCAGAGGAGGAGGCAACAGAAGATAGTCTATAGAATCAGGAGGGGGAGGAGGAGGAAGATGTTCTAATGGATCCCACCTCCTCTCTGCTAACTTATTTANTGTTCTAATGGATCCCACCTCCTCTCTGCTAACTTATTTACTTCTTTCTCTCTTTCTTTACAAACTTTATATACTTTTATTTACTCTTTTTCTTTCTCTAACCAACATTTAGCATATTTAATTTCTTGTTCACAAGGTTCTACTCTGGTGTTAACATATTGGTTTAAGGCTACACATAACCATCTTTCTTTTGTTCCGTACCAAAGCCAATAGACAGGTCCTCCCGCTATACTCTTTGGGCCATTATCTTAGTGCAATATCTTATCTTCATTCTATCTAAGTTCTTAATTGAGATACTAATGAGGAAATAATCCAACATTTTTCCTAGTGGACTGCCAGGTGGTATCCTCTTAAAAGTCTCCTTTCTTTTCCTCTTCCTAATAGTATTCTTTCCGGCACACTGCCCCATATTTTCAGATATTTTAGAACCAATTTACTTTCTTTAAATTCAATTAATACTGTTATAGGAGTGGAATAGCCTAAATAATATTAATCAATAAAAGTAGGTATGGTGTTAGATTGTACAACAGGATAGAGATGGAAATTTAATGGAATAAATGACTTATCTTAAAAAAAATAGTGTGAGAAACAAAAGTAAAAGTACTTCCTTTAAAGAAATTAAATATGGCAGACCGTGGGAAATGAAATAAATATGGTGGTTTTCAAGGAATAAGGTTGCGGTTTAAAGTAATAAAAAATGGTGGAGCGTGGGAATAAAAATAAAGATGTCGGATTTTAAAGAAATAAAATTAAAATAGTGGATTGTGGGAAAAAAAGATGGCGGATTTTTAAAAAATAAGTATGTTGGATTTGTGGGAAATGGAAGAAAGATTGTAGATTTCAAGAAATAAAGATAACAGATTTAATGTAATAAAATTAAAGTGGCGGAGATAGAAGAATAAAATAAATACGTCGGATTAAAAAGAATTAAATATGGCAGCTTTAACGTAGTGTGAAAAACAAAATAGAAATAACTAAGTAAAGAAATAAAACAGTCTGTTCAAGGAGAAATTAAATATTAAAGAATATTAAGGATAAGGGAATTAGCGATTAAGAGTTTAACTAAAGATGGTGATTCCAAGAACTAAGGCTCGTTTAACCAACTAGTGATGATAATAATAATAGCAATAATAATAATGATTTCTAGCTTCTTACTTCCCCACTCAAAGAACTTAAAATGGTCTCTGTTCAGCCTCTCACTCAAAACACCACACCACGAAAACTTAAAAGGCTGCTGCTCAGCCTGTCACTCAAAAGTACCTCACAATGAAAACTCGAAATGGCCACGGCTCGGCCTGTCACTCAAAGCACCTCACAACACAAAATGGCCGCCGCTCGGCCTATAAGACAAATTCTCTAAGGAGCGGTTGGGGGACTTTTGGTTCGCCCTCACCCCCAAACCTCACTCCCTAGATGTCCCGATTTCAACTGACGAAAAAAGAAAAATCCACCCTAACTTGTGCTGGTTCTAACCTCCCTCCCAGTCCTAGTGACTGGAAGGGCCCTTCCACAGCTGGTGGCCCACCTCCCCCCTGCGGGTCACTGCTCCTGCAAAGACCTTTCAGCTACCCNCCTGTCACTCAAAGCACCTCACAACACAAAATGGCCGCCGCTCGGCCTATAAGACAAATTCTCTAAGGAGCGGTTGGGGGACTTTTGGTTCGCCCTCACCCCCAAACCTCACTCCCTAGATGTCCCGATTTCAACTGACGAAAAAAGAAAAATCCACCCTAACTTGTGCTGGTTCTAACCTCCCTCCCAGTCCTAGTGACTGGAAGGGCCCTTCCACAGCTGGTGGCCCACCTCCCCCCTGCGGGTCACTGCTCCTGCAAAGACCTTTCAGCTACCCCTATGACCCCCTTCAACTGGGGTCCTAGCTCAGGGTGAGCCTACTTCCCCCCTATGACCCCCTTCCACTGGGGTCCTAGTTCGGGGGGGACCCTACTTCCCCTTGGGTTGGGCACCCTCCCCTTCCCTGGCCTCGAAAAGGGGCACTCCCCCACACGGTAGCCACCCTACCAAGTGGTCTCCGTGTGGGAGTATTTTCTCCCACCCCCAAGGTCCTACTTCCCCAGGAGTTAAGACTACCCTCAGTCTATCTCTGAGAAACAGCCCTCCAGGTGGTTTTAGCAAGTAGTCACAGTTCTACCCCTCACCAGGCAAGTCCGCCCCACTAACCGCCCCCCTCCTGGATACCCCTACGACCCCCTTCAGCTGGGATCCTAGCTCGGGGCACCAGGTGTGCCCCCCCCCATGACCCCCTTTAACTGGGGTCCTAGTTCGAGGGAAACAACTCAGGCCAATGGCTAAAACCACCCCTAGGAGCCTCCATTCCCTGGAGGAGCGGGAGTCTGTGCAGGTAAGGGCGGCTATAGGTTGGGTACTCCCCATCTCCCTTACTCCCGGGGGTCCATAGGGGTACACTCATGCAGCAACAACACTCGCTTCCCACCGTTCCCGGCCGGCCCCCTCGCAGGAGTCCGAAACCGCAGTACTGGGAGGTCTGCACTTGCTTCGGGGGTCTGTATTTACAGCCCCAGTCTCACTCACACTCACGCACTTCACACCCCCTATGCCCTAAACCCCACTCGAGTTACTCAGGGATAACACGAGCCCCGCTCCCTCTCGGAAGGCTTACCTTCGAGCTGTTGTGTTCCTTCCAGCCTCGGGAATAGGTACGTTCCCTTCCGCAGTCCGACGTAGTCTGAAATCCGGCAGCCAAAAAATGTGGCTGGACACGTCCCTCAGATCCCGGGCTACCCCGAACCGTTTCAGAGGCGTGGCCTATCCCAGACGAGCCCCCAAAAACGTTGTGATGAATGAACGAGGCCAGATTTCAGAGAAAAAAATGAAAAAGGCTCTCGTTTATTTATAAACAAGCTGCAAGGAATGGAGGGTCCAGGATAAGCCCGAACCCACTCACAACAGCTCAAAAATATCAGCGTGTTACGTACACGCTGGGTTCCTTCTCCTGCGAAATACTGCCACCACCCATGGAACAGAAAGAACCCCGCCCAACTGAAAACTCCCCTTTTTATAACACCCCTTAGGTCCGGGATTGGTGGGATTTGGATCCCTGCACTGATTGGTGGAATCCTGGCGCTTCGATTGGCTCTTAGTGACGTTCATTCTGGGCCAATCATTTCTTCAGGGCGTCGAATGATTGGTTGGTGTCTTGGTCCAATCACCCTTCGTCTTCTCTGTCCATTGCACCCACCAAATCCTGGACCCCCTCCCCCCTTATAACAAACAACTCCCTATTTTCCCAAAACTAATTGAACCAAATTCATAACAACTCTATGGGAGACATCAGAAGAAATCTTCAGAAGCTCTGGGGACCAGAAGGAAGGAATTTAGAGGCCTTGTTAGATGAGGCATGGAAGGTTTTTAGCAACCAAGAAGAAGGATACAAGCAAGGGATGAGAAAGTTAGTAGCAGTAGTAAAAGAAGAAGGGAAAGGAAAATATGGATGGGAACCATCTAGGCAGGGACCGCCGTGATTGGACAAGAATCAGTGCATGATTTGCAGAAAATTTGGACACTGGAAGAATGAATGCCTTGAACAGAGAAGAAATTGGATAGGGAACTGGGGAAGTGAGGTGGTGGTTGCTCATGCAGAAAATTACTGAGGGGGACCAGAGGATCCTACCCCAGGAAATGCACTGGTTATATAAAAATGGAACTGGGGAAGGAGGGGAAAGAGGTGGAAATCATGAAGGACATGGGAGCAACATTTTCAGTTTTAAATAAAGCTTTGGTACCAGTGGGGAACTATTATGTTAGGGTAAAGGGGGCAACTGGCCAATCTGAAACAGCATATTTTTGCAAGCCACTGAAATATAAATATGGAAAATAATGGGGCATCCATAAGTTTCTATATATGCCTAATTCTCTGGAGTCACTCCTAGGGAGAGACTTACTGGAAAAATTACAGGCAACAATTTCATTTAAAAATGGGGAGGTTACTCTAGAGGTGAATGAGCAAAAATATGTAGAAGTGTTGAGATTAATATTAACAGCTATCGAGGTTAAAGACAAAATTAGCGAGGAGACACTGAACCAAGTGTTTCCGGGAGTATGGGCTTCCAATGTACCAGGGAGGGCAAAAAATGCACCCCCAATGCAAGTTAAACTTAAGGAAGGAAAACAGAATAAACAGCATCCTTTGAGAAAGGAAGATAGAGAAGGAATTAGCCCGATAATTGAAAATTTCTTATAGCAGGGGTTACTGAAGGAGTGACAATCTGATTTCAACACTCCTATCCTGCCTGTCCAGAAACCTGATGGGTCATATTGAGTTGTACAGGATTTACGAGCTGTTAACAAGATAACTGGAGATCTCTACCCTGTACACCTTGTTAATGTGTTTAACACCAGAGCTAACTTGGTTTACCATTTTAGATTTGAAGGATGCCTTCTTTTGCCTCTCTCTCCATGAAGCCAGCCAGAAAATTTTTGCATTCGAATGGGAAAATCCCAAAAGCAGACGCAAAACTCAGCTCACATGGTCGGTTCTTCCCAAAGGTTTCAAAAACTGGCCCACCCTATTTGGAGAACAACTTGCAAAGGATTTGGAATCCTGGGAAGCTGCACCAGGAGAAGGGAAACTGTTGCAGTATGTGAATGATATCCCAATAGCTACCTGGACAGAAGAAGGGTGCGTGGCTTGGACAAGTAAGCCTTTTAAACTTTTGGGAGCTTCAGGGGTACAGAGTACCAAGGAAAAAGGCTCAGGTGGTAAAGCAGAAGGTGATCTACCTGGGTTATGAAGTCAGTGCTGGACAATGGGGAAAGAGCGCACAGAATCGATATGCCAAACCCCGAAATCCCAGACCATAAAAGAAGTGTGGACCTTCTTAGGGATGGCACATTGCAGCAGATTATGGATTCATCATTATGGAATACTTGTGAAACGTCTGTATTTGCTCATTGCAAAGGGGAACAGAGACCTCCAGTGGACAAAAGAAGCCACACAGGCCTTTGATCAACTGAAAAAGACCCTTATGTCAGCTCCAGCTCTAGGACTTCCAGATGTGAGTAAACCATTCTTTCTCTTCTCCCATGAGAAACAGGGAGTAGCTCTGGGAATGCTAGCAGAGGACCTGGGCCCGTATAGAAGGGCAGTTGCTTATGTCTCTAAGCAGCTGGATGCAGCAGCTAAAGGATGGCCAGGTTGCCTCAGAGCAGTTGCCACCATTGTACTGAACATTCAAGAAGCCTGCAAGTTCACCCTGGGCCAAAACATGACCATGGTAGTGTCCCCTATGGTATCTGCAGTACTGGAAACAAAGGGAGGCCATTGGCTTCTCCCACAAGAGTTCCTGAAATATCAAGCTATTACAGTTGAGCAAGATGATGTAGAGATAGTGTTAACTAACATTGTCAACCCAGCTTCTTTCCTTAGTGGAAAACAAGGAGAGCCGGTACATCATGACTGCGTGGAGACCATTGAAGCCACTTACTCCAGCTGCCTGGATCTGAAGGATACTCCTTTGGATGATGCAGAAACCTGGTTCACAGATGGAAGCAGCTATGTCATCAATGGAAAATTAAATGCTGGGTATGTGGTTACCACATCCAGAGACCTAATTGAAAGAGGACCTTTACCAGCAGGTACTTCTGCCCAAAGACAGAAATAATTTCCCTAACCTGTGCCTTAGAGTTATCAAAAGGAAAGAGAACTCATATTCAAGATATGCATTTCGGGTGCTGCATGCTCATGGAGCAATCTGGAAAGAAAGAGGACTGTTAAACTCGCAAGGGAAGAACGTTAAACATGCATGAGAAGTAATACAATGGCTGGAAGCAGTCCAAGTATGCCCAAGAAGTCATGCACATTAAGGCACACGAGAAAGTGAGCTCAGAACTGGAAGAGGGAAACGAGCTGGTGGACAGAGAGGCAAAAGCAACAGCAAAATGTGAGGTGACAATAGAAAGAGACTTGATTCCCAATGGCTAAATCTCCCTAGAAGGTAGGCCAGAATATAATAAAAAGGACAGAAGGCTAATTGAGTATCAAAAGGGAACATATAACCAGGAGGGATGGGCTATTATGGCAGAGGGAAAACTGATTATCTCCTCCCATTTACAATGGCCATTAGTAAGAGAGGAACATCAGAAAACACACTGGGGAATCGACGCTTTGTATAATTATTTGATTGGAAAGATCACTGCCAAGAACTTATATGCCACTATCACACAAGTGGCCCGGCAGTGTGAACTTTGCCTCCAGACTAACCCTAAGAATACCCCTAAACCAAAACTTGGCCAAATTAGAAAGGTCATGGACCCAGCCAGCAGTGGCAAATTGATTTTTCAGAATTACCAAAAGAAGGGGGGTACCGATATTTGTTAGTACTAACAGGTACCTTTTCAGGATGGCCGGAGGCTTTCCCCACCAGGACTGCCAAAGCCCGGGAGGTAACCAAGGTGCTGTTGCAAGAAATAATACCACGCTTTGGAGTACCAGCCACAATATCCTCAGATAGGGGACCACATTTTATTTCAAAAATAATACAAGAAATCAGTCAGCATTTAGGCATAGACTGGGAACTTCACATGCCATACCGTCCTCAGTCAAGCAGCCAAGTTGAGAAAATGAATAATTTGATCAAGCAACAAATTGTGAGACTGGGGCAAGAGGTTAATTTGCCTTGGCTCCAGTCCCTCTCGTTAGCATTGCTGCGAATTTGGACTAAGCCTAGAACTAGAGAAAAGCTGAGCCCCTTTGAAATGCTTTATGGGAGACCACGTGTTTTGCAAAAAGGGATATCCACCCAAACTGGGGAGGAAAGGCTGGCTGCCTATGTGGTGGCATTAGGTAAACAACTCAGAGAAACTGAAAAACATATGGCTGGAGCTCAGAGCAGAGGGCTAGATGGATCAGTGTATGACATACAGCCTGGAGATTATGTCTATGTCAAGTCTTTTGCAGAGAAGACCTTAGAGCCACAGTGGGAAGGACCATTCCAGTACTTTTCACCATTTTCACTACAATTAAGATCAAGGAACATAACGCCTGGATTCACCACTCTTGAGTGAAGAAAGCTCTAGAGACTCCTTGGATGGCAACACTGGATGATAATGAACTGAAACTAATACTCACTTAAACAAAATGAATACATTTCTTTTGGGAATGTTAAGTAATCTAGATTGCAAGAATTTAATCAAGAAAATTGTTTTGTTTATAATCAAAATTGCAATCCAAGAATTAGAAAATACCTGTAGCCAGGACAATGCTGAGTGACCTTGGTCCCAAGCTTTTATTCAGTACATTGGATCCATGGGAGAATATTCTAATATAAAAGATTTAAACCTATCAACCATAGTCATGCACGAAAATCAAGTATATGAAAGGCAAGAATGACAAAAACAAAGGTTGTGGTCATTATTTCTAGGGACTGTAGGAGAGGAAATTAGAATAAGATGTTGAATAATTACTGGAACTGCTCATAAGAAAGCAATCCAAATTAGTGTTTCAACAACTCCCACAGACAAACACTGGCAGGTTTGTAGTCATTTAACTGAATTAGACTATTGGTATAACTTTATGTTAGTACAGACCATTGAGGTGGTTTGTCTTTGGACCCATGATACTATTGTGCTCTCCTTCAAATTTAAAATAAATGCCACAACTGAGCCCATAACAACCTATGCCAGCACTCCAGCCCAAACCCAAATCACGCCACCTAGGTTTGAACCCAAAATTTATTAAATTGGCCCATATGTAATAAGGAACACAGGCCAACAGCAATTGTTGTTTAGTCCAGAATGGTCTCTTGAGCGTGTTGAATTACTAATGTAAGCTAACATCTCTGAAGTCCAACCAGCCTGCTCTTCTTTCCTAAAGCCATCCTTTGAGGGTTGGATGACATGGTTACAAAGGCAAGCATACACCAGGGGCAGAATGTGAAGGGATCTGACTGGAATATTAGGGACAGGGCTGGGAGTTCTAAATGGAATTGATTCAGAAATATTAATGAATAAATTGGCCACTGCAACAAGGTATCTAACAAAATGAAAACAACCCTTATAATCATCTTTGTTGGCATTGCGAACCAGTCAGTGGCAGATTTCAAAAGTGTTACTAAGTTGGGAAGAAGCACAGGACCAAGACCACGGGTAAATCATAGATGCACTTGCTATGGCTTTTAGCTATATACAGGCACAATTAGGGTTGCAATCAACAGCTGCCTTAATTATAAGAGAAGGAAGTGAAGGAGCCTTTCCAATTGAAATTCGAAAAGCTGTCTGGGACAATGCTACTGATTTTGAAAAGAAATTTCAATCTTGGAATTAGGTAAACTTTACTTATGATCCTATTGCTAACATGGCTCCTGCCTTTGTACTCACTATGCACAATGCCATAGTTTATGCTATTCACCCCATTATAGAATTAGGATTAAATCGTGAGAGATCAGTGTTCTATCCTTTGGAATACAGAACATGGGCAGGGAGAGTGGATGAGAAATGGCAAACTGTGAATCTAGAATCCTGTGTTACCCGGGAACAACAAGGGTTTATTTGTGAAAGCAACACAATTGATGCTCAAGGCATATATCTTGATACTGAGCAAAGCGTTTGTCACTTCGAGATTCACCCACATACAAGTCAAAAAATATATACTTCTAGATATTGGTCAGGGTTGTGTGTGTTTGAGGACTTTGGGTGCTTTTGTAGAAATAGACAAAGATAATGTAACTTTACTTAGTAATAATCATTCTAACTTTTGTATCTGTCATTTTGTTAAGATTGTTGGATGTGACTTTCTGTATTTAGCACCAGTTGTATCCGACCAGCTACTTAGGTTTAACCACACAATGTATCACAAGTTGTTACCTACACCTATTGGAATGAACCTCACCTTAGTGAGACAATTAATTAAGCATCAGGACCTTGCCAAAATTCTAAAAGATATTCAAGAAACCGGGAAGAAAACTTTAATCACTGTCCATCATGACACAAAAGAAATAAACAAGGTCCTGCAAAGGGTCAAACAAGATGTGAGTCACAACTGGTGGGATTCACTTTTTGGATGGTCGCTGACTGCAACTGAGATTCTAAATACATGGTGTCACCCCATTATTGTTTTATTGGTATTAGTTGGTATAAGTTTAGCACTATCTCTTGCGATACTTATCTGAAATTGGAAGATGCTGCAAGAAGTAGCAATATTAACCTCTTTATCCTGAGTACATGGCATGGCATTGAGAGACACATTGTAGTGATTGGGAAGAAGAATTTCTGTACTAAGTGAAAGAATTTACTGCCTTATAAAAAAGGGGGAACTGAGACATGGGGTTAGGAATTAGAGGGGTATTGATTAGAAATAAATATTTAGATGAAATATTGTTTAATGTTTGCTGCATGGGCTAACTGCCTGTAAAGGGAAGGCAGGGTATACATGGGGGACAGGGTATATGTGTGAGAGCAACATGAAAGAATGCAAGGATGTGTGATAAGGGAAGGATGATGTTCATCAAAACAGGACAAAGCTACAAGGCCATGAAGACACCAAGGCTCCTCTGGACCCCCGAAGCAGATCAAACCAACCTCATGGTTTGGACTGTGACCAAAGGATCAGTAAGCATGAGCAAGAAGATGGGGTGAGAAGGTGAAATCTGAGGAAGAATACTTACTTCATCCCCCTGCGACCCCCAGGGACCCCCTAGAGAACCACCAGAGACAAGGGACAAGGGACTGACAAGTTAATTAGCATATGAAGTGGGACAAGGTGGAGGCAGGAAATGAATATGCATAAATGTATTGCAAAACCTCAAGTATATGTAACATTTTAGAGGATAAAAAGGAACACTGAGAGCAGGCAGATACGCATGCCTTTGCGGAGGTATCCCGCATGAGTCCGGACAAAAATACATACCTACTTTATAACTCACTTTGAGTTTTAGAGTCTTCCTGCATATCACCCCCACCTACAGCTCAGGGTGTCCTGGCAGTGCCAAGCGCCTCCTGCAAACTGGCATCAGGAAACTGGGGTGGTGAGTTTTGTTTTACAGGGCAAAGGGCCAGCATTCATGTCCAGGGGCCTGTGGCTGCCACCTCCTCAAATTCTGGACGGCGCAGGGTGTCTCCCAGAACCAACCTGCTGCTGCCTGCAACTTGGGCTGTCCTGGGAGTGCCAAATGAGACTGCAAACTGACATCAGGAAACTGCCATTTCCATGTGAAACAAAACTCACTCTGCAGGTTGGAGGGCAAGGGAATTGTAAAGACTGGAGAGGACTGATTTTCTTAGAGGAAAAAGTGAGCAAGAATGACCTCAATGTAAAAATATTTTCTCTCTCTCTGCCTTTCTGTTTCACAGACAAATATAGCCCAACACATTATGCAAAAGCATTGTTCAAGTATGCTTGGAATGAGCAACTTGGGAGGCAAATTGCTACCACTTGTCCTCACTCTTGCTTTTTGGCTTTGTTTTTTTTTTTTCTTTGTCTTCTCCCTTCCAGCGTGGTCCAGCCTTGACAGCTGCCACAAAGCCACCTCAGAGCGAGCCCCTGAATCAAGAGGACAGAGGGGTGTCCAGGGGACAGCTGCCAGCATCCACAGTGACAACCACCACTGGTGTTCACAAAATGACCTGAGAGGAAAAATGGATTGAACCTGTGCTGTGTGGGTTAAAGAAGGGAGAAATGGTTGGGTTGAATAATGGAAAGGTCTTTCCAACAGTAATGAAAGGCTGGATGGTGAGCAGGTCTTTCCAACAGTAAGGAATGCCTGGAGATCTTGCCAACACTCATCCCAGGCCATCCTTAGGAACCAGTTCAGCAATACCTGTCCAGAAAGGCACAGGCACAGGCAGTCATTCCCTCTGACAGACTCACTGCTCAGCAACAGTCCAGACCATTTTCTTACTTCCCTATTTCTGCATAATTTCTTTCTCTTTCACTATGAACATTGCTGAACATTTCTGCTGGGAGTCAAAAGGCTGCCAAGTTCCTTGAATCGTTTCCATCATCTCCTGTTTTCCCAGCCCCAGCTGTGTTTTACCTGGAGGCTGCAGCTCCCATAGACCTGCTCTGCTTCAGTGGCTTCACCACTGTTTGTCCTCAGTTTGCTCCTTGACAGGAGCCAGCTCCAAGGGGCTGTAGGGGCCCTGTGACCCACTCTGCCCCACAGCCAGCCCCAGCTCACACCAACATTCCATGGGGAGAGCAACATAGGAAACACCCAGGGCCACCTCGGAAAAAGGCTCCCCTCCTGTGGTTACCCCTGCTTGTGTTCCACGTGTGGGGCTGAAAATCTCAGCCTTCTGGTGAAAAACAGGATTGCTCAGAAAAATTCCAGATGCAGAGTTGAGTGGCTACACACCCATGGCTGCCTTAGGGCTGGGAGAAGGAAGTGCAAGGCTTGGGTGCAAAGCAGAAATCCTGCCTTACATTATCAGCAGTAACCGAAACCTGCCCTATCCTTCTCCTCTAGGACAGATAGAAACAGCTCCTGAGCCTTGAATCCAGCTCTGCAGCCAGACCTTGGCCTGAGCAGATCAGGACAACACTTTTGCTACCCTCTCCTGCCCCCACAGGCCCAGGACAGAGATGGGTTTTGCAGCCCAGAGTCTCCCAGGACAGGGAGGCAGGGCCAGGGAGATCCAGAAATGAGTTGCCAAGGGGCCCTACAAGAAAGCTGGAGAGGGATTTTTTTACAAGGGTATGTAGCGACAGGACAAGGAGGAATGTCTTTCAACTGAAAGAGGGTAGGTTTACATCAGATATTAGGAAGAAATTCTTTACTCTGAGGGAGGTGAGGCACTGCAACAGACTACCCACAGAAACTGTGGATGCCCCATCCCTGGAGGTGTTCAAGCAGCAATACCAATATCAATAATAACAGCAATAGCAATGGCAGTGTCTCCCTTCCAAGTTCTGGATTAATCCCCATGTTGCATTTATGAGGAAAAAAAAAAAGAAATCAAAATGAAGAATTCAAATGTCTTCTTCAACCCCAAACTGTGAGGTAGCTGGAAAGAAGCACAGACACCTTTAATGGCCTCAGCTCAGCCACTGTGTGAAGGAGTCAGACAACATCTGCAGGCTGTCTCTAGGATCTGTTGCCCTTCCCAAGAGGGAAGTGGGAAGAAGTACAGCCAAGGAGCTGTAGTCACACCCATAGGCAATGCCATGTCCAGCACAGATGGTGAGGGCTGGTGGCCTGCCAGTGCAGAGTTAAGAACAGCCTCTGCCTGCCATTATCCCAGATGGTATTCCCTCTTTTCTTGAACAAGCTTGATGCTGAGAGCATGGAAGAGGTCTCCTCCACAAAGCTATTTGTGTCTGATTTCCAGGAAATCAATCAAATGGGACAAAACTAAAGCAAACAGATCAATCTGCAAACAGAGAGATTTTTCTCAGTCTTTCATAAACAAAAAATGAAAGGAACAATTTTTCCCTTCTCTCAAAAAACCCCCTGCAAAAGTCATCTGCCAGCACTGATATTTCCACTCCTGGGAGGGAGGCAGACTGCTGCTGCTCCCAGATTTTCTGTGAATGGACTGGGAAGCAAAGCAATTAGGCAGAAGACAATAAACCATTCACCCAAACATGACAGCCAGCAGAAGAAGGGCTGTGAACAAGACAAGCTTTCTTACCTCCTTGCAGTTTCGAGCAGTTTTGTGATACACCCCCCAGGACAGATTTTATGCCTGGTAAGAAGCCTGAGGATGAGGTGGTATTTGCTCACCTAAGGAGTAATTTGTGTTTGCAGAATATTAAAAATACTAAAATTCTCCAAGCTTCATACAGAGTTTTTATGCTTGTAGCCTGCAAGAATTGGTCCAATACTGGTGGCTGGCATCAAGCCAGTTTGCAAACCAATTTATGTTTCCAGTTCTTGCTGGTGCAATGCCTGCACTACCTTGGCACTGTTAAGACAGACGATTAGCTCTTCCTTGTGATGGCACTGGTAAAACCAACCTTCATCTCTGCTCTTACCACAAATGTTCCCCAAACACTGTGGTTGTAGCAGGCCCGTGGTGGGAGGCAGAGGAGATGTCAAGGGGGATCCTGGCAGGGCCCAAACCCTTTCTGGTTGCCTCACATTGGAGACCTGCTGGTGGCCAAGGCTGCATGGAAGCAAGGAAGACTGCAGGGATGGACCTACCACTGCCAGAGGGATGCAGGTTTGGCCAGAGAGGTGCCATTCAGGCATCTCCAAAGGGTTCATAAGCATCAGTACATCTTCCCAACGGATAACAAATCTATCATGTCCTCTACCCCATTGTTTCCAGGTGTTTGAGAGTTTTGATGGAAAAGCTGCCTTTCTCACAGAAATGCCACCTCTTTGGCAGCAAAGAAGTCAGTTTTCAGCCAAAAATGTTGCAATGGGGAGAAAATGCTTCCATGTGAGCAATCTGAGTATCCTGACATGAGCCATACAGCGTGGGGCGGCCATGTGAGTGAAGCTGGAGATACTGCTCCAGGTGTATACCTTCAAAGAAATTACTTGACCAAATGGGACAGGAAAGGATGGGAAAGACATAATAAATGCAGTGTTTTCAATATCCAAAAGGAAAAGAGAACAATTTTTTTTAAAAAAGTGAGAAAGATTCTCCATTTCTGGGTTGTTGGAAAGAGAGGCAATGGGTAAGGGATGAGAGGAGGAAGAACTGTGGTATCAAGGTCTGTGACACTGAAGAGGCTTTCTAAAAGCCTTCCACAGCCTCTCCTAGGCATGTGTCTTTAAAGTATTTTGTTTTAAAATTAATAACGAATTTTAAAATTTGTTTTAAATTTTGTTTAGTTTGGCACTTCCACAGCACCTGACAAGCAGGCATCTAGAAAGGCTCTTCTGATTTTTGCTCCAGAAACACAGGCTTCACAGGCTTCACCATGTGTGATGATAAACCCTAAAAGATATCAAAAAAGCAGAAGGGACTGTTTGACCACTGGGGCTGACTGCCTGTCTGGCATCAACCCTTGGGAAATCACATCCGAGTGACCCAGGGAAAAGCCCCACCAATTTGGTATGCTCATTTTTTAGGTTCTCTACAATTTACGGGCAATTAAATAAAGTCTTTGTTGAAGTAGTTTTTTTTCCCTTCTGTGAGCAAACACAGTATAAAACATGATTTTGAGTGAAAAGCCTGAAGCCAAACAGTGATGGATTCCTTTTTACTACCATCAATCATGTGGAAGAGCTGTTTGGAGACTGTTGTCTCTAAAAAACACCCTGCATGTTTGAGAAGTGTTCTATACAGCCATTCCATCTGTCTTTGGGATGATAAAAGCCTTCAGCTCAATCTCCTTACAGATTTCTTCATCTGCATCTTCTGGTCCTGATGATGAGAAACCTGGGAAACAAAACTCTTCTGGCTCTTCTGAAACACTTCATTGCAGAATTGGCAGTGCCATATTGATGAAACGTGACAGCAATATTTTTTTATATATTGTTTATTATGTTATTTACTTATTTATTTATAATGATTGACCTTTCTTATATCTTGGAATTATTGGGACGTGCATGGGACCTTTCCTGCCTGAGCCAGGGGACTTTTTTTCCTTTACACTCCACCTCTCCCAAACCACTGAGGGCATTGTCTGCTCATGAATGATGGCATGGATGGCATAATTTGCTGAGTGCCCACTCTTCTTAGCCCATAAAGCACAAAAAGATACAAGCATGGGTCTATAAGCAGGAGGGCTTCTCTCAGCCAGGGTGAGTGGCTGACTGAAGTGGTCCTGGCCTCCCACAGGACTGCCCTCCCTCTCTGTTACCCTGGTAATGCAGATTCTGGCCCATTAAAGGCTTGCTGCTCCTTCCCTCTTTCAGGCTGTCTCTCATTGCTTCTCTCCTGGGGCCATATGGAGCATCACCAGAAGTATTTCATCATTTCTATTGATCTATGTAGGACAAACAAAGGGCTAAGTAGGCAGAAATGGATAGTCCAGTATATCTGGAAGGACTTGCTGAATGATTTTGATTCCCCAGCTCTAATTCAGCTTCCCCTGCTTTGTACTGTTGCTCTTTATTCCCAATAGGTTTGGGAATACTGAGATTGAGATTGCAGCTGATGTTCACTAAAGGGGTCCACATGGTTGAGAACCTACCATAAGCTTAGGAGAGATGCCCGAGACAAATGTCAGCCTGGGATTCTTTCTCACCCTTACCAGGGCAATGGAGGAGTCTGAGGAGCTTTGCTGTTCCTACAAGACCTGTTCTGCCTAATTTGCACATGTGATGACTGGAGTAAGGCCCTTGGAAACTCCTCTCCAAGCAAATTTCCTTCATTGCTTTGTGCTGTGGCTCACAGGAGCTGCCTCCCTGTGATCTCCAGCAGAGCAGAGCTGTCCAAAAGTCCAAGCACTTTGTGCTAATTGAATTAACAACTTCCACTAAGGCCACTGGCTATCAAAGTGCTAAGTTGCTTCCTGAGGCTGAGGACCAGATTTTCCAAAGCGATTTTACAAAGCAAGGAGGCAACTGATGCAACATGAGCTTCTCATGAGCTACCTCTTGCATCTTACCTGGGTCTTCACTGTCACTGAACTGAGACATTTGGCAGACACCTCTGGCATCTGTAGATCCTGATTTGGCCATCAGCAGAGGCTGAAGCCACAGCCATCACTGTAAAGATATTTTTCTGCTCCATATAAAGAAACACACCCTTAAGCCAGAAGGATGTTGCAGGCTTTAGCCATTTCACATGGTGTACAGAGATTTAGTGTTACTGTGAACAAGGATTTAGTCTTGCTGTACTGGAGGTGACCCGTGAAACAACTAATGGGTCAGTCAGCTCTGCAGGTACCTGCTCTGCACAAAAATCAGGCCTACAGCTTTCCCTTACAGCTTTGATGTGCTGTCATACTGTGAAAAAATCAAACCTGTTTACAGCTGCTTCACGCCCTAACCCTAACCCAAAAATATTGTACCTTTGAGAGACTAATGTAAAAATCAAGAGGGATAGCTTGAGACAAAATCACTTAAAGGCAACTTCGTGTCTCCTCAAGTCTGTATTACACAAAGCAGTTACAGTAAGCACAAGATTAAGTACTCTCAAGCCTCTAAAAACAAGCTGTGCACATTAGTGCCCCTGAGCAAGACAGTACCCGGGATGAGGGCTCTCAGAGGAGATAATCTCGATCCCTTCCCCTCTGTGCACACACAGAACAACATCCTCATCATTCTGATGTCACGGCACGTCCAACCGATGACAAACCCCATCTAAAGCCACAACAAATCTCCCAGACCCATCGGAGGAGTGCAGCCAGCAGAGGAAGCCAGCACACGGCTTACATCAGCCTGCATCAGGTTGCTACGCGACCAGGAAATCTGCACGTGTTGCCATGACGATGTCACTTCATCATCATTCAGTGCACAGCTCCGAGGAGTGCAGCCAGTCCTCCCTGCGCACATTCCGGGACAGAAGAATGCGGGATCAAGCAGGAGCTCGGCAGCGCGGTGGGCGGGGGGTGCTGCAGTCAGTCTCTCACTCGAGCAAGGCACGCAGGGCTGCTGGGAGAGGTCTTTAACCTTTTCCTCTTAACACTTTGTGGCTCAGCATTTTCCTCTGGCGTTTCTCAGATGATGCCATGTCTGATACCTGTGACAGCCACGCACTGCATGCAGATGGGCAACCCACTCTGGAGGAGGTGGCAGCATCCTTCTACCCTCGCCCCTCGCCAGGGAATGGCAGCAGCCAGGAGAAGCTCGTAAGGCAGGGTATAAATAATGTTTATACCTAAATACCTAAACACCCCATCCGGGAAGGGAGGGAGCTGCTGGTGTGTCACTGACAGCACATGCTACTTCCCAGGCTCTCACAGCAGTAGTATGACTACTATCGTGCTTGATGCTCATGGTGAATAGCACCAAAAATAATATGGTGGCAATGTTAAAGATAATGGGAATGCCACAGGATGCCTCACTTCCCCAGGAAGGATGAGCAAGCAGGAGCTGGTATAGGTAACCTCAGCTTGGTGTCACTGTCTAGATATGGCTCAGGGTCTTTAAGGACACTTCCAACCCAAACCATTCCACAATTCTATGATCTTGCAGTGTCAAGCTCTTCAGAAATGAGAAGAGAAGAAAAAGCTTTGAAGGGAAGAAAAAGTTGTTGGAATTGTTTAGTTTTTTGGTTTTAAACTGGGTTTTTTTGAGGGGCTCCCCTTTTGGGGGAGACCCTCTTGGAGGGGTTTTGTGTTAGGAGACAGACATACAAGACTTTTTTGGTCTTTGGGTTTTTGTTTATTGTTATCTTATTTAAAGTTTTTTTTATGTTGTCTACACTAGGTTTAGTGTGCTGGAAAAGCACTGCAAAAATGGTTAACAATTTCTTGTTATAAGGTTTTTTAAAGTTAAACTATTTAATTAAGAACTGACACAGATTATTTTCTTTTTTAATTTAATAACTAACTTTTAAAAGTTTGCAGTGTGGACTTTTCTACTTAATTATAAAATGTCACTTAAATTTATGAAGAAGGAGGAAGAAGAAGCAAGAAGCAGCTTAGGACACTTCTCTATGCCTTCTATCTTGCTTCTATCTACAGTATACTAAAAATTTTAAAATCTAAAGTTTTCACTTAAGTGAAATAACTACACTACTCTTTATAATCTGTTTCACACCTTTGTGAACTTTAGTCTATCTTGAAGTCTCGGAAGCTTTCTCTATGGATGAGGGTTAAAGTCAATGCTCCCTTGGGGGTCAGGACCCCCCAGGGCAGACAGAGAAACATTCTCTGCACCTTGGGTTCCCACAGGGAAGGAGGCACATTGTTAATCAGGCTTCAGTATTGAGACCACAGGTCAACAAAAGCCAACACCAACAACCACATTGCAGCAAGAGGAAAGGGATGGTACTGAACACAGTCTCTGCCCCACTATGGAAAATAACCACTGTGGCCATCAATCACCTTCACTGTCCTGCTCCACTCTCACCTTCTGCCACGGGAACCACTGCTCATTTGCAAAAAACAGCATCAGCTGCCAATGCCCCAAGCACTGCAGATTATGGAAAGGTTTTAGAGAGGAAAATCTTGCCAGGCAGGTGCAATAGTCAGTTCTGGCCCCAAAAACACTGGAAGGATCACAACTGGTTTTTGACCACCAGGCAGATGAAATGACAGATCACCTCAAGCTGTCAGGTGAGTTATTCAGAGGTGGCATGGGACCAGCCCTGACAGATAAAACATAACAGCAGAGAGGGAGAAGTCCTGGATAAAGACACAGCTGGAGAGCAGGATCTGAAACAAGTCACTCTGAGGAGTTGTTCAAAAATAAGATTGCAGCCCAGTGTGATGGAAGAAGGGGCAGCTGGTGTTGAACAATCTGGGAAGTGCTCCCTGCACACTGGGATACAAGGGAGAAGGTCAGCCCTGATGTGGCTGGGCTGATGGTTCCTCTCTGCAATGTTGAGCCCCTCACTAGGGCTGGTGGACTGATTTCAAGACTGACTTTTCTGGTTTGAGCAACAAGAAGCCCTTTTCTTCCCTTTTTTCAGACAAGACCTAGGCACAGCTGAATCCAATGTAAACTTGGCCAGATTAAAAACCAGAAACAGGACATGCAGAAGCTTCCTATGAATTCAGGTGTGAAGGCTGCCTGGATGTCTCCAGAAGCCCTGTCAGCCTCCTGCCTGCTCTGGCTGCCTGTGCACAAGACCAACTCCTCAAAGTCAACAGGTGTTGTAGTGTGTTTTTATATTTTGTAATATTTTGTAATACTTTGTAATAGATTTTTGTATTCCTTTAGTTTTCCTAAGTAGTTTACCCCAAACTGTACCCCTTCCCTATACCTATGTTATCATTCTCCTGGGTTGAGATCATCCCCAAACCCCCCACCCTGACCCTCTGCCAATCACTCAGCATCCCATCCTCTTTATCCAGAACCTTCGGCCAAATCCGTCGTGTGAGTAGCTGGAGGCCAAGAGTCAGCCCCCCAAGAAGTATCCTATATGTTGCCCAAAATGTCCATTCCTTAAGATCCAATCCCTTTAGCATCCTTGTTGGTCAACAAACTTTATCTACTTTTTGTTTCCACCTCCCTTTAAATGTGACCTTGGCATCCCTCCCGGTGCTCTGAGCAGGAGGCCCCCTGAGGTTACAGGAGTCCCTTGGGAGCTCTGAATAAACCTTGGAATAGCCCCCTGCTGAGAGTCAGCCTTTTTCTCTACCACTGTCTCCAGTGTCTCTCCTGCTGCAAAGGCACTGGCCCAGCTGCCATCAGTCCCCTCGGGGCACAGAGAGTGTCCCCCCGCTGTCGGACGCATCGGGGGAGCCCCCCCCCATTGTCTGCTGACCTGGGGCTGGCCAGGGTCCCTGAGAGGCTCGCAGGGAGACCAAAAGACAAACAGGCATCAATACAGAGGCTTTTCAGTCAGGTTTGGACAATACCAGGCACATTTCCTTCTCTGAATATCAAGTATCTGCTGCAGGTTGTACTCAGGATTGAAGAACTGAAGTGCTGAGAGCGGGAACAGAATACTCTGTTTCATATAGTCTGAATCCCAATCCTGCTCATTGCTACTCTTATCCCAGAGCAAGGTGTCCTGGCAATGAAATATCAAATCCAGTCCTTGCTCTGCCAGTATGTGTTTTGCCTGGGTACCCAGCAAAATGCTTGTTCCTTTCCTCTTTTTAAATTTAAGTTTGCAATGCCAGACTATGTGGTAAACATATCCATAGGAACAATATCAAGAAAACGGAAAAATTCAGTGATTTGCCAGTCTGTTCATGCTTGGAGCAGCATCCAGGGTTTGGGCTTGAAAATAACCTTTACATTTCATTTAATAACTGCTATCAAAATTCTATCTGAACCCTAATGTAATTATTTTTTTCTCCTTCCCATTTTCCACATCCATCTGAGGGAGGAATGACAAAATATTGTCATTTTTGTGTCCTTCATGTCTCTGTACAACTCTTGGTAATTTAGCCAGTATTTGACTCAGCCATTTGAAAGAGCAGATTGTACCACCACACATCCAGGCAGCTCCTTTCTCAGTGAAGGGAGGGAAAATTGCTGGCACCACACAAAAGCTCCTGTATTTTGCTTTCCATGTCTGTTTTCACCTTTGTGCTCTGCAGCTTTTCAAAATTACTGGGTTCACCCAACCAACACAAATCTATTTTCTTTCCTTCTTATCCTTCTTACTATTCTCCTTTTTTTTTTTTTTTTTTTTTTTTTTTTTTTTTTTTTTTTTTTTCCCCCTCAGGGGGTGTTTTTTTTTTTTTT
>VZRH01003804.1:51444-239126 GCA_013397555.1 Urocynchramus pylzowi | reverse complement strand
TTTTTTTTTTTTTTTTTTTTCCCTCCACAGGGAGGTTGTGTTTGTATTTCCTTCAGACACCCCATGGGACTGATTCAGAGGGGAGGCAAGAGGCCTCATCTGTGCCCCAAATGTTGAGCTGTACACTTGATCCATAGAGTCACAGTTGTAGTGACACAGGTCACAGGCTGGTGACCCTGTCCTTTTCCATAGGGAAAGGTAATGCTGTTCCTTCTTTGCAGTTACTGTGACAAAAGACATGGGGGAAAGCCCCTTTTGTTTCAAGCCGAACAGTTAGTTCAGCGTTGCCTCAGGACAACATGGGCTTTGCCCAGGGTGATCTTGAAAGTGATTTTATGTCATTTCTTGTTTCACAGTCACAACAGAGATGAAAAAACAGTCAATGGACCTATGGGAAGATTTGTTTTGTTCCCACATTAGACCAGGTAGAAGTTGGTCAGAGCAAAGGCTTGCACAGCTCATTATCTGAAAAGGGGCTCTTGGGAGAAGAAAAAACTTAGGACAAAACCACAAGGGTTCTTACTCACAAACCCTACAATCTCCAGCAGGATGGTGTTGAGGAGCTTGGCACCAGAGACATTTTCTGGACCTCCAGAGGGTTTTCTTCTGTCAGTATGCCTGCTTTTCCCTTGGACCCTGCTTCTTTTCTCACCACACAAAGGCCCAGCTCATTGTTGCTGTGACCCCCAACCACAAGTGATGCACAGAGCAGACCTCCTGCTGGAAGCACATGGGGAGAGCCCTGCCACACGTGACTGCTGCCACTGCCACCCCCCACCCCAATCTCCTGACAGCCCCCACCCATACAGAATTCCTTCCTGGCCCCAAAGCAGTGCCAGAGTGGAGTGATAACTTTCTGTTTCTTTGTCATTCAGGTCCCAAGTGCTCAAGTGGGCAATGAAATGGTGACTGTGGGATGGTGGGCAAGGGCATGGAGAGGGAGCCACAGAAATGGCTTTCAACAGCTGGCAGGGAATAAAAATAGCTCTGCTAGTGCATGGCTATAAAAAGGTCTATATGCTGCACTTTGAAGGAGAAACTTGACTCCATTACAGTCAAGTGGCTCGGTGCCTTCAGCTGTGTCTGGACACTTCTGATTCTCAAGGAAATTGTTTTGATGCCTTTTGTTGAGCTCCTTTAGCAGAGCCATGCAGCCCATGTGCTCAGGCACCTGCTCTTCACACCACTGCCTCCTCTGTTCCCATTGGACCTGTGGGAGGAGGAATAACTGCATCCAAAGTCCTCAATCTTCTCATGATCCTACTAATGCTTTCCCAGGTGCTTTTGAGCCCATGGTCCCTCCCATCATAGAATCTTTTCTGTCTCTGACAACGAGAGTCTTCTGCATGTGCTGGGCTGGATTTCTGACTGCAGATGCCCCTGGCAGCCAGCAAAGAGCACTCCTACCAAACATTGCTGTGTTGTGGCTTCATGGCCCCATCAGAGATCCTCCCCCTCACCTCCTTCCCACACTGTGGCCCAGGGACAGTTGGGGCGTCCCCAACTCCTCTGAGGTTTGGGAGATATGAGATTCATGGCTCTTTGGGACTGTGGCCATGCTCCCAGCTGGGACCAGTGGTAAAGTGCACCATTTTTCTGTGGAAACACTCACCTAGGTGAGGACCCTGGCATCATGTGTGCTGCAGGCTGTGAGTTCCATGGTGCTTTTCCCTGGTCTTGAAGCATCCACTTCTCTGATGAGCTATGGGAACATCAGCAAGTGCCAATTCTCTCCAGTGAGCCCACACATACCCACAGCAGCCCTGAGAGGGCATTGCTGTTGCTGGATCTGGACATCTGTGAGACAGAAAAAAAAAATCTGTATCAGAACTTGTCAGACTTCAGACTGGACTTGGGATAGGGGGTTCAGCTTCCAAGGACTTTGATTAGAGCTACATGGGTTAATTGCTGCCTAGAATTTAGCCAGGTGTTCAAGTCTCACATGAAAGCCCAGAGTTTAAAGCAATTTTTTGCTTTGAAATATCCTCTGTGTTGGCTGCTTCCGCCTCAGTAAATGACTTGTTTTGTTACAGTCACATTTGCTTTAGATGCACGGGCCTTTCTGGCACACCTGTATTCCCTGTGGGGAACCCATATTCTGATGTTCCCCTGCCTGGGCACAGGCTATCAAGCTGCTAAAGGGGCACAATGGGTGATGGAGAATGAAGTTTCCATCTTCATTTTGGAGCAGCAGCCCCAGAGAGCAGATGTAGCCAAGTGACGCTGACATTTAAAGCAACTCCCGAGATTACATTACAGAGATTATATTTAATATGGATGGCCAAGCCTTTCAAACAAAATCAATGTTCTTTTACTTAATAATACCCATGCCACATCTTAATGAAGGCTCCTCCAGCCCAAGGCCCCAGTTTTCTGCCGTCATTTGGTTGTGTGACATCTCTGACTGCATCAGATGGTACATAATGCTATTTTCATCCCTTTCTATTGGATTTTATGCGTTCCCATCCTTGATTTGTCAATTGCCGGATCAATTAATCAAGGGACTCTTAGGGGAGAAACATTTTTATTACTGAGAAGGAAGGGGAATTCATTTAAATTCTGCATCTTCCTGCAGCATCCAACATCTATTATTAACTCTCCCCACCGGGCACAGAGGGGAGGACAAAGGATCTACAGGCGGGTCTGTGGCCATCTGAGTTATTTGCAGAAATAAAAACCATGCTGGGCTGATGCCCGGTCTGCCCCTTGGTTTTCACACTGGGAGAGGCACCCAGGCAGCACCCCTGAGCCAGAGAAGCCTGAGGGTCCTGCAGCAGGTCCAAACAGGCTGTGGTGGAGCCTGAGCTGCAGTTACAACATCTGTGGCTGAGAAGAGAGAGACACTTGTCATCCCAGTAAATTCAATTTAATTAGTGACGCCTGAAGATACTTAGTTGAGACAGGAGCTGTACTAAAAACCTTTGTACAATTACAGAGCCCAGCACCAGCCTTTGTGAAAGCTAGGGGGAAAACCCAGTTCATTTATGTGTCAGCTGGTGCCTGTGTCAGGGTGAAGTGAACCCCAGCAGGGACTCCTGAGCATCCTTGACAAGCTGCAAATTTGCTGCAGGCTCAGCTCTAGCCTTTTCCAGAAAGCAGACTCTTGGCCCTCAACAACCACCAGTGATCACGTTTTCTCCTGTCACCTCTCTCAGGTGTGATTCCTGATTTCCCATCACTGAATTCATTGGAATGTTTCACATCAGGACTCCCTCTTTGCATGTACCAATTTTTGCATGATCTCTCCCAAAATGCAACGTGGCCTTTCCCCTGGGAGACACTGTAGCAAGGCTGGTGGCTGGAAAAACCAGCTGGGAGCTAATTCCAAACAAAACATAAGCTTCACACATTGAGTCCAAACACTTCTGAAATCTGGTCATTTAAAGACAGATCAGACTGAGGTTTTCCCTGGACAGAGAGCTGCATCAATATCCCTGCATGACCCATCCCTCCCTTCAAATCTTCTCTATCTGGGGGTCAGGTTGGCACCCAAATTGCCCCATGGGCATCTACCTCCTCACACTCAGCTGACCAATGGCTGGTAGTCCTCCTGCTCTGGCGACATCCTCCCTCAAGGGCTGTGCTACAGAGATTAAAAATAAATTATGAAAAAGGATTCTTTAAATTGTGTCTCAGAAGAGGAATATGAAATTGCACAGGCCATAATCCAGTTTGCCACTTTTCCATGTCAGTAACCCCCTATAAAGAACTATTATTATTGTTTGTCTGTATAAATTCTGGTGGAGCTGGGATAAAATCAGTCCTTGCAGCCACCTGCCCTCACGTTGCAGTGGAAAGGCACAAGCTCACCATTCCTTTGGGCTCCTGACAGCCCTCCTCCCCACCCCACAGGGAGGAGACCCCCCCATATTTTGCAGCCACAGGGAGGTGGGACCAGCCGTGGGCACACCAGGCATCTGGATCCGCCTTGCTTTTGGGGCCTGTCAGATTCACTTGATGATCAGTGGTTATTTAATGAGGATATGTGGAGCTGCTGGGACTGCAGGCAAATTATAAAGGTAGGGCTTTTGTGTCCCAGGGTTTAAAAATAAAAAGCAATTTTGGCAGCCACTACAGGAGAAGGATGTGCCTTGTGAGCCTGTCCAGGAGATGTGGGGCCAGGGGAGGAGGAGCTGCTGTGGCAGCTGAGTTATCAGCAGAGAGGACTGACGGGAACAGAGAAATGTACTCAAAAAACCTCTGCCAAGACCAGCTCTTCCAAATAAATTACCTTGCTCAGGAAATATGCAGTGGGCAGACCAGCCCCACGGCTGTGTTTGAATCCGTCCTTTTCCTTGTTTGCTGCGGGACAGAGTCTGATCCCAGAGAGGCCAGGGATGCTGGCCAGTGTATCCCTGTGGTGGGGGGTTGGGTCTCTGAGCCTCAGCCAGTGACATTGCTGGGAACAGAAAGGAGATGGCACCCAGGTGCTGGACCAAGTGAGAGCCCAGAAGGACTGACCCAGTGGCATGGGTGGACTTTGCAGTGACCACAGAGACCCCGCAGACAAGGAGTAAGAGTGTGATGGAAGAACATCCTCCTGTGGTTTTTGTTAAGCACACCAAAGTTTTACACTGAAGGAAGGACTGAGACTATGCACAACACAGACCAATACCTTACCAGTGCCCTGGGCCCACAGCACAGATGTGACCACTGGTGTTCACCTCCTGGTCCTTCTCCAGACGCCTATGCTTGCCATCAGAGCTGCCAGCATCTCCAGGCATGTGGAGCAGGATCCCAGCTTGTACCTGACTGCAGTGGAGCCCCCACACAGTGACCACACCCATCTGCATTCCTCTGTCCCCTGAGCTCTTCTCTCTGACCTCTCCCTGTACTGCCCCCAAGACACTGCTGCTCCTCAGAGCTCAGCAGCATCCTCCTCTCCAGGCTCAGTTTAAATGAGCTGGAGCAGTTGGGAAGCTATACTGCTCCTGTAGGTAACCTCCACCCTGACTTCCATGGGGGAGAGCTGTTCTTCAGAATCACACAAAAATACCAACAAGAAAGCACTTTCTGACCAAGCTTTTCCAAACCATAACAAAGCATGGAGGCTCCAGGTGGATCAGAGGGAGCCCCTGGGAGTGCAGCATTTGAATCAAGTACCATTGCTCTGCAAACCCCACTTGGAGGGACATCAGCCCTGGCTGCGATGGGTCACTAAGCAGCTTTGATAAATCAATCTAATTATATAAATGATACAGAGGGGTAAATCTACCTCTTTATAGTTTTAGTGTCTGCCAAGTGGTGGGCAGGGCTCAGAGCTCATCTGAATCATGTGAAGCCAAGGACCAAAACATTACTGGGGATGTGGCAGGAATGCACAGCCACTGGGGCCATGGCCAGTCTCAGGGGACAGACTGGGTGTCCAGGCTCTGCTCTCTGCCCTGGGTAGGCCGGTCCACCAACCTGTCTACAAGAAGGCAGAATTTGGTCCAGGGCACAGTATTTAGGATCTTATAAAGGTAAATGACAGTATGGACGCTGCACAAACACAACATGGGGTAAGGGCCACTGTTTGCCTATGCCCTGAGTAAACCAGGGCACCAGCTGAGCTCCTTGGCACCACAGGCAAACAAATTCACTTAAAATAGCAGAAGCCAAGAAAACAAAGGCTATCTGTTATTTTCTTCCACCCTCTCCAGTTTCCTAAAAATAACTCTCACTAACCATCTCCATCCATGCAAAGCAGCAGGAACACCCCTCCAGCTGCTGGCTCACCTCAGTGTCTCCAGTCTGACGCAGGGTGACTGTGGGCCACGGCTGATGTGCTGTGATGACAGCTGGGGGACTGTGGGGTGGCACAGCTGCTCCTGAAGGCTGGGCACTGAGCATGATGAAGGAGAGCTTGCCCCAAGTTTCCCCAGCACTGAGGAGCAGGCACAAAGCTCATGTCTGACCAGCCCCGATAGCAGGGCTCAGCACAGGGAGCACAAACCAGCCTCCATGTTGGGGACCAGCCAAGGACTACCCTGACCTTGAAGAAAATCAACCATTTTTAGTGGTTCTATGCCCTACAAAGGAGGATAGATCCCACGAGTGTTGAGGTTTCAGGCTCAGAGGGAAAATGATGCAAAAAGGAGGCTGACTTTACAATACAGTGGTTGTGGCATGGATTGGGGGGGTCTCCCTTCTCCTTTAGGCACAGCTCAACATCCAACACCACAGCCAGAGTTTGAAAGGAGTTTAGCACAAGTAGATTTTGCTTTTTTTGAAGCAATGACCAGGTGAGCACAGCATCACCACACCAGCCAGAGCTGGAAAGGCACATCAGGGCCTCCTGACCTTGGCTCCCCCAGCCACCCAATGATGTCCTTCTGCAGCCGAGTCATATTTTTAGGTCCTTCTCCCTGCTGATTCATTAGGGGAGCTAATGTTCTCTAAACTGCTGGGCTTTCTGACCCTCGAGGTGTGTACGCCATCCTCTCCTGATAAATATAGACCTCAATTCAATTACATAACCTGTCTAATAAGCAGCACCCATCCTCCCTGCGGCCAGGCGGGACCAGGAACAGAAATGCCTCTGCCAAGGGTGTGAATGGATGCCTCGCTCTTCCTTTTGTTTCCATTGTGTTCTGTTTCCAATGACTTCCTGCTGCTTCATCTTAACAACTGACTCAGTGAGGGTCGATGGCCCTGGAAGCAGTTCAGGTTCAGGGCGACCTCTCTGCTCTGCCATCACATCTGCTGGTGTGGGGGGCAAGGCCCCCCTTTCTAATTCTTCCCTCTGCTTGGGGAGACGTGGTAGAGTGGGAGGATTGGGATTTGGAGACACTGAGCTAAAAGTTGGCTTTGTTTCCTAACTGGATATGTCAGAGCATTTGGCAGACATGGGGTAACCAGAGGACTTTATATCAAGGGGTGCTATGGTCTATCACTGAAAAAGGCACCTGGCTTAGCTAACAGAGCAGCAAAAGCACCTACCTGTGTGCTGTGTCAGGCTTGAAAAGTCTGTGTGCTTGGCAATAAAGATGCCTTGGTATCACAGAGTGAGATATCAGAGGAGTCAGGCAGTGATCTTACAAGATCAATGTCTGATATCTTTAGGACTTAGATGTGACTGCAGTAGCTGAGTGGCAAAATGCAGAGCAATCATTAAAAAGAGCATTCAAAGTACAGTGTGAAGCACATTATTAATAGACTTGACAAATGTATGCACAAGTGGGATGATTTCTTTTTGTGCCATGGTTTTTAAATCCTGGCCTCCGGTTCCTTGTGGCACTCGCAGCAAGGTCCCTGCAGAGAGGACCCAGGGAAAGCAGGTCTGCCCCACAGCAGGAGGTTTCTTTCCTTGAGGATGCAAGCCTTGTATCATTTAGAGAGAGAAGGAGCTGTTCCCATCAGCTGCACCCATGGTTTGGCACTGCTCAGCCAGGCTGGCTGCGAGCAGCGTCAGGATGGCAGAGGGCTGTCAAGACAGCTTGAGTGATATTTATGACACGGACCACTCTACTTGTATTTGTTGTTCCTGCTGTGCCAGGACCCAGCATGTCCTGTAATAACTTTAATAGCTTTTATGCAGTGGCTAGGAATGATGAAGCTAATTCAAGATCAGGTGTTTACACTCCCTGGCTTTATTCCTGTCTATCTGGTCTCTTCCAGCTTCCCTCACTGTTGGATTCAGGCTGAAGCAGGACAGAAGACTCATCCCAAAGTGGTGGGATCTGCTCTGACCTTCACACAAGCAAAGAGCTCTGTTTTGCACCCGGACTGTGCCTCTCCTGATATGCTGTGGCTGCCACTGGGCACCACCTGAGATGTCTCCAGTCCTGCTGAACCACCTGGGATGCAGGGGGTGTGTGACACATGGCGCTGGGCAGTGGCAGAGCCAACAGTAGAGCCCAAGGTCTTTGCCCCAAGGTCCACAGTCACCCTGGGGGGCCACAGATCTGGGGCCTGTCCCAGCCTGCAGCAGAGCACACCAAGCCCTGGCTCTCCTTGCCTGCAGTGCCCTCCTCTACCTCCTGTCCTTAAATGATGCAGAAAGTCTGCTAAGGACTTTCCTGCTGGAAGGACTCAGCAGGAAGCAGCTAATGCAACCTCTCTTGTTCATCCACGGGACTGATGTCCAACGGGTAATAAAACCACAGGCTCCTTTCTCATTAATCCCTAATTATGCTCTCTCTCACTCACAAAGCACTTTCTGTCATTAGCAGTGGAAAGCTGAGAGCCTGCCTTTAACCTTCACAAGTTGTGAGGAGGCAGACCTGAACACCTTGCTGTGATCTTGCATAAAACATCTCCTTGTGCTGCCTCTCAGGGGCTCCTGGAAAAGAATTTCCCTTTCTCCAGTGCAGGCAGAAAGCGAAACCTCTAGAGGAGCACAGCATCTGTAGAGAGAGGCTAGAGATGATCACACTTGGCCACAGAGTGGCCACAGAGTGATCACAGGATCAGGCTTGCCCTTGCCCTGCTCCAAGAGCCCTGTGATGGACCAGAGAGGCCTGAGCCGGCTGCCCTGCCCCTGGTCACTCATCCCAGTGTGGGAGTAGAGAAGGAAACCAGACTGTTCCCAGAGCCTCAACACCTTAATTTAAAGCCAGGCTGGGCATGAGGCACCCCCGGCTCTGAGACCACGCAACATCCTTCACATGGTGCAGGAGCAGGAACTGTGAGAGAGCAGAGATCACAGCTGAACATCAACTCCCAGCTGTGTCAACAAAACCCCACCAAATCCGCAGGATGAACTCCTGGGGAGGTGGGTGTGCTGAGCACATGGTAGGGACAGGTCCAGGCAGGCCCCTGGGTTGCTGCAGCAGAATACCTGTGCAAGCCCTCACTGCTGCTGGCAATGTGGCATTTGCTGCCATTATCCTGCTGCATCCTGCGCTGTCCTGCCCAGCCAAGGCCTCAGGGGCCAGGAATAATACCTGTCCCAGATGGACATGCAGCACCAAACCCACAGATGAGGGTTAGAGCCTGATGCCAGACAGAGTCCTGGCTTGCAGTAAGGGTGCCTGTGCTCTGTCCCTACCCTTGGCCCACATCAATCACAGCATCTCTGATGAGATCACCAAGGCCACCTGAGGGCTGTTGGTCAGCAGGTCCTTTCCCAGGTGCTCCTCTCTGGCTTCCCAGGTGCTGACTGAAGCTCTGGGATCGTGTGGGATGATGCTCCATGTCCCTTTGTCCTTGTGTTGGCCATGAGGATCTCACAGTCTTCGTGCAGATGAATGAGTGGCAGGTGCCCACAGCAGAGCCCAGTGTGGGTGAGGAACTGGACCCAGTCTCTCTCTCCTTGTGTGTCTCTCCAGGGACAGACAAGTGCAAGGAGCCTGCAGTGTCAAGCAGTCCTCAACTCCTGCTTTGTGAACTTGGCCAGCACAGCCTGATCCACGTAGGACAGTGGCTCCAGGATCATTATTCTCCTGCTTCAAGCAACAGAGGGTGTCCCAAAACCTTCTTGTCTCTTAATCCTGGAAGGGAGAGAGGAGAAGAAAGACATAGAGCAATAAAGGAATCACAAAAATTTTGTTTGCTGCCAAGACAGGTTGAGAGCATTTCCTTTAAATGCTGGTTTTGCTCCTGCAGGGATTGGTGTTAAGGCTTGTGAGAAGCAGCACAATTTCAGATCCTGACCTGCCCGTGTCCAGGACTCTGCATGTTTGTCTGATCATCAAGTGCTGGAAGGTTTCCCTGCTGTGACCTTGAGACCGACCCACTGACTGATCATTTGTGCCCATCACAAAGCACCACGAAAAGCCCTGGGAAAGTGGGGACCTTTGCTTAGGTAGCTATAAAAAGGGCAGTTGAATGAAGTGAGTTCAGAGCTGAGTTTCAGAGAGCTCTTTGAACAGCACTGGCAGGGGGTGCAAAGCTGTAGGAAGCAAACCTTAGGACCTACCAGCAGGCAGAACAAGTCCACTTGAGTAATTTCAGTGGATAATCGGGAAGGGAAACTAGCTGTGCCAGTGGGGAGGGGGATGATGAGGCAGCTCCTTGCCATGAAGGTAAGGAAGCACCTGGCTGCCAGGCAAAACATGGATTGCATAAGGCAGAACTGTTACAAGTGATTTTGCAAGCTGCCCTGGAAAGATGGGTAGCTTCCCAGCCTGCCAGTGGGAATCTTACTGTCAGTGAGGGATTATTCTATCCTTAAAAACCTCAGGGTCTTGCACAATGGCCAGGAAAAGAAGCAGGAGGAGCCATTTGCATATCTTTAAACACAGGACATCAAGTGAGAAATGTGAGCACAGAGGGGAGACAGCACCCTGAGCAGCTACAGGGACACACAGGCAATGCCAACATTGGTGGGCAACCTGTCAGGTAAGAACAGAGAGACTCCTGGGGCAGTCCAATGGTCCTGCTGGGAACCACCCTATGGTGGATTTTCTTTCTCTTCTCACTTTCTCCAAAGACATCTAAGTAAAGAAGTATTTTAACACAGACCTTTTCCTTCAGCCTCTAAAACAGGACGACATGCTCTCAACAGCTGCACCCAGCACCAGCAGAAGCCAACACCTTCCCTAGCACCTCTATCCTGTTATCCCTAACATTTCCCTCCTCTCTGCGTTCAGTGTTAATCTACATCCATTCCCCTGGCTGACTGGACACCCAGCTGTTCAAAGAGCAGAGCAAGCCTTGAAGGAAGGGGAAGAAATAGTGCATAGGGTGGGCAGAGGGCAAGACCCAGCAGTGATGTGAACGCCAGGTTACGGCTCTGCAGAAAGCTGTGCCTCCTGCTCCTCCCACAGCATCTCCCCATGCTCTCACACCATGCAGCAGCTCATCCTCTTCTGCTACCTGTCCTGGGGATGCAGAAGCAATGCTGAAGCCTGAGCCCCTTTAGCTCTTCTCTCTGATAAGGCTGAAGGTGCTTCTCTGCTCCCTGAAGCTGTGGGTGAAGGGGGCCTCGCCTCCTCCCTCAGACAAGCAAGATGGAGAGAGAAATGCAGGGAAGAGGCTGCTGACCACAAAACCATTACTCTTACCTGCACCTGCACATCTGCCTCTCTTGCAGCCCAGCAGGAAACATCTCAAATGCAGCAAACATTCCCCCATCTTCTACTGAGAGCAACAATGCCCACCTGAGAAACAGTCCTCCCAGACAAAGACCTCCAGAAAAGGGGATGACAAACCATCTGGAGGCCCTACTGTAATAGAAAAAGACATCTATTTAAAAACTCGGGCCTGATATCAACTCCTGATAAAACTGCTTGCCCAGCAAGGACAGAGGCAAACTCTCTCCCCACCACATGCCTCAGCCCAAACCCTCTAGGGTGACAGTAACCCAACCATGTTATAAGCACAGACCGTGCTCCCTGCTCCCAGGAGCACTGTCTGGTTGAGATCGCTTGCAGTGTGATTCAAAGTTCCTATTTCCTCAGGAAATAAGGCCACCTTTTCCCCTTTATATGGAGCTGCAAAAGAGGGGTTTGGGGCAGCTGGAGGGTGAAAGCTTTGGCCTCCATTACTAATGTTTTCTGTAAGGACAGGTAAGACAGAGAAATACATTTTTTCATTGCATATTTGTGAGGAAACCAAGAGGAAGAGACAACCACCTTTCCAGAGTGAAGAGTCATTAATTTTGACTTTGGGGAAACAATTTGAATGCTCTGAGCATATACAGATATGGACAATATAATTTCCAGCTGCAGAAACTGCTACCAAGGTCTCTGTTTCTTCTTTCTGCCACAGGATACCTGCTGGAGATGTGGGTATTTCCCTAGGGCCAGCACAGCCAGGCTATTCTCACTGGGTAATGAGGAGCTGAGAAACACAGCCCTTGTGCCTCCACTCCACTAGCACTCAAGCAATGGAGAGAGAAATCAAGGGGCCTGTGACCTGAAGTTACATTAAAGAAAGGCTCTCTAAGAATGTGAACCTTGCCATAGATGGTTTCTTGTGTCAGTAATTACATGGGAGGTAACAGAATACAGTTAAAATGGAGGACTTACCCACCTATCACTACCTAAGGCAGGTTATTCTTCAGCAATCCTGGTTAAGCAGCACAGCAAGGCTAAAGCTGAGATGTAGCTCTTGCACACTCAAAGGTTTCTAAGCCTCTTTACATGAAGAAGCTGGAAGGGAGGATAGAGCCAGACACCCCTTTCCAGCCTCCTATGGAGAGATGGGGGGTTCTCCTCACTAAACAGCCACAATCCATGAGTCAAGCATGAAAACAGACATCAGTCTGCCCGAGCCAGCCAGCCATATCATTGAAGACAAGGTTTGTTCCTTACAGGTGCAGTAAAAAGAAAACAGTAAGATTAAACACATGCAATGCTTCAGGTCTTTATTGTTGCTGTAGAGTAACTGGTACATGGTTAAAACATTCTAATAATATCATCAGTGAAATCTGAAAACTAAGGCTTTCTGTAGGTTTGTAGTGTCCTGGTGTTTCCTTTCACACAGTGCACATATAAAATCAAGTTATCAAAACACAGATCTTTTTTAAACAACACCAATTGATGCAATGCACAAAACTAGGAACTACATTTCCTATGATCAAGACAACACCTTACAGACCAGCTTTGGGCCTTGCAGCTTTAAAGTCAAGAGAAAAATGTCTTGGTCTGACATCCTGCTACCCAGATGAGCCTGATGACACACAGAGATGGCAGGATTTCAACCTGATGTTCTGTGCAGAGAGAAAGAAACCCCTTGATGCTGATGAGGAAACATTTGATTGAGCAAAGGGGAGCGGCATCCTTAAAGCACAGCATTGATCCCAAACAATGTATGCAAGACCTAGCAAGATCTGCAGGCCCTGCAGACAGAGCTCGGAGGGGCAGCTGCTGGGACTACAAGAGAAGGTGAACTGGGACAAACCTGCTACTGAGTGAGATGAGACCCAGAGCCAATCCATGTCCCATGGAAGAGAGCTATGTGATTCCTGGAGTACTAGCACCTTTATCCCAACAGCATTGAAAAAATTACCAAGTGATTCACTCAGCACAGAATCACAGGATGATTTAGGTCAGAAAAGATCACTGAGTCTAACTGTAAACCCTGCACTGCCAAGTCCACCACTAAATCATGTCCTTAAATGCCAACTTAGTTATCTTTGAAAAGGGAGACAGGGTAGGAACAAAGTAGTCTCCAAGAAATCTGTATATCAGAACCTTTTGATTAAAAAGCTATGTTTTCACCAGAGGGAAAAAAAAGCATTCACAGAAAAATCTTCCCCCAGTTCCTTAATCACTTTTTAAACAAAGCTTCTCCATCCACAAAACTTTTAGTTTTTATTCAATATTTTTCCCATCTTGCATTTCTAATTGACCTGAAAAATGATGCACATAATCTAAACATCTACATCAAACACAAAGCCAACACCTTCCCTGTGAGAGGAGGATTCTTCACTTACCAGTCACTCTGCATCATGGAGTTGGGCATTGCAAATGTGACATTACCAGCTGAAAATCAGATTATTCTTTCTCTTTGACCCAAACACATGAAGGAGAAAGATGAATTACAGATTTTGCAGGATGTTTTTACCACATTACAGTAGGTTACATGTTTGGCTCCAGCTGGGAGGAAATCCCTTGTAAGGGTCAATGATGGATTGCATTGACTTCATTTTCAGAGCCCAACTTTAATTACACAGAGACATAAATCCTGTACCATGCCATGACCAAGACTCACACTGATGTTCCTGGTACATCTGATGACACCACAAAGTTCTCTGAACGACTGAGAAAAGCGTAGCTGGTATTTTATGTCAGCAACACATGGGACCTGTCCTCTGAAGTCGTTCCTGAAGATGATGTTAAGGCTATTGGAGTAGGCTGGCTATGGTTACTCCTGGTATGAAAGCACAGCAGTGGTTTAGGACAGACTGGAAGAAGCCTTTTAGGTCTCCTCTGCATTAACCACAAATGAGGTTTTTAGGTTTTCCCTTGCATGGGTTACCTGAATGTGCAGGGTATTGGCTGAAGAGAAGACAGGCTATGGAAGTTTAAGCTGCAGCCATGCCTGTGATATCACAGAACTGCTTTAAAAAAAGACCTCCTTCCACTCATGACAATGCAACACCAGTTGTCAGGTACACAAATACAAACATGAAAAAATCATTAAGCAATATAACCCTAAATATAAACCTACTTTTATTTATTTTTAAGAAAAAAGGGATTAAAAAATTTGGAGTAAACCAGATGGCTTCAAGTACTTTCCGCATAATAAACAATTAGTTATTATAAGCATAGATTAAAAAAGACTTGTCACCTTGTAAGGGACAGTTGAATAGAGGCTGGTGATTTGTCCAAACAATGGTCTTTAAAACAAACACATCAGACAACATGCTTAGTGTTGTAATTGAGAAGCAAACAGGTGTGTCCACCATGCTGACCCAACACTTGAGATACACAGCACAGTACGAGGTACATTTTGCACTCTGGACTTTCACATTTCATGGCAACACCACTCAACAAATGGAGCCAGGCCATCTGGGTCCAGCTCAAACAAGCCCTCATGTAATAAAAAACAAATATTTTGTAAGTCAGGAAGGTTTTGCAGCAATACAATTGTTCAAGTTGTCTAAAATTTTGGAGGTTGCTAAATAGTTTAACCTGAAGACCGGAAGTATCTCCGAAGTGCTGGCAATGTTTTTGTCTTTTTCTAGGTGAGCATGAACATTACTTTTATTATATATGACAAGGGATGCACTTCAAAGTGCCTTGTCTGAGTTTAAGCCTTCAGGTTTTGTGAATGTCATGAAAATAAGGGAAAGTACCAAAAGTTGTGAAGGAGGTTGAAAAAGTAATGTATGTCATCAGGAAACAAAGCCAATATGCAGAGGGAAGATGCAGCTCTTCCCCGTGCTAAGTCTAAAACTCAAACCCATCTCTTGTACCACCAAGGAGAGAACCATTGCATTTCAACAGGTCTGTCTGACAAGAACAAGCAATCTTCCTGCTCATGTACAAGGACACGTGAAATGTCAAAGGAAGCAATGTGAAAACCAAAATTAATACTACACAAGTTTTAAAAAAGAAAACAAGGTATCTTGCCTATTCTGAAAACTAAATAAAATGTTTTCAACCAAAGAATGCCTACAAGGATACAAGGAAGCCTTTTTAAAAAACATTTTCCAGTTACTCAGAGACAAACAGCTATTTTTGCCTCTGTGAGAAAAAAAATACCAATAAACCAATAAAAAACCAGCTCCCCTATCCTGCAGCTCTGCATACTACAGTAAGAACAAGTCTCCCACAGCTAACAGGGAGACTAGAACAGTATGAAACAGTGAGAGATAAAAATTTAGCTGCACAGGTCTATTAAATAATCAGCAAACACTTAAATGAAAGCAAAGTGAGCACTGTACTGCTTTCTGTAGTATGACACAAGACTGCAAGGCTTAAAAATCCTCCTGAGTGACCAAGCCAGAACAGTTGAATAGTTGGTAGGTTCAGTAGTGTTTGGAAAAGCTTATGCAAAAATAGTACTACAAAATAAGTTGGAATATTTGAAATAGAAAAAAGAAACAGAACAACTTCTTCAACTTTCATCTACCATCAAAATTTACCAGTTTTCTAAATTCGGTGCTTACTTCACACCAACATCACTCTAAAGAAATCATACATCTGCCTCTCTTTGCTGAACTGTTGGGCTTCTACATGAAACTTCAGTGCACGTCACATTTATTGATGTCCTTATGATTGTTCAGTAATCCAGCAATTTGTTTCTTAATGACAGCAGAATGCAGTTGCTAGCTGCTTGTGAGAGCAATGTCAAAATTACATTCAGAGATTAAAAACTACCATTTTCACGTGTAGCAATAACTAACATTTTTCCTTCTCTTCACAGAATCATGTGCAAATGTCTAACGATGGCGATAGTAAAAGACACTTCTCATGCAAAAATTGTTCCCTGTGCATAAAATTTGCAGGGCATCTCAAAACCACCCTTCCTCTACCCCAGAACTAATTGATTTTTATTTTTGTGTCGTGAAATTTCTGTTGCTTTTTAAAATACTGATGGCAAGCGAGTTCAATGAGTTCCAGCCCACCAAATATCTTTTGCTGCACAACGAAAAAGACGATCATGGCCGCAAAGTACCACTGTGCGAAGCTGTACAGGTAGAGCAGCGCCAGCATTCCCAGCGGGAACACCGTCCAGTAGAGGAGCGAGGCGCACTTCACTGCCAGGACCCTGAGCTCGGATTTGCAGGGCGGGACAATGCCTTGCCCAGCTGCACTGAAGCATCTTCCACCTTCGTAGAAGCGTCGCAGTCTCTCCTCTTTCTCCTCCCAGCGCTGCCGGCACCAAAGCTGCAGCTCCTCCTTGGAAGTGGGCACTGTCTCTATGGGGTATCTCTGGACGTGGAAGTGAATCTCCTTTGGGAAGTTTCCTTTCAAAAGGTGCTTCTCTGTCTGAGGAATGTTTTGGGGGTACGCCACAGTTATGTCATGGATGGCATCGAGATTGTCACCTAGAATAAAGATTTGGGGGGAAAAAGATCAATACAGATCATGCAACAGTCAGAATACTAATCTGCTTCAAGACATGACTGAAAACTGTCAAAATTATGGCAGAAATCCCAGAGATACATTAACTATGCAGACTGTGTTTCATCTGCTAGAGTATCTAAAGGCTGAAAAGTCAAACTTTTCCCAATCACAGCCTGTTCGGAATCTGAACAAAAAGCTTTGGGAACATGATTATACACAGTACAAACTAATGCAGAATTACAATAGTAAGAGAATTAAGTCAAATGTAAAGGAGAGAAGAGGCACATCTGGTCTTGGATAACGAGTGCTGTACGTGAGTCTGATGTTCAGCTGTTTGGGTAAAGGGAGCACAGCTAACCATTCAAACAGCAATTGCACATTAGAAATTCAAGGGGCTATTGATGAAAAAAAACCCCCTAGTCTTCATTAGCATGCCTGATTGAGCTAACATTTTTGAAAGAATATCAGTATTGCCAAAGCAGGGCTTGCTAGAGCACCCTTGTACTAAATGTTTTTACATTTTGTACTTTCTAAATACTGTCTTTATCCCCCAGCCTCTGAACAGACATTCTTTTTAGATTTCATAAAGTAAATTCTGCTAGTGTAAAACTGATCTAAAAATAGGCATGTGGTGCACTGGACGTTGCATAACTGCTAAGTTCTGCCAGCAGTGATTTATGTTGCTGTTTTTATTTGGCTGGCTGGCTCAGGGCAAAATAGAATTGGAGACTAAAAGCTGTCTCCAGTTGCAGCAATTGAAGACTTTTGTTCTCACAGATGATGCCACTTCTTGCAGAGATGATCAAAACCTACTCTTTAGCCCCACTCTTCATTTTAATTTCCTCTCCTTCCCTGGCATTTTGGTTTTCCTTTACAGCCCTAAAAATGACAGGGCCAGAATAGAAAGTTACTTTAAAAGGCCATGTTCAAAATGATGTATCTAAAGTTCAACTCCAAATATCACAAGAGGGGGGAAAACCCTATTCAGCCTTTCAGAGTATTTTATAACTGTGCTGTCTTGAAGCAATCTCTCTTGGACAGTTTTGTGGTAGGTTACTTGGGGTTTTAAAGAGATTTATATGGCTCCTTGGAGGTCTACCAGAGCAAAACTCAATATTCTATCTTTTGTCTAGCTCTGGAATCACCTCTGAACTGAGCAGACAATCCCTGTGTTCTGCACAGGTAAAACCCATCAGATCTCTTTCCAAGAGATGCCAAAATTGATCATGTCTCAGAAACTCAGCCCTTACAAAGAGAAATAGTTGCCAGCCTGTTGCACCTTAGCACAAAACATTATCGTTTTGAGAACAGCTTGCATTTTAATTCCCCTATTCCAAATATTTCTACCATCAGATTTACAGTCATCCTGCAGATGACTGACATCCATCCCTTACTTCTTGGTCTAACCAGGAGAAGGGCTGCTACATGAACCTCCAAGAGATTTCCATCTCTTACAATCTCCTTCCTCCTGATCCTCCATAGCTCTCCAGGTCTAGTGGAACATAAAACTGACACACTTTACCCCAAAAGGGAGGCTAGAAATGTCCAGCCTTCCTGAAATCCTTGAATCAAAAAAGGCTTTTAAGAAATGAGTTTTTGGCCAGATGAGTTTCTTGCACATCTTGCAGTCATTCATGCCTGGGCAGCTAAACTATCAGTCTGCCAACTACATGAACTACTTGAAAAATCAAGACTTTACACTTAAGGGCCACTGGCATACAGACCACAGGTAATAAATCATCAGATCTGCTTCAGACATAGATTTTCTGACTCTGTGCAAGCAGGACTGGCAGGACTCCCTGCACTCACATAGCTGATATGATGTCTTTAGTGTGCAGGTATATTTCTTGCCATGAATTCCTGATCACAAACAGGAAAGTCTCTACTCCTTGCCTATGGATCCATAGCCTCCCCAGACAAGATACCTTCCAGCAGGGCTTCCCACCAAACTGCAGAAGGTCTAGACTACATTATGACTTCCTAGTTAGTCACCCAGAAGAAAGCTCAAAGAGCTGCACAGAGGAGGGTGGATGTTACTGTTTCGACATTACACATGGGGAAATTGAGGCAAAGATCGATTACATGGCCTGCTCTGTGTGTCCAGCTGGAAGCAATATCTCCTAATTCCAGGCTGCAAGGTTCACCTATGAAAGTGTATTTTACACAAGAAGAAAAGAAACTTCAAAGGTATATTTAGCATATCTGAAAGAACAGAAATCTCAGAAAGAGAAAAGACCGGAATACCAGGTTTCATATGCAACAGGCCCCTTGCTTGGGTCATCCATATTTAATAACTCCACACAAATGGCAGCCTGAAGCTTTAATCCCTGGCAAGGCAAGCTACAAGACAATCTGCTAAAAGGAAGAAAAGTCACCACAACAGACAAAGGTAGACCATTCATGAGAAAGAGACAAAATTCCCTTAGGCTAGATGTAACCAGGCAGCTCTGAAGCTGCATCCTTTGAGCATCTTTACTGTCACTTTCCCTGTGAAGTTAGGCTGTTGTCTCTGCAATCTGGAGATATCTAACAACACGTGTTTCAGATTCATAGCAAAGTGCCAGTCAACCAGAAAATCAAGTGATCAGAAGTGAAGACACAGGGCAGTCACTGACTTAATGATGTTTTTTCCACCTGAATTTAAAGACTGGCTTCAACAACCTGTTTCTGCTTGTTTTGAAAAAAAATTTCCCCATGGGAAACCTCATCATTCTACATCTCTGATGGGTCAAAAAAAAAAGTAAGCAAACATATCTGTTCACAGCTCAGAGAAGCTGAGGAGGACAAAACACTTCTTGCAATATTTTCAGAGATATCTGAGGGATAGTCTTTATCCTGTGAGTATCCATGACCCCTTGAGGAAGGAATGAAGGACAAAGGAAATCAAATAATATTCAGAGATTTGCATCTGAAATCTAATTAAGCTAAGAAACTGCCATTTAGGCTAAAACCTCAGGCAGGTAGCCCACCTCCTCAGGACAAATAGAAACACCGATTTCAGTAGCTTTACAGTTCCATGACTTTCTTCCTCCAGTAGGAGAACTACATATCATTCATACCCAAGAATATTTTGTCCTATGCTTTATAAGAGCACCTCAGAAAAGGAAAGCTTTCTGCAGCGCTCAGGAGGGAATATAAAGTTTATTTCTAACTATTGTTAAGTGGCTGTAAACGGCACAACATGCAGACGATGATTAATCCATGTGGCAGTCTCCATTTTGGGATGACAAAATGCCTCAAAAGCACTATTCTTTAACTTACTGAACTTTCTGTGCCCAATCAAAGTTATTTATATTTCAGCTCCGTTGATACACGACATTACTTCAGGCAAATACAATGCACAGCTGGTTGCTTTGGGCACTGGACTCAGAGGTGGCACGGGGAGAACTTGACCAGGCTCAGGACCAAAATACCAACATCAGAAAAAGACAGTTTTTGAAAAAACACTTCCAAGGAAAAATGAGGACGTCTTCTTTCACTACACCAGTTGCTCAATCAGAGTTTTTATCCTGCAGCATCTGGTAGCCCCGGTACAGCTCAGTTTTTGCAACCCCCTGCCCCAGCAAACCTGAGCACACATTCCCAATATGCTCACACACAATACATGTGCACTATACACTGGCACAGCCAGCCAGCATCTTTTATCTCATCACTTATTATAAAACTTTACAACCAAGAGCCTCTCACTAGGTTCAAAATAAAGATGGTTACAGGTAAACTGAAAATTACTTTTAATTGTGTGTTCAATAATACCATGCCAGCACAGTATTTTAATTCAAGGGAAAATAACCCAGCCTGAATGTAAAAGGCATGATTAAATGATTTTTAGCTTCCTTCAAACACATTCACAAAGAGAATATTGCAGACCAGCTACAATTGGAGACAACTACCAGAGGAGAAGTTCAGCCCTACAACACAATCCCAAGGAAGTGGGATAGACCCAGCCCCTAGTCCTGGATGGATGGGCCCATTCCCTGTGCTAAAGCTTTGCTTGGGAGCTCAAGCACAGCCTGTTCCTCAGTTCTGACTCACACCAACCACAAGGACACTTGCTTGCTCCTACCCAGGCAAGCTCACTGTGAGACAAAGGGATCTGTACAAACCAGGGCCAAAATAATGACTCAGAACAAGAGCTCTGAAAGCCAAAATGACCACCAGTAAGTTAAAAAACAGGATGGCCCCAAGGCAAATCCATGCAATGAACTGCTCAGTCTCTCAGCAGCCTCAAAGGTGAATTCAAGTCTCCTTGGCATTAACAGGGGTGGCTATTACCCATTTCCATCCCTACCAAGGATCTCAGCAGCCCTAATTTGTCCTACTTTGGTTATCATTGACATTCCTTTACACTTCACAAGGATTATACTGGCTCTTTCCCTGCTCTGATCCAGCAGAGAGGATGCTATTCTTAACCAGGGTATATCACAGAACAGCTGATGAGCTGCTGAGCCACCACAGGGAGAGGCACACGGAGATGCTCTCACAACAGAATATTCATTCTTAAATTAAGCTGCTCTGCTGAAAGTGGGACCTGTATGTGAGGCCCTTGTCCATCCTACCTCCCAGCTCAATATAACTGCTTTCTGCTGCAAAGTGACATACCTGTCCCTTCACTGCACAGTTCCAGATATTTCATACATTTCCAGGTTTCCATTAAACACTGGCTGTTGCTAGCCCACCTATGCCTTAATATCCTACACCCTATTCACATTTCCTTAGGAAACCCGACAGGAGGAGGCTTGGCACTTCTGTAGATAAACTGATCAGCAAGATAATGAAAGAAAAGATGGAAACAAATAGAAGAAAACTTTTCAGGTTATACAATATCTGAGTATTTTACGTTAGCCTTAAACACAGATACACTTTTGGACATTAAAACAAAAGCCATCTAAAACTGCTTACTGGGAAATACTACTGTCTTGGGTCACGAGATTTGAGTGATTTTTCTTTGAGAACACAGTATCAGGAGGGAGCAGCTTCAAGGATTTACAGCTCCTCCTGGGAAGTATCATGCTTGTGAGGTTTTAAAACTTCAGGCAGCCCTTTTTAAAGCAGCAGTGTCAGCTGGGGTTAATCTAAATCACTTTCAACTCAGTAGTTATTGGAAATCTTTTTTAGGTAAGTGTAGCAATCAAATAAGCAAACAAAAAAAGACAGAATGATAATGCTGCTTTGATTAACAGAGAAGAGTGATCCTGCATACCAATTCTTTCTATACCTATCTGATTTTCCACTGGCATTGTGATATAAAGAGAGAGGGAGACCTTCCACCTGCTGACACTAAGGAGTTAAGGACATTGCACCTCTGGTCCCTGAGGGTGGGAGCCAGAGAAAGGACAGCTCTGTCTGCTTTCTGCTGCCCAGCAGGAAGAAAATGTGCACTGGGTGCTGCCTACAGGTGTAGAGGACTACTAGGATCCCATACCAGGTTCCTCCAGCCCAGACAATACAAAGATCAAGAGAAGTAAGGACATCCTCACAGCTATCAGCAACCATTGCATGTGCTTAATTCTGTTGCTAAATACATTTAAATCACATAGTTTTGCAGCCTGATGCTATATCTCATTAATATGTAAACAATACCACTAACTGAAGCTGCTGAGAGGGTAGTGGTGGGGAAGGAGATCCAATTTGACTTTGAAATCTCTGTAAATACATCATTTAATTATTTTAAGACCAGACAGAATGTTATCATCATCTAATCTGATTTCCTGAATGACACAGGAGCTCATGCAGAATGCTCTGTTCTGCCATGGGATGTGGTGAGACAGACATCCCACACTGCCCTAAAGCTTTTACCATGAGATAAGCAGTTCCCCTAATTAATCAGGGGGGCGTGTATGTGCCTGTGTGCATTATTTTTGTACTTCTACTTCCTGACCACATAACTTAGCTAAATTACAGACATGTCTGCTCACAGAGGCAAGTGGTGGTATGATCTGTCAACCTCAGAAGTTGCTCCTCAACAAACTAAACCTACTTAATTGCTGAAATCTCAATATGAAAAATGGCTTTTAAAGCTCAAACCACTTTATTAGCTCTCTGAATCTCTTCTAATATTTCAATATACTTTTCAAAGCATGGTGCTGGAACCAGTAGAATTTTCCAAAATGGTCTTATTAAGTCCATACACAGGCATCTAGTACTAACATTCCTACTTGCTTCTTGTTTTTCCACTCTTACCTGTGACAGAGAGATTCTCACACCCCAGGCTGCTGTCTGCAAACTGGCTCCACCAACTGCATCCTGGGCTGCACCCAAAGCAGTGTGGTCAGCAGGTCCAGGGAGGGGATTCTCTCCCTCTGCTCTGCTCTAGTGAGACCCCAACTGGAATGCTGCATCCAGCTCTGGGATCCCTAGCATTAGAAGGATATGGGCCTGTCGGAATAAGGCCAGCAGAGGCTATGAAGTTGCTCAGAGTGCTGGAGCATCTCTGCTACAGATAGGCTGAAAGAGCTGGGGTTGTTCAGCCTGGAGAAGAGCCCTGTGGAGACCTTAGAGCACCTTCCAGTAGCTGAGGGGGGCTATAAGACAGCTGGAGAGGCACCTTTTACAAGGCATGTAGTGACAGGGCAAACAATGGCTAGGAATGGCTTTAAAATGAAGGAGGGTAGGGTTAGAATAGATACTAAGAAGAAATTCCTTACTGTGAGGGTGGTAAGGCACTGGCTCACATTGGACCAAAGAAGCTGTGGATGCCCCATCACTTGAGGTGTTCAAGGCCAGGTTGGATGGGGATTGGAGAAACCTGACCTAGTGGAAGGTGTCTTTGCCCATGGCAGAGGGCTTAGAACCCAATGATCTTTAAGGTCCCTTCCAAAGCATTCTATTATTTTATGATTCACATTTATTGCTTGAAAACATCTCTCCCCTTGCCCTCTTCATCGACAAATTAATAAGGAGGACTGCAGTTAAGCCTGCCAGCTCCCTTCTTCCTCTCCAGACCAAAGCAGATGGTTTAATATGGAGTAGTCCAGTTATGCTATAAGAAGTCAGTACTATGGAAGACCTAAGAGAAGATCAAGAAGTATCTTATCCTGATTTGCAAGTTAAGATGTATCAAGTGTTAAACTGACCCTTAGTTTGTGGATTGAACTGGACAAAAATCCTGGCCATGGGAATTGAAGCAAAACACAGAAGATTTAGCTCAGAATTATTGCAAGCATTTTTTACACAGTTGTGCTTTACAGGATACATACAAGTATGGGTTGTGGTGGTGGATTTCATGTGTTTCAGGACAGCTTACAGCCTCCACTAAGGTTTCACAGATAAAACTCAGCCTTGCCATCTCTCCAGACTTGGGGCCTCTGACCCTGCTGCTGTCAAAGTCACAGCCAGCTGGTTTGAAACATCTCACGTGGTTCTTGTCAACACAAACCCATTAATGACTTCAGGAACCGAGGCTGCCTGGTAAAAGAGGAATGAATCTCTGTGCAGATGAAGGAAGAATGTGCATGGGAAAGGGAGGATCCAGCCACAGCAACAGGGAATGATCCAGTGGCTCCATCCACAAGACTGCCCAGGAGCTGCTGCTCCTCAGTCTTCCCTCCCTGACTCTGAAGGGTTATTTTACAAATTGCAAAGGAAGAGCTGGTTGAGCTATAAATAAAACACAAAAATGTGTGCAGAGAAAGGAATGAAGGGATAAAAGGGTTGGAATAACAAGTTATTTTCAGTCACTGGAGATGACCAGGCAAAACTGACTCACCACTCTTTACTCTATCATTCCCAAACTATATTTATTAAATCCAAATAACAAAAATGCCATGTTTATTCCCTTGCCTGCATATCTGCTCTCTCCAAGCCTCCCCTGCTACAAGTCTTTTCTACACACATATATGGGATTTGGTTTTCATAGGTATGTTACAAGTTAGGTGGAAGAACACATTGCTGTTTCTAGGCTTATAAGACACCACTGGTTTTCCAAACAGAAAAATGATATTTCATGTAACAGAGAGACACTGACACACTGGTATGCAACTTTCCAACTCCTCTGAGCTCAAACATGCATTTCCTGGCAAACAGCCAACCAGCTCAGATGAGAATCAAAATTCTGCTTGAAATGAAGATAATTTGCTCCACTTCAGTGAAATCTTTTCAAAAAACATTATGTGTGCTCTACTGTGTTACCATAAGATGTCTTGCTAGGCAGGCAAATGTACCTAAATTAGGAAATGGCTGAGTTATTTTTATTTTAAAAAAATGCTAAACTAGCCAGCCAGGTATTTCTGGAAAGCTAAGTATTACAATTAAGCAAAAACAAGACACCAGATATCCTTAAAATAAATCATACACAGACATACAGAGCTTATTCTTCTCTAAAATAACAGACTATCCACCTTATTTTTCTGTTACTTGTTGGGCATTTCAAATCCCTGAGAATCTGGGAAAGAAATAATCCACCCCTGTATGAATGTACATTTTTTTGTGGTCTACTTGAATGAACAATCTTTCTCCAATGCAGATGAAATTAAGCATCAATCTCTACAACAGAAAACACATTCCTATTTGAGGTAATCCAGTTCTACCAGAATCCAGCTGTTGTATCTGCAATTTCCACTGCCATTTCTAACTGGTCTCACTGAGTTAACAGTAAAGCAAAACACTCTGGAACAGTTTACATACACAACTGTCATACCAACGATGCTCAACATTGCAGGATGTTACTGCTAGGTAAACAATGGAGCTGGCTTAAACCCTGGAAATTTTGGAGAAGAAAAGTGGTACATTTTTAAAGATGCAAGCAGTAGCAGTATGTATAAACTGCCATGCTGTAGAACAACAGCATATATCAGCTTCTAGAAACCCAATTAAAATACAAGGGTTAAAGAGGTTATACTTCCCAATCTCCCTGGTCTCCTTATTAGATGTTATTTAATTCCCTCAATTCTTCCAAAACCCTTGCTCATACTCTTTTCCAATGCTTCTATCTCTTTTCTATACTTCTAGGATTTGTCAGCATGTAAGGTAGGAATTTTCTAATAATTTTCTCATCATTTTTAATCATTGCCTTAAGTAAACATTTTGCCAAACCTGCAGACTGAGCATGCAACTTATTTTGAGCCTTGTCTTTGGTAAAGTCACTACAAAATCAGTGTGAGTCAATGTGAGTAGAGGAAACTAATTCACCACAGATATTCAGAAGGAAGCAGCTGTGGCAGTTCTTGCTTTGGTAATCAACAGATCAAAGTGCACCCCATCTCCTCGGAAATGCCATGGATTCTTGCTGTCCATCAGCCCTCAGTTCAGGCCAGTGGAAGGATAGTGCTATGAATAGCATAACACCATCCACTGCTGTACTGCAACAGTAGCAATAAGAAAATAAATGATGACGATTAGAGAAAAGACATTTTATTCTTGGGTTCTAGCACATTAACTATTCTTTTTTACAATTCAGATATAGAGGTCAGCCTCCTTCCCTCACCTTACTCTGTGTTTCTCCCTTTTTTCAGTCACAACAGATGAGTACCCTTTCCTTAATTCGGTGCACTTTGCTGTCTGTCCTCACTACCCACAACCAACCGCTAGAGAGAACTCTTCAGCTGCGCACTGACCTGACACTGCCTCCAACCCTGCCCCTTCACACTGTCCCAGGCATCACTCTCCAGCCTTCAGCAGCCCAGGAAGAGCGAGCTGGAATCAAGGGGCGACTCTGATTCCATGCAAGATGACATATTGCCTAGATGATATACCCAGCACCATTACACTTGGGATACACGACACTGAAAACGCATTTTGAGATATTTGATATTACAAATATGGCCCATCCCAAACCAAAACACTAAATGAAAATGTACCCTGAACCAAAAATAGACTATGAACTGGATATTGAAAAAAACACCTGCTAACTGCCACCTCAAATATTTGGATAGAGTGCTTCTGCAGATGCCCTGAGCCGATCTCTTGCACACCTCACCGATTTGTGCTATTGCCATTCTTGGTCACAGTGGTTTGTTTTCATTTCTGTGTACAAAGCAGGAGGAATGCAGAACAGCACCAGCAGCCCCACAAGAAGGCATAATTTCAACACACAGAAAATAGTGATGCTTACAAGCTCTCTCCAATAGATATATACACTAAAGCCACATCAATGCTTCAGTTTAACCTTGATTTTGAAAACCAGGACAAGGATTTTGGTCTGAAAACATTTCATTCTCTGCTGTTAGAAAAACTTCTGTCAGGAACATCTGTTTTATAATCTGAATTTTCAGCTGAGGCATATTTACATAGAAATGAGCTCATCTATACATCTCAGGGAGAGAAAACGGTTTGGGGTAGAAAAGCACTCAGGTTTCAACTCGGCAGCAAAGCCCTAGTCATGAAAGAGTCAAGAAAACAGAGTCTCTAACATACTTTAATCTTCCCTTCTTTATTGTAACCCTCTAGATGTAACTTAGCCCTTTGAAATTCAACTCTAACACTGCTAATTCCATTTCCATGGTTTTTTTCCACTGCTGGCTGACCACACAAACCATAGAGCCCCCTGAAACAAGAGTCTACAGCATTGTGCAAAACAGGCATTTAGACCCATGGCTGCCTGCACCAAGATATGAACTTATAGCTCCCAATCCCCTGGTGCTAAAACAGTTTCCACCAGACCATGATACATGTTTGTTTAACAAGTGAACAAATCTTGTTAAATTTAATCAGCCCAGTACTTGGGGGAGCCATCTTAATCAGAAAGGGATTTAATGAAAAGCCGCAACGCCAATGAATACTCTTTAATTACGACTGACTAATATTTATCCACAAAGAGGAATTTGTTTTAGGATTAGTCTGAGACCTGGAAGAAGCCAAAGACATCAATTTAATAATGGAATGCCTAATTAAAGTATAATGGAAACCTAATTGTGATATACTGCTTTGTAGCGCACATGATTTATTTAGAACAATTGCTTTTCACTGGGCTCATTAGGGAAAGTTAAACAAAACACGATAGCAAAAAAAGAAGAGGGAAAAACAGACACACTGGAACTTCCAAGATGATTATAATCAACTGATGAAAGACAGTGACATATTTGTCAGATAAAACACTGCCATCTCTCCGCAGGCTGTGATTAAACTTTCTAAAAAGGATAATGATTATATAGTTTCTTTCCTCCTTAATGACACAGGATCAGACCCAAACCCTGTCACAGTTACTTGGTGGAAGCTCCTCTGATGGAAATGAGCCATAACACTGAAGGGTCTAATGGCCTTTGGATCCTCCTCATGCAGAGAAACCTCACATAGCACAAGCCCCCTCCCAGCCACTAAGGAAGGAGAAAGGAAAACCAGTGCAGACCCCTCCAGCCCTTCCTACCTGTAGGAACTGACTGCAGGACTGGATGTTCCTGATCAGGATGTACTTCTTTAAGAAGGGATGGCCCTATAGGTACCCATGGCACATAACTGAATGTCTCCTATTTTTTTTTTTTCCTAAATAAAAAATAAAAAGCTGCCCAATTCATTCTTCTTGCAAAACCAAACATCCTCCTGATGGCATCCTGGTGCTACTGGCATGGTGCTCCCCACAGAACACTGGGCTAGTTGCTACCCCTCCCTTCGCTCAAGCCAAGGTGAAGGACATGAGCTGTTTATCCTGGAGCACATTTCTAGAGCATCAAAGCAAACAGTGTTTCTTCCCTTTACTGGTAAATTGGTAGGAAAACTGAAGGAAGTGCTCCTCTACCTAGCAGTGCCCTGCAGAAAACAGGCATAGGGAGGTCCAGGAGCAAATGAGCTTCCTCTGACAGTGACTGCTGGAAGCACTGAACAGTTCTCTAGCTCCAGCTCAGTTATGGTGATGCGAGAATGGCTGTACCAACAGAAGCTGTCATGACGATAGAAAATATCTATATAGAAAAGAGAAGAGGATGCTACATACTATGGGATGTGTGAAAACACAGTACACCATGGCCTTACAGATGCATGAGGGATTGCAGCAATTTTAAATGCACAGCAACAAAAAGATCTGCCTCCAGTGATAAAATGACTTGCTGATATTTTTTCCCAACTACTGCTATTCATAGAGATGCTTGGAAGAATTACACTAAAGTCAATTCCTTGAATGAAAAGGAACAAAGACTGCTGGGAATGCCTGGATAGTCATTCCTGTGCCCAGATGGAAGGTAAAGTTTGGGCACCCATCTGGTAATTCCACATGTGTGGTGCTGTCAGTCTGCCAGCCAGAGAAGTAAAAACTGAATTCCTTTTGCAAGGAAAGTGAAAGAGTCAGACACAGGCCAGTGGTTCATCTTCAGATCTCGTCTCAGTGTTCCAAGAACAAGACCAAGAGAGGCCATTTATCCCAGTATGCAGTGGCCCAATATGCTTCTCTGCTCAAGGCAAAGACAACCAGGTGTAGGGTCATCCCCTATGCTTTGTACCTTCGTAATTAAGATGCGTACAGCAGTGGTCTGCTGGTTTTTATACTGATCACAAGGCAAACCCATGCTGGCAGCTGAAGCTGCAGATGGGAAATGTTGTAAATCCTTCTTGTAGAGGCATCTTTGAACAGAAGTCTAAAACTGGTTTCCTAAAAACATATGCTATAAACTTCCATTTTTGAACTCCAGTGGAACATTTAACTCCATTGGCACTGCATGCTAGAAAGCTCTGAAAGCACTCATCACTAATGTTTTTAACATTGCTTTTTAACACAAATATGAGTATGTACATAACTAAACCACAATGAATAGAATCAACTTAGGCAGTTGAATTTATTTCATAGGAATTACAGAAACAAATGGCCTGCAATTTAAAAAGCCCATTGTTGTCAGTACACAATTGTTTTCCTTAAATATTTTAACTCAAGGAAAAATGTAGCCCCCTAAATTTCACACAGTGCATGAAGAGGACAATGCTTAATTAAAGGGAGAAATTATGTGTCACAACAGAAAATCTTTCTGAGCAATGTTTTCCACTAACACTCTTTGCTACACCTAACACATTTGAGTTCAGAAACACTTTCCCTCAAAATTACTTCAACAATCAATCTATCTGCATGTTGCTCCCCTAAGGCTTACCACTGGAATCACAAAAGGCATCACAAAAATCCTCATTCCACAGCTTACTCCACTGGGAGATCCCAAGGTATACAGGAATAGCAAACAGATGGGAAACACACTGGGAGGACATCTCAGAAAACTCCATGCTCCTCAGCAGAACGTTGCTATTTTCCCTCAAGTGCTCCTGAACACAACCCTGTTCACTGCAAACAACATTTAACCTTGCTAAATTCTGCCTCAGTGCCCACGGACGAGCTGCACACCATCTGCACAGCCTTCAGGGGAAGACTGCTATTACCACTCATATTTGGCCTATGGACAAACAGCTGTGGAGGGCTTCAGGCAGGAGGGAGAGGACAAGAGACCTCCTGAACACCACTGAGCACACCAACACCTCTGCTCTGGAGGAATGACAGCCAAAGAAGAGACCCAGCCCAGGGCTGATGTAAAACTCTCAACTGCCTGCAGGAAGGCTCTGCTGTTGTACAGCATGATGTCTTCACCAGCCAGGTGCAAATGATGTCTGCCATGTTCCATCCCAGAGCGAAGGGAAAAGGCTGTCCTTACAAACAGGAGCAAAGAAGTTGCCATTGGATCACATGGCAGGTCAACAAAGGTGGTGAGAGAGCTGAAGTTTATCTAAAGAGCATAATCTCTCTTCTGAGGAAGAATCAGGCTTTTCAAGAGCTGCTGACTGATGAACTGCCAGTTAGTCTTCCAAAAATAAACGATGGGGTGGGTGAGGAAAAATCCAGTGTAGCTTGGCTGAGCAAAGATTGTTTAGCTCTAAGAGGTAATTCTGGTTGAAACCTTTTTCTCTTTGGGCAAACAAAAGCCAAGGAGAACTTCAGTAGCTTTGATATACTTTTTGAAACATGGAATGCTGAAACCTACAGTCCACCACTCAGTATATTTGCTGCCTAAGCAATGGTGACACAAACTACCTCCCACCAACTCTTCCATCTGCCCTGCTTCCAGGAGCACTAAAACAAATAAACACACCAAACAATAAGCAATTATAGCATGAATATCTCTGGAACTACACACACTTAGTGACTGAGAGAAAAGAAATGCAAACCAAACAGGAAGACCTCTTATTCTCCCAATGCCATGTCAATCCACAGTCATGAGTTCATTAAGTGATGACAGAAACAATAACTGTGTTGCTCTATCATAGAAATGGCCTTTCAAATATCCAGGCTACAACAAAATTCATTTGACCATCTGATGACAACTGTCCAAGCACCTGCAGTAACTTATGTTTAAGTGGCCTGCACACCAAAGGGATAAATTTTTTGATGAGCTGATAAGACATTTTGTAGGACAAATCAAAACACAGTGTTAGGAGAGTGAATACGCTGCTGCAGTAACAGCTAATGTCTCAGGTTACAAATGGAATATTTTTCTAGATCAGTCTGTGATCTGAGAAGTTGTCATAGTATCACTCCACTCACCAACTGCAGACATGAATGAATAATTCTATCCATAGAGTAAAACCCTGGCACATTTTGGCATTTTAAATTGACTAATACATTGAGTTATGGCACTGCCTGTGATGAAATAACATTGTAGGCAAGAGACCCAAGATGGAAATGAATTGGCCACTGTCCATCTGTCTTCACTGACTTTCAAAAAACTTCTCCCTCGACACTAAGAATGAAAAATTAGGTACCAACATGTTTTTAGACTCACTGGTAAATTATCTTACTTAATCTGAAATAGGAAACTTATAGAAGTCTGGAATGCTAATTTTATTCACACCTTTGAATCTATTTTGGCTACTTCTCAGTTACAATTGCAGGGTACTTTTCTATATTGCTCCCTGTGCTACACATCTTCAGAGAAGTAGCAGCGGAGATATAGCTTTATCAGTCTACTACTGTGTAGTAGTCTACACAGACTGTAGAAGACTGATAAAGCTACATCTCCACTGCTCTCCTGGCAGTGTCAGGGCAGGCAGGAGGCCAAATGAGCTACCTGTTCCTAGTTACTTACCAGGAACACCCTCCTGGGGCAAGCAGCAGGGAAATCCCATGGAGACTCTCAGAGGGAAAACTTCAGATGTGTCCAGAGCTTAGCAAGGATGCCCTCCCTAATTTGCTGTATTGGGACCTGATGGTCTTTGTCCTCTCCAGCCAGGTTAACACCAGGCAGACCCTATACATTGTCCAAGGTCCTGCACAGAAGGGCCCTGGCACCACATGCCAGCAGGGCCTCAGTGGATTTGTACAGCACCTAAAGTGACAGGATCAGCTAGGGGAGAGCAGGACTGTGCTGCTGAGTGTTGTCACCAGCCCAGCCCCAAGTGTGCCATCAGAGCCCTCTGGCTGAGTGGAGCACTCCTGAGCCAGGCAGCTCCACCAGCCATAGGTCCTGAGAAGCCCAGGCCCTGAGGCTTGGATTGACCATCTGCAACAGGAGCAAACCGCTCATCCATCTAGAGACGCCAAAGGGACACTAACACACCATAATCATTTACACAGCACTTTGAAAAATAGCCAAGAGTGCTTGTACTCTTAAAAAGAACTGCATGCAATAGAAGGGTAAAAGACCAGATGAACAATTACCTTCTCTTGTTTTCTTGCACTTCTACTGCCAACAGTTAAACTCAAACTATGACATACAAATTTGAAGTACACAACCAAAAATGTATCCCTAAAGCAAGATGAAGATGACTAAATGCTGAGGAAGTACTTATTATCAAGGAAGGATTCCAACATTGAGAAGACCATCATTTTGCTCTGTCATAAGCAGGACCTCAAATAAAAATGTTGATGCTATAGCTGATCTATTTAGCTGCTTCTGTTTTACCACACATTGCTTTCTCTTCATGATCCATGGTCTGAAAATGTAAGCCAGTAACAATATCTGTCTCATTTTTAAAGACTGAAAAAGGGAACAGCAGAGCAAAATACCAGTAAATGCATGATGCCCCAAATTCCTGACTCTTAAGTATATATTCTCAAAGGGCTGTTTTAAGAAAATATTTACTTTTTGGTTGTTATGGTGATCATCTTTTCACAGCAGTTTATAAAAATAGGGATGGCTAAAAATAAAAATACAAAGGAACCTAAGGCACTAAAAAGGAATATGGCATGCATATTTGTCTGCTTTAGAATAAATCTGCATATAGTGTCCTGCAGCAGCACGTTTTACAAAGGGAATTAAAGCCATGAAATTAACATTTTAATGAAGTAGAGAGACCACTGACGTCAGGACTACTCACTGATTGTTGCTTCCAGGTGGCCTAATGAGATGAAAATGAAGTTTATATCTTCAGCTAGTCTAAGCCAGCCTTGTTTTGTGACTGTGATTGAATTTAAATGAGAAGATACTGCTGTGTGCAAACATGTCTAGGCTGGTAAGTAGCCTTATCAAATCTAGGCATAATAAATGCTTGATTTTAAATATTTTATGTTAAGAAAAGGGATTTCAGTCTTCCTTTCACAATTCAACACAAATGGAAAGCCCAAGTCTTATCATTAATTGTATAGTATGCCACAGCTTTTGTGCTGGCTGCTCCAGGAATTCCCATATAAAATTTTTACTGCAAGATGTGCTCATTTATCTATCCAGGCACAGAAAATATTCTGCTTATGAAGGTGAAATAGGAAATTGTAAATCCAGCACAGCCTGTGGATAACCCACAGTGGGATGTTTTGGCACCAGAGGCATGTCAGGCATTAAGGCACACTGATGGAAATGTGAGACCACCATATATTGTAAACACAATAAACACAATACACAAGGAACTGCAGCACATCATAAATTCCATGTTCCTAAATGCCACTGAGAGCAATGCATTTCATTTTCTGTCTTCACTATCCATAGTGAATAGATGTGTATAAATATTTTCCATTATTTTTTATTAGAGGAATGAAACTACACTGGTTTTGCTTTAAATACTGTATTTCTACCTAGAGAACAAGACAATCATTGTGCTGGGGACATACCCTCACAATTCCTGTGAAATCCTGTGAATAGTTTAGTACTGTTTCACTTTTAACCCCTTGACACCATATCAAAAAATACATAAAAAACCTAACCCAAAGCCAGTTCTTAAGACTACACATATTATTTAGGTCTAATTCTCACTTAATTCTTGGGTTGACACATCTGTGAAGTACTCTTCAACAGTTCTAATTTCTCACTTCCAAAGATGTCCTGACATGCAATCTGCTACTGCTGTTATAATTGATCAGCAGTAGAGACTGGAGCAGGGCTAGAGAAACACAGACAATAAATTGATTTGCCTTCCAACTCAGCTCTTCTCTGTAATCTAGAGCGGATGGAGAGCTATGAGGGGATTTATTTTAGATATTCTCTATTTTGTCCATTACAGCAGATGTAGTTTTAGGCTCATAGAAAGAAACAAGGTAGCCCATCAACAGCTCCTTGCCCTTTTTAAAATTTAAAAACCTCATAGGAAAGCCCCTTGTTTCTCTGTAAGATGGGACCACTAATATTTACTGCTTTTAGCAGACTGCCTGTAAGCCTTTTATAGACATCAGCTTTCCAGGCAAGATGCATCTCTGGATACAATATGTATATTTACATTCCTAATTATTTTCTTTTTTTTTTTTTTTTTTTCTCCTCTTCCCCATGGGAACAAGGATTGTTGCACATGGATTACATTTAAGGACTCTGTAACTAGGTTTAAAAAATGGCCCCACTGGTAATGTAAGAGTCATACTATGCCTAAGCTACCCCTAACCCCTACAGAGCACGGCCAAACAATCTTCCTGCCTGTGAAGGTGGAAATTTACAGAAATTTCATCCTGTTTGAGATCATGAGATCTGCAAGAAAGCTGGTGAGGGCCTTTTTATAAGGTCATATAGTGACACAAGGAAGAATGTTTTAAATTGAAAGAGGGTATGTTTAAATTAGGTACTAGGAAAAAATTCTTTACTGTGAGGGTGGTGAGGCACTGAAACAGGTTGCCCAGAGGAGTGGTGGTTGCCCCACCCCTGGAAGTGTCCAAGGCCAGGATGGATGGGGCACTGAGCAACCTGGTCTAGTGGGAGGTGTCCCTGTCCCTGGCAGAGGGCTGGAACAAGATGATCTTCAAGGTCCTTCCAACCCAAACCATTCTGTGATTCTGTGATTCTACTGGGTATGAGGCACAGAGAGACTGTTTGGAAGGACTTCATAGAACGTGCTCTGTGCCCTGCAACAGGAAAGGGAAAGGGACTGCTGGGAGCAGGAGACACAGCTGGCAGACATGCATGGGGGATGCTTGTGCATCATCAGCACAATGACCCATGTTCTCACAGGCAAATAAACACATCTGAGCTCAGCACTGCTCTCTGCCCCCCTCGGAACACCTTGAATATGGATCTTCTGATCCGCTGCTTGCGCTCCTTTAATTGTTGAGACACCTGTCCTGGACAGAGGGCTAGAGAAGAACATGGATGTTCAGTATGCTAGCAAGTGCAGTTTGTTCAGTCTGACAGCAAACACCTTTCCCTCCAAAAGGAGGTTTTCAGCCACTTTTATTCTTGGGATGCAGGTGATAATCAATCCAGTAATATCCCATCTCTGAAAGGAATTATCTTGCTGTCTCCTTCCCCACACTGGATGCTCCCTTTGCTTCACCAGATCCTGCACTAAGTCCTTTCAGCATGTGGAGTCAGCACAAGCCAGACCTGCTGAAGAGCTGTACTGGGGCTGCTGAGGAATCTGAACTCCTGACTATGGATAGAAGTGGGCCACAGGTATTCCTACTGCTAGCCTGTGGAGCCAGGGAAGTTCATCAGGCTGGATGCTATAGGAACAGTATGTTTTCATATTAGAAACCCTTCCTTCATCCACCAAAGAGGTAAGTGCTGTTTCCCCCACCCATCCAAGTTGTGGGTCCAGGCTTGTCTTCTCATGGCAGAAGACCCAATCTGCCACTGACATCTGTTATGTTGGTAAGATAAAAAAACAAGATTACACAGAACACAGTGTCCTCCTGCAATTCATATGAATTCTGGGCCAAGGGGTGGGACATTTTTTCTTCATTATTCTCCTATTGCCTAGAGTAGCATTTTCCTCTATTAGTTGCTATTGCCTAGAAGGAGCATCTGGAACAAGTTAGGTAGCCAGAGGAGAGTAACAGACATGAGCTCAGTGTGTTCCCAAGACCTGATTTTCAGAGATACAACACACCTGCAGCTTTCAGCAAATTCATCACAGAGCTAAAGGGCTCAAAGCTATCTGTAAAAATCAAGACCATGTTGACTAAACCTCTTGGGAAGTATGCCACTGCTTTGTACACACCACACTAAATGCTCGGGAGACTTAAGAACATTTACTCCAAGTATGGATTGCAGTATTTCAGCCTGGGAGGTGACAAAGACATTAATAACCTCAGCAAGATCCACATCCGAGAAGGATGTTCACAAATTCCTGGCTAGCAACAGATGGAAAAACAAAGGCATGGAACCACAGCTGTTCCTTTTCTGAAATGCTGAAGGGCCCAAGAAGACCTCCGAGCTACAAACTCCATCACAAGTGAGGGGCACACCCTCCCTCCTCCCTCCAGAGGTGTAGGCACTCACTCCATCCCTGCAGACAAACACACACATCGCTGCTGCTCAGAACCCAATCTCTTCACCACTAACAAAACACGAGAGAGACTGCATTACAGAACAGGTACCTGCCTCATGTGCTTTATCACAAACATCCCCAAACTAGGTGAGAAGAAAACAGCAATGATGGACTCAAGTTGTCAAGAAACTGTGGGGTTTAGCACTTTTTAGTTCCTCCCCCAGCATCCTTATGCATTCATTTATCTAGAACAGCAAAAGTTGCTGCATATTCCTGAAGGTAAAAACTTTCAGGGAGGAAGAAATCCATGTTAAATATCACCCTGTGACATCAGTCAGTGCTCAGCTCTGACACCTTCACACTAATAAAAAGTATTGTCAATGGGAGATACTCAAAACAGCAGTGCCTCACGAGAAAAGCGGAATAAAGACTGGGCTATGCCACTGCCTCCAGATGGCTCTCAACTCCTGAATGTTACAGATTCCATCTTAAAAGCAAAATAAAAGTGCAAACAGAAAAACAAGTGGAATAGTTTCTCAGTTTTTTGTTGTTGTTGTTGTTGTTGTTGTTCTCCACCAGCAGAAAAAAGCCAGAACTGAATTAAATTTATAATTTTAGGTGTGGGGGTTGTTTCCTTTATTTTCCAAACTGAGGGCCTGTGTTTCAATACAGCAATGTCTACAAGATGCTTCCTGCCTCCCATCAGTCACCCAGCTCTTGATCTTAACTGACGGGGAACTGACAAGACACATATATTCCTTATTACACTGCAAGATGCTTAAAGCTCCCTCTATGACATACTGAGCTGATATTGTCTTAGTAAACAGCACATTTCTGTCTTTCAGTGCTTTTCAGTTTCAACCTAAGAATTCCTACTGAAGGCTTAATACATACACTTGTAAACTGACAGATCAAACAGTGCTAACGCTTGATGCAACGTAATTGTTTCTACTACAGAAAGCACTGTTGAAAATGAGTAACCGTGTTAAAAAAAAAAAAAAAAAAGAAAAAAAGAAAGAAAACAATCCCTGCTTTGTCTAGTCCTTCAGTCTTGCTTTCTTGAGTTTATACCACTTTCCAAATGCAAAGTGCTTGACCAAAAAATTAACTGCAAAGACAGAAACAGCAACCAAATAACTAAATCCCACCTAGGGTTGTGTATAAGAAACCATGTGAGGCCTGAACGCACCTATACAGTAATAAAACTGAGTAAATGGCTGCAAAAAACCTGGTTTAGACAAAGGAAAAGAGATTTGCCATCAAATGGGCATGGAAAAGACAAGCCTGAACGAGACACAAGCATTCTCCACTGTGACTTTTGTTACAGGTATGAAAAAGTAGCTATAAAATGATGGTCAAAGCATTTTCTCAAAACCAAGTTGTAGTCTGCATGCCTAACACTTGGAATTTACAATGCTTTAGGAGACAAGAGTATTTTTTCCACACACAATATGTACAAGAAACATGCATGTTTAAACCTGTCCAATTTCATTTTCTGCCTTTATGAAATGCATCTAGAATTTCCATCCTCAATTATACCTAGGATTCTTTATTGCAAATGACTTGACTCGCCCCTGTATAGGTAATCTGCCAAAACCTGCATGGTAGGCACATTACTGGCACCCCTGCACATGGATTACCTCAGTCCCTGCTCTCCCACCCACCAAAAAGTGATCTCCAAAGTGTTAAAGTTCAAAGATGTTTCATGCTGCTTTTTGGGAATGCTCCCACCATGTGCAAAATGACCAAAATTCTGCATGGAAACAATTTTCTTCCAGGGAGGATCCGTATCTTTTTGTCTGTTTATCATGTGTTCTCTGTGGTTGGCAGATATGAATCAAACCTTTGGGTCCTGGTTGGAACCTGCAGTACATTATTAAAATGCAATTCATTACAACAACTTTCAGCTTTATGGATGAATTTCAAAATAATCCTGTGGGTTCCAGGGAGGCTCTTACTAGGACAGAACACATAATTTATCTTTAAAATTACCCAGACTGGTTGCTGAAAAGCTTGGTTCAGGTTTTTAAATGGTTTCTATGATGTTTCACTGCCTGTTTCTGAAAATTAGCTTCTAAGTATAGTAGATTCACTTTCTCCTGTTGCTTAACTGAAGCACTTGACACTTTAAGGATGCCTCACTCAAACAGAACTTGAGTTTGTACTTTTCCCTTTCTCAAGTGGAAACAAGATCACACAACTAAATGCTATGTTCACTTCTTGCTTCATGCACAGAATTGCAATTAAATGTTAACCTCATACATTCAGAGAGAAGATTAAGCAAAGTTTCAGAAATTTTTATATTCCACTGGAATATAAAAAAATAGGAGTGGAATATAAAAATATATTTCAGATACCTTTATATTCCGCTCCAAACTAGAAAGGAGACGGAATATTTGGAAAAAATTATGCAGCCATTCTGAATTGAGGATGATTGCATTGCATTTGTTGAGGTAAAAATCTGCATTCCTCAATCACATTACAGCACTGAATAACCTGGGTGTGAAAAAGAATCCAACCCAGGTACTACAAAAAAAGATGGCCCATTTTGGTTTTCAGAGAAATGCAAAGACAATTGTAACCTACTTTAGCATTCTGTAAATATATTTTTATATACCAAATCTTACTAAATTAGCCTAAAAAGGAATGCAACTAGAGTTTTTAAAATTTAGTATTAAAAATATCAACCACACATCTGGGAAACTACATAGAAAAAATATTTATATGCAGCTGTATCTATTTATCTACCTGTCTTAAAAAAGCAAAGTTGAAGGTTTTTATTTCTGTGATTTTAGAGTAAAAAATTATTCAAATTGGACAGAAAGTGACTACTGACAGCATTTAACAAAATGTGCAAAATACATTTGGAGGAAAAACACAATAAAACAGAAATCAGGCCTGTTTTTTTTCAGTTGACAGGGTAACTAATAAAAATATATTGTGTTTCAACATGTTTGAAAGAAAGAAGATGCCTGCAGAAGATGAATTACATAAGGAACACTGTTTGAATTTCATATAAATAGCTTTATTTTTATTTTCAGAAACCTAAGGCACTAACAGTCCTGAAATCAGATGTTGTTGCATAACTTGTCCTGTGTATTTGTGCAGTCCCTTGACCACAAATGAAATTGCTAGATTAGGATCAAAAATTTAAAGAAGCCCCTTTCACCTCTTGTACCTGTTTATTTGTATGCACGGCCACCAGTGCCTTGAACAGTTTACAACCCCTCTGCATACACTTATTAATTTTCCCTGTGCCAGCTCTTTCATTTCTCCTTATTTCCTGCAATCCACAAACCACATTCGTGCAGGCAGAGGAAGCCATGAAGTGGCCAAATGAGCCTGCCTAGGCAGTGAGTAAGAGAAGCAGAGCATTATATAATGTGTTATTCGCTCCTCACATACATTATTTGATTTTCTCGGACACAGTTCAAAAGGAGTAACACAGACCCCATGTCACTCACTCTCTGTTTGCACAGGCAGCTGCTGTAACAGGACACAGGTCAGGTGAGTGCACACAGTTATTCTGGAAAGTACATCTGCATATCCCGACCTACAGAGCTTGCTGTAAGCCCACCTATCTTTAGTGCTGTAATTTTTAAAACCAGCACTAAAGGTTATTTTCATAGATTTGACTTAGCTCATGATTAAAAGTATTACCTCTAACATTTACCAAAAAGGACTCCTAAATCTTTGTTTTTTAAAATCTGCCAGTGAAGCTAGGAAAACCTTGGCTTTTTTACAGTTCTGAATTGAAAAGATTTAAAGAAAGATAATACCTTTTAAGTTGCATCTTACAGACCCTTAGTCCTCACTGGAAAATGTTTATATAACATTTCCAAGTTATTCTATGTTGATATATAGACCCTGAATTTTATTAACAGAATTTAGTGTGATCAAAATCCCAGTAGGGTATGCTGACATTGCTCTCCCTCCAGCTGCTCCTCTCCATCTGAAATGTTCTCCAGTCCATAAACAGGAAAAACTACTAAGAAGCCGACAGCTTCATGCACTGCCGACATGTGCAGTTTACAATATCAACAGCAGTATGGAGAAAACCACCCAGAAAACAAAAAGGAACATTTCATAACAAGATTAAACAAAAAACCCCCTCTTAACAATTAAGCAGTTTTTCACTGAAGAAGAGCTGAAGCTTATTGCAAATATCCTGTCTAAAAGTATCAGATTGTCCAGATGCAGAAACAAAGATAATATACGAAGACAGATGTTACTGAAGATGATGCTGCATGCAAAAATGTCCATTTTCCCATCTACTAAAACACAACAGAGGGTGTGCAGGAGGTGGAATCCTTCTGCCAAATGGACAGAGGAAAAAAAATTTCAATATGGGATCTCTCCAGAGACAGAGGTCAGAGAAAAGAGAAAGGAGAAAAGGTCACATTCAAGCTTTTAATAGGCAATAACATTTTCTGGAGGATATAATTCCAAAACTATTTGGCAAAACTTCAGGACATCCATCAGCACAAAAAAAATGAGGGTCAGTTGGCTATTCTGTGAAATATTGAGCATTTTATGAGTCATAAATTTAATAAAATGTGGATGTGCTAAATTTACTCCACTCCCAAGTCACACCCTTTTTTGGTAACCTCTGTCCATGATAGTCTTCAATGCATCAATAACTGGAACCCTCCAAAAAAACTAAACTCAAAGGAATTGAGACTGAATAAAACCAGACAATACATGAAAACTTAAGTCCCATTTAAGGTAACAAAACAATAGGGTAAAAACTACAGACACACACAAAAAACCAGTTATGTTGTTTTTGCTACAGGGTTGTAATTAGTGATGGAAGAACCAACATTTCACAAGGCTCCCATAGTTGAAAGAGCAGAATCTCATTAATAGTTTTGCTAGGATCTGATAGATGTTTTGCACCTCTTTTACTGAAAACCTCAATTTTTAAGCTAAGCCATTTCCTCACACACCTGGTACATGACACTACAAAACTGCAGAATGTGTCCCTTCAGTCTGTCTGCCCACTGCCACAGCTCACAAAAGTAAATTTTGCTAGACACAGATTTATAGCATATACAAATCTATGTTCCTCTCTGTAGTAAACCAGCAAAGATCTAAGTGGAAGACTCAGAGCATTTACATTTTTAGGTGATTCCTAGATAGGCTGGTTATTACACAATTTCTTTGTTTCTTGTATCTCTTCCTGAAGCAGCTGCTGACAGAATTTGGATATGAGTTACTTTATTTTTCTTTCCTTTAAAAAGATCTTTGCCACTGCACTACAATGCTTTCTCAAACCCCATCCTCTCAACCACAATTTCAGTGGACAGGACTCTGTTTCCTGAAGTCTTCAAAGGGAGCACGGGAGACTTGCTGCTACAGGTCCCCTTTGCAGTATTCTGCCTGATATTATTTTTATATTGACTGTGAGTTCCTTGGTTCAGCATTTTAAACTACAGTGGAATGAAGAAAGAACAATATATTAAAAAAACAACAAAACAGAGCAATGTGCCCCAAATAAGCCAGACTTCATGTGAGTTACTAAGAGGTGGAGACTCAGGCACAATTTGCAGAGGGCCTCGCAGATATGCTCTGCTACAGTTTAAAATAATTCCTGGAAGAAAATCAGGAAAGGCAAGGGGACAATCTGTAGATCCCAATACTTTTAATACCTACAAATTAGCGTGAGTCATGAAGAAAATGCTGGGTGGACTGGGAGGGCAGGGGAAGCAAGGCCTAATTCAAGAAACCACCAAATGGAAGCTTTAACTCAACCAACACTTACATGTTCCCTTTTCAGGAAAACAAGAGAGAGAAAAGAGGACAGGAGGCTAAACAGAAGTGAAACTGGCAAAAAGTCAGGTTCCCAAACAAATCTTCATGTAAGAAACTATATCAAAACCACTGATAGATTAATGGACATTTAAAGATACTGTTTAAGGAAACCCTTCTGTGGCTGAGGCTTTGAATTTCAAACTCCAGCCAAGAAAGAAAAACAAGAAAGTGTCTCTTATTCTTGGAAATTCAGAGGAGAAAATAGGTTATCACTGTTTAACAAGCATGACTTAGCCTGTATTTTGGCGTCCTTCAAACAACACATTTGTTTTTATATTCACTTATTATGACTGACTGCATATTTCCTTAGGAGTTTCAATTCATCAGATGTTCTCAGAGAAGCTACAGCAGTCAGCACAAAATGAACGATTTCTTAAATTGCCAGAACAACTGTCACCACAGGTGACAGATTTTGCATTAGATACATGCAATTACTCTTCAAATCTCTAAAACAATCTTCTGAAAATACTCCTGCTTAGTTTAAACTCATAGGATGGTCAAGAAGAAAGGCATTTGCTCCTAAGGCTGTGCCTGCAGATAGGTTGCTCCCATTGTTGCCCTAAAGTTGGCTGCACCCAGAAGTTCAGCTTTTACAGCTCTTTTGAAGTACTCACGTGTTAAACTTAAATTATGCAATCTCTTGCAAAACCACTAAAATTGCAACTGCTGGTAAGGCTACCAAACAAGCTTATGAAGTAAAAACAGTTGTTTTGTTTCTGTCTAAGGGTTTTTGTTTGTTTGGCTGGAGTGAGGAGAATATTTGCTCATTTTATAATGATCCTATCTCATATGAAGTAGAGCAGGTCATGTCATGGTTTTATCAAAACCATTTCTTTATGAGGATCATTACAACACACAAGACACTGCTGGTTTATAATTTCAAGTTAAGTAGCTTTAAATATAGGATAATAGCCACATTTAGTGGAACATTTAGTTTCTTTTGCTGGCTTCTGTAGTTTAAAAAGCAAAACAGGAATTAAATCAAACAATATCTGTAGTATTTGTATAAGAAAGAGCATACATTAAACAAAAACAAGTGATGAAGCTCTATAAATTCCAGAGAATATCTTTTTTCTTTTGGTATTTCTAACACATTCATTTTCAGAGGGAGACTAATCCAAATATAGAGACTACCAGTATTTTATCAAATTATTTTATACCAAGCAGAGTGGTTTTTTTAAGCTTTAAAAAAAATTAAAATATCACAAGAATCCCACAACCTAAAAGATATTCTAGAAAAGAAAAATGTTTAACTGTTCCTTGTTAAATATTTGTCATGAATTACTATGCCAGGTTGGATGGGGCTTTGAGCAAGCTGGTCTAGTGGAAAGTGGCCCTGCCCATAGCAGGGCATGGAACAAGATGATTTTTAAGGTCCCTTCCAACCCAAACCTTTCTATGTGTCTGAGATTCGCTGTTTTTTGGAACCCAACAAGGGGCTGGAAGAGCTTGAGATAATAACAGATTGACCAGAGAGTATGAGAAGGCATTTACACTTGTTAATAGCTGTGGGTTATGTTTTTGATTAACCTGTATCAACAAGACACGAGAAATTTAAAACCAGCAATGTCTCCACCTAATATCAAGCTGACTTCTAATGAATTCATGTTTTTTCCTTGATCAATAGAAATAAAGCATTGAATTCTCAGCAACCGCTGCTCATATACAAGAAGAGACAGCAAATACTAAATTTCATGAGATGACAGTAAAACTGGATAAGAAAAGAATCATATCCCAGAAAATGGCAAATGTACCAGATTTACCAATTTATTCTGTAGTCCAGCAAACACATGAGTGTGAAGAGGAGGTTTGGCAGAGATTTGGACTCATCATGTGCCCACCCCTCAAGAAAATAAAAAAGTTCAATGCCCCGTGGTCTTTTCAGATGTATCAAACTGAGTCATGTGCCTGTTCATGCATGAAAGAATCAATGATTTTCTTTTGCCAACTGGTCTGACTGCCCTGTTGCTTTAGATGAAGCTGCAGCACTTGAGGTGGCATTCTCCACTGTCATCAGAATGAAACAGCTTCAACCACCTCCTTTGCTTTCTTGCTGTGGCATTGGAGATTTGCTCCTTCCCCCTACAACCACTGCTATGACATCAGGATTTGCAGGCCAAATGGTGAATCATAGAAGAAAAATTCTCCTGTTGTAAAACAATCCTTTTCCTGTATTTTTCCCCAGTGACAGTCACTGGTTTACATGCACATAAAACTACACAGTTGGCTACAAAGCTTTTGGGTGGATTAATAATTCCCCCATCCCCTCCACCCCAGTTGTGTAATTTGTTGAGAACCAAAGCAACTTACAAATGGCTTCCTGGTTTATCTTTACTAAAGTTTAGCTGGGAAATAAAAACCTGAGCTTCCATGTGCAAATCCACACATTCTAGCTAAAAGAAGTGCAAATACTTGACTGGATGTACAGTGACAAATTCATCCTTATTTCAAGAGAGCTGAACTAATTCACCCCAGACTTGCAACAGTAAGGCAGAAAAGCAGCGAGAGCTGGATTCAACTTGGAAAGCAGCAAAATAACTTTACCCATAAAGGGCAAGATGCTATTAGTAACAAAATTCTTCACATTCCTGTCGCAAAAAGATGTTTCCTATTGCAAGACGATATCCTAACAAACCAGCCTTAGATGGCTGGACCAGGTCTGCGCAGTGGCAATGCCAACATGGCACACATTCTCCCAGCCAAGCAAAAATCGAAGCAGGACAGATTGTCCAGTCCAGATTGGGCTATTTCATCTAAAAACAAAAGTTCCTGAACACACATTTTATGTTAGTATGAAACAACCCAGATGACAACAGCCAATTTCTTTTTACTATAAAGCAGGCTTAGTACCTCCAAATTACAATTTCCCAAGTCTTTCATTACAAGAACCTACTGTAATTGCTATGTGTAACAACAAGTTTAAACCTCTCGGACTGAAGTGGTTTAAATTTCCAGGCTCTCTCAGACTCAGATTCTTTCTTTTATTTTTTTTTTTTTGAAGGGAAGAAGGAGCACCACAATCTCAGTTAAAGCAGTTCAGCTATATCAAAGACTGAGGTGATGGAAAAAATGTTTTTGTTACTTAAAAAGTCACAAAGAATTTTAGATAGCTTGTTCTTTGGAAAGGAATAACATCTCCAAGCCTTGGAACTGGGACTTGAAGTTTGGCAGGAGATGGTATTTGTGTCAGTAATATGCCTTTTGCCAACTTTCAAGAAAACATCCCAAATTTGGCCAACAACTACGAGCCTTTGAAGAATCTTAATTTTGCACATGCTCAGCAAACATTTTGTAGAGTTTACAGCTGAAATTTAAAAAGAATCTGTCCTTACTGAGTATCCTCAACTTCTGGTCCTTAATTCATGCACTGTTCCCTCTGAGCAAAGGACCATGCTATACCCCCATTCCCTGTGGCTCCTGCATGTGACCACCCATGCAGCATGGGGAAGGAAGCTATCTGATTCAAATACAAAGGGGACAACTATTTAACAACTCTTGAAGGGAATTTGGCAACCAAAGCAGAGACCCAGCCTGTGAAGGGATGGTGGCAGTATCTGTTGTGTGATCGGCAGCTGATTTAGTGTTTGAAAACATCAGTAGTGAAGAACATTAGGCTGTAAAGTTCATTTCTCAGATCTAGGGAAATGACAGATCTAAGGTTGCCTCTGCCTATATAGTGGATATTATCTTTAGTTCCGTGATGATATACTACTTTGCCCCAGGACCTGAACCTCCAGTGAATCAGGGCTGTCTAGCAGCTGAATGTAGGAGCTTTGCTTCATCTGCTGCATAAAGGTCTGCAACAAAAAAAACAGAGTGAGAGGGGAACAAACAGGACAAGTTCAACTTTAGGCAGCTGAGTCTCAAACCAATCTTCATGCTAAACAAAACCCAAGAGAACTGCATGCTATTTCTGCCTTTTTCATAAACAGACTTGAATTTCTCATCTTCTGGCTGGGCTGAGTGGACGTTTCTGGGGTCAGTTTTGCAGCACTGCTGAGAAGGCTGAGCTGCATGGGGCATGGAAAGCACCCTGGCTGGAAAACAAACCCACAGGTGGCTGAAACCACGCAGTAGACCTGACCTTAGTCTTGCTGTACGTGGCCATTTCCCACACACATGAGAAATACAGGTATTGTGAAAATAAATTCTCTCAAAATCAGAAAGCACTCTAGTACTAGAGCAGCAAGCAGCAGCAATGCTTACATAGAAAATCTGTTTTCAGAGAAGAGTTTGAATAATGCAGCACATAAGCCCCAGGGCCACACACTGAAGAGGAGAGGAAAACAAAATATTTAAAAGTTGCTCCTTCAGTGAGTGCTCAATGAGGCAGAGGATGTGTGTGTGGAGAGAATGGCATGCAATCATTTAGCTAAAGACTAAATCATCTCATATATACATGTAAGAAAGCCAAATTATGATTCCACAAATAGCTTTATGATGTTTGTCAACTTCTGAGTGTCAAATTTTCCAAACGCTGTACTTTTTTTTCTCTCTCTTTTTAATTTTGCTTTCATTGTTGGTTTCATCCAATTAAAATTACCAGTTCTGCAACCAGTGAAATAAAATAATCTTGTAAGATTTAATGATATTGGATGTAGAAACATGTTAAAGAAATCTGGCCTCAGTCCTAAAGAATACGTTAGACCTTCAAATATTCAGTTTTGCACTAGCTTTTAAATTCAAAGCCCAAACCTATCTGTGCAGGAAGACTCAAATTTTATAATGTCAATTATCAATTCTTAGCACTTTCCATGCAGAAAACCAGTGCTCACTAGCACCTATAAAGCTAATTCACTATGATTTTTCTGATTCTGTTTCTCAGACATATGTAAATAAATTTATTTATTTATTTTAGACTTCAAATCCATGTGAAAGTTGTAGATTTGGAAACAAGCTAAGGAAAAAAATTAGAATTTTGTCATTTTGATTTCTAGCTCAGTTGTTAAAGTCTCACCCACAAACTTTGCACATGTAAGCTGTTTGCAATAAAAGCCTATTTTTATTTTGGCCCTTATAATGTGAACTCAGATGATGATTTTAATTTTTGTTAATTATCCCTAATACAAACACTTTTCCTCAGCCCTTTCAAAGTTATTCAAGCCTTTGTAATACACAGCACTGTATAATACAGAGGTAAACCACTGTGCCCTGCATGCCTCTGGCAGTTCATTTGCTGATGAAGGACTCCTGTCTTACAGGAAGCTGAGTGGTGGCTCAACTAATCAAATTCTACAGTAGATTAGAAAGAAGGAATAGCACCAAATTTGCAGTTTCAAGCTGAACTCTCTGTCATGACAAACTATTTGACAGTCACTGATCTAAATGCCTTGGGATTTGTATTGCAAACTTGAACAGCCATATGCTTACCACTGAAATGTGCCAAAGGCAGCTGCTCTTTCACAGGGCTTGAAGTTTGTTTACCAGTACATATTAATGAAAACACATTTAATAATGGCTTTAATACCTTCCTCCCTGACCCTCAAAGACTAACAGCTTCAAGAGAGTTTTAAAAGGTATATACATCTCCATCTGAACTTTTTGTGCATCCATGGACAACTCTGAACTGAAGTTAATATGAGGAGCATAAATAAACCATGCATAAAGTCATTATAAACATCACATCTATCAAGCAACCTGCAGTAGAAGGCTGAAGACAAATGCACCTTCTTTTTGAACTTCTTACTCCTCCTCAATGCTCCTCACTTTTTATTCTCCACTCAGTCACCACAGGTGAGTTTCCTTTCTTTCAGATAACGGGCTTGAGCTGAATTTATGCTGGAGCTGCTCCCCAAGAAAGCAGTGTGTTGCAGCTGAGCCCACCCTCAGAGCATCTCCACCTCTGCCAGACCAGTCTCACAACACACTTCCTTGGGAGGGAGCACCCCTTTTCATTACTTCCACAAAGTTTTGGAAATAAGCTAATCCTTACACAATCTTGGCATTAACCATGCTTTCCTATCACACTGATTCAACACAAACCCCTTTCATCATTGTAAGAGAGAACAGACATGAAACCCACCAAAGAATTAAATTAGCTTTTACAAGTCTAAATTGTCTGATTGTTTCTGGACAAGATGTTACCTATGAGGACCATGTTTTTTACTGTGAATAGAGCAAGCATTAAGATATTTACCCAGGAAAAGACAGTTTAGAAGAAAGGCTCTATTTCAAGTGTGAATTTGCTGCTTTGTTCTATTCAAATACAAAACAGTGTTGTTGCTTATTATACTGCCACTTTCAAAGTTCCTTAATTTACATAAAAATTAACTAGACTCTTCTTTTGCATGCATCAAGTATTCATGGTTAGCTATCTATGTATATTTAATATATTTCCATGTCATCATCCATTGCTAGGTAATTAGTTCCTGGAACTCTTACTGTGTTTCAAACAGTGAAACATAAGAAGATCTTATTTAACATCAAGTTTCCATTCAATAGATGAGTAGCAATTTCCCCTCATCTTCACCTCTTCTGTGTTTTGATTCTTTTTTTTCTGATGTTTTACATTTAAAGGAGATGTGCATTTCAGTTTCACTCAACTGAGTTCAAACACACATTTAAGGTCTCCCCTACTTTGTACTGCCCCTTCTCAAATACTACAAGATATGCAGAGAAAGCCTTACTGAAATTTAGAATAAACACATCAATACCTGTTTGACACACTGGGATTTTAAACATTGCTGTACATAGACATTATACATTTTTTTTTGCTACATGCAAGAACACAAGCAACCACCTTTCTAATATAGTCAATATGAAATTTTCTACTAACTTCACCAAGGGAGGGAGTCTGCAAAGATCTGGTGGCCAAAACAGACACCTAAAATTATCTTAATGCAATCATGTGCTAAAAGTCACTGAATTTTTGGGAAAGGAATTTCTAGATAATGACTAGATAAGACAGAAGTGCTATATTAAAAAAAAAAAAAAGCCCCAAAACATTAAAAATGCTTGTATTTTGACAGCACACTAAGACTGGGCAATACCAAGGTATTGGAATAGCTGGGGCACAGGTTTGACAAAAACAACTTTGCCATTTCCTTCCCTCTTAAGATACCTAAAATAGTTTTCAGTTCTGGGATTAGGTTCCACTCACATCTGCTATTCTTGGGCTAGACACTTTGCACCAAATTTCACCCACACTTACCAAGGTGCCTACATGATGTTTGTTTGGTAGCAGAGGCTTAATCTCTTTTCCTTTCCAGACTTGGTGTTCTAGGCATTTATTTTTAAGGCCAGTCAAAAAATTGACTGGCAAAACTACAGCTGGACACCTCCCCCACCAAGTCTTTGCCTCCTGCCCAGAGCATCATTGAAGCTCTGGTACAGACGTTCCTGTCCCTCACTGAGCCTTACTCACACATCCTCTGGGAGCTTTTCTCAACGTGGATCTGCCTTCCAAGCTGATAGATAAGATCACTCAAGCACATCATCCACTGGAAGCAAATTCCTTTGAGACTGACCAGCTGGCTGGCTGTCATCTAAAACACAAGTTTGGGAGACTCTACTGTTCATGACTGTTCATAAAAGAGAGCTCATTGAATTTCACTCAGAATGTCATCTATGGGGTGCATTATTTACACCGAACCAAAAAAATCAACCAACTATATCTCAGCAGTGTTGAGTTGGAAAGTTTGCTATCACAAGTGTCTGCTGTCTGGCAAGAAATTCTATCCATTGTATGCTGGATTAAAACATCATTGTACTGGGCAACTTCAAGGCACCAGCACAACCAGGGCTGCCTTGGATGGAGGTACGCAGAGCAGAAGTGTCACGGAGGCTACAGAAGGGTCCTTCTGACAAACGTCTGATTTGGAGTGACTTTCTTGAAGAAAATTAGCAAAGCATAATATTGTTCATGCTTGAGAGAGAAGCCTATCCAAATTATGGCTTCTTTCAAGAGAAAAAGCTGAGCATAACACACTGAAACTACCAGCAATTAATTGCACTGTAGGCAGTTCCAGAGCAAGAATATAGTGGTGGGTGCACAGAGAAGAAAGAAGCAATGTCCAATAGCCAAAATCACGAATGCTTGAGATTTCTTAATTCTCTTGAACTTGAGAGTTTCCTCTCTCTGCTCTCAGATGAAGACAGAAAAAAACCCAGGTGATTTAAGAGAGAAGGAACAACGAAGAATGAACAGTCTTCTGCAGAACTTGATGCTGCTTAGGGCACTCTTGCAGGCCTATTCTGAGGGAGGGGCATCAGGACACGCAGAGGACAGACCCACAATGACTTAAAAGTATTACATGGAAGTGTATTTGGAGTGTTTATAGCAGGGAAGTGTAGGAAGAGAGCCTTCCTAAAAACACTGCTAGTGTGCTAACCAAGTATGTGGAAAAGACTGAGAATTTGGATGACCCTGAGCTATTGTGTAATAGCAAACATTGTAATTCACCTAAAAGATCTTACTGGCTGATAAAGAGGTAGCTGGCCATCAGGCTAAAATCCAATCATGCCACCTTCAGGATGGGGTACACTGGCAAAGGCACCAAATTCCATAGCTGCTGCAGGCTGCCAGAAAGGCAGCTCCATTTTCGCAGAATTGCACACTATGGTATTAAGGCTGGACTAATTTGACCATTGTGGCAAACACAAATGCCCTGTGGTTACATCAGTTACATAAAGACACTCTGCTTCCTCTTCTACCCCTTCCTTGTCAGCAACTTCCATCAGATGGCTTCCAATTAATCTATTTCAGTGCCAAGGTTGTGCTGATAAGAATCTGCTCTTCTGGACTGGATTGCTTCAATCTCATTTTACCTTGGTTGATAAATCAGAATGTTTGAGATCTTCATGTAAATTTGAGCCACAAATATGCAAATATATTAGTTACTGCTCTTTGGTTTTGACCAAAGTAGAGTATTATGGAAAAACAACAGAAAGAATAATTTATCTCATCTATGTCAGCATTTTGTTTCTCTTGTAACTTTAAGTAACTCCTTTGGTTTATTCCTATTTAACCAGGCTCCCTAGTGTATTTATCTGGTTCTGAACATTCTTTTGTATAATAAACACTGCTGAAAATAATATCTTATGAATTACAATAACAGCCTGAGAAAGACACTTTATCCTTACACTATTCTAAAACCATTTTCTGATAATAGTCACATTTAGATATGCTCCAAAATTCACCCAACATTTTCAAACACAAAATTTGTTTCCCCAATCCTTATTTCCCCTGAGTAAGAATACCTGGTTCTCAGAGTTCATTGTAATGCTAATGAAAACCTTTTTTCATACTGACTTAGTTGAAGGATATCCTGTCCTTCTGCTGCATTATTAATACTGCCAAACCACTGGAAAACTAATTGCGTATGCCAATTCACTTAGTGCTATCATTCGGCTCTACAGAATTTTCCATTTTAGCTACAGTGTGTGCAAAGTAGCAGACAAAATATATTTTACATGCAGGTCTCAACAGTCTTTGTTTATTTTGTGACAAAAGCCTGACCAGCATACTGTTCATGTTTCTATTCGTTTATAATTGGTTTCTTAGTGTGTTTAGTATTTTTCAGAGAATGATTATTGTGAAGTGCCATACTTCTGGGATTAAAACTATGCTGGTGCTCCTTTTCAAGACAGCTCTTGATTTTTTTTCCACATCAGGTATGCATAGCAAATTCCAGGGGAAAAAAAGCAACGTGACATTTCTGCTTCATAAAGCAGAAGTAAAATTTTGTAATAAAAGTTAACAAAGAATATATCACTTGAAAATTAGAGAAACTTTTGTGTGGTCTTCTATTTCTTTGATTGTTTTGGGGGGGTTTTGTCCTTTTTTCTTTTTAAGAGAACAAAATCTGAGAACTAGATGCCTATTCTGTAACCATGTGCAAGTATCTCTCTGACAGACTACTGCTTCCCAAAGTGTAGTCTGGATTACTCATGGGCATAAATCCCATTATTGTATTTACAAGATGTGGATGTATGTGCTGCTGTGAAAGTATGAATCTTCAAGCCTCTAATTTCTTTCATCAACTACTTCCATCCTTTCGTATTTGCCACAACTCTTCTACTAAAATAATGAAAATATCTTAGGAATGTGTTTCTGGATAGCAAAATATTTTGAGAAAACAATACTGAAATAGCAGCTGTAAAAGAGTTACTATAGAATATTGGAAAATGAAGGCAACATTTCAGAAGTTACGGCCAGATACTCCCAAATTCCACCTCTCTCCTAGGAAGAAACTGCATTTCCTCAGTTTCACAGCTCTTGAGCTCTTCCAGAGAACGCTACAGATTATGGAATTTTTTTTATCCTTTCAAAGCTTCTCAGACAGCAGATCAGCTTGAAAGTCCTGCCAGCAAAAGCTCTCAATTCTGACTTTTTTTTTACTGTAGTTTGAAATGAAAAAGCATGAAATACATTGTTAGAAGCTTGTCATTCTAAGCGAAGAAAATACCAAACTGGCAAAACATGTTTGTTCTCTTGTTCCAAAGTGAACACCACAAGAGGGCTGCATTCAATCTCCCTTCCTGAAATTCCCATTTCTCAGTATTTAGTTACGCAATCCGAATGCTTGACACTTTCCTCCTGTGTTACTTTGAAAAGAAGCAGTGCCCTGTGAGGCTGTTTCACTTGTAGATCAGGACAGGGCATCCTGGACAGCAGATGCTTGAACGGCTTCCAAGCAATGTGTACCTACTTAATCCAGTTCCTCCCTCACCCAGCTCAGGCAGCAATGGGCCTTCAGCAAGAGGCCAGTGAAACTCATTCTGAACAACAATCTCTTCTGTTTGGGTGTAAAGCAGCCCTGGTCTGCCCATGGTGATTTCAGTCAGCTGAGAGGGAGGGGCAAAGTAAAATCATTTTGCTTGTAAAAAATCATGGGGCATATATCCTTATGCATAAATTCACAAAGGCCAAGTAAGATTTGTTTTCTGTAATTCTGTTGATGGGGTTTTTACAATATGATCCTTGTCCTAGACAGTTTGCCAAGAAAGATGGAAATTTGCCACCAAAACTCCTCTATATACATAGTTCTGTATGTACACAGTATACCACACCTTACAAGAAAAAGTCCCAGCATTTAAGTCACAGGCACATTATATTCTATCAGCATTTTGGCTGTTCAGTTTTAATGAATTCTGTGCTGTCCACTACTGTTCAAACAAGAAGACATGAAAAAGAATATGCTGCTGGTTGATTACATGTGCCAGAATACAGAAAGGCACAAGACTGAAAGTCAAGAGAATTTATCCCTTCAAGGATGAGAATAATCCTTTGAAAATGTTCTATCCGAATGTACAACACTGCTATTATAAATCAGAAATTATGTATATATTTGAACATTGAGTGCATGCTTACGTGTGTGTCTCAGTGTGTAATGTCAACTGAATTTGTCAGCACCACAGGTAGCATAAATCCTGATGAATCTCCACAACCGCTATGGTTTGGAATGTATTATTAACAGGTTTATTAAATATTTGCAATGCTGTGGGCATGCAGAGTGCACTGTTTGAGACAGCTATGGCTTAACTGCTACCTGTTCCAACAAAGCTTATACAGTAGTGAGATGGGTGTTTCAGACACACCAAAACAAAATCCCTGCCTCCAAAAGACACAGGCCTCACAGATGGGGTGTGAGCAATGGAGAGGAAAGAAAGAGCTACAGAGCTGCTGAGCATATGTTTCATTTAATTCTCTGATACAAGCTACAAAAGTAGGCAAGCAAAGGGCTCATAAAGGAGCTTTCAGGTCTGTTAGAAGGAATGCTTTTTGGATAAGTGAAGGCAGAACTCAACTGGTTAAATCACAATGGTGCTGCTGACAGGATGAACCTGCAGAGCACTTAGACAAAGAATGCTTTTGAGGGATGACTTTTCAAAAGCATCCAAGCAAATATAAAAGGACACTAATTCTTACAGGATCTTAAATGGGACTTATGTCCCTAAGGCCTGCCCTCTGTTTGGCTTTTAAACGCCATTACCCATAGCAACTTCAAGGCAACGCAAACGTGTCATTGCTCACAAATTCCAAAGTCTCTGAAGCATTCTGAAAATGCCTCTCTTCTCTTTATTTATTGTGCATGCTCTTCTTTTCTCCTAATAGATGTCCTTACTGTCTGCCGTGACAGAATCCATCAGGTCAGTCTGGCTCCTTTCAGAGCAGAGCACTGAAGGGCTGGTGATCAAGAAAAGTGCTGCTCAGGTCCCTGCTTCTCGAGTTATTTAATAATCATCAAGAGCATTTATTTTTATTCTGGACTGCAAAGGCAACAATGACTATCTATGCAAACAAAATTACAGTTTTGCATAAGTCTAAATGTAGATGATAGGCATTTCAGAAATGCTTATTTTAAGATATTATTTGTTTTTAATGGTATGAAATAGAATTAGGGAGAGACACTACTGACTCAAATGTATAGTAAAACAGTTCTCCAACTCTTAATTGGTAATCATTCTACAAATAAATGAATTTATGGGAAAATATATTCAAACCCTATAGATGTAATATACTTCATTATAACATTTACTGCATGCTGCACTTCAAATTACTGGCATGGCACACAGGCAGTAAAGGGAAACCCTTCCTATATCCCACTAACGTTTAGTGAGAACACAGAGAGCCAAGACCTTACTTCCTGCCCTCCAAAATCCTGCAGTTCAGAAAAAGGTTGACAAAATAAGTCCCAAAGACAGGAATATTTCAGATTTCATAAAGTGATGAATGAGGTGTAGAGTTGAATTTATGCTGAAGTTTATGTTTTGATAAAAATCTATTTTAAAAAGCACTTATGCTCTACTATGATTTTTCCCAAGCTCCTCTGCCCCCTGATGTTTTTCGTTTTTCAGTATCAGTCCCATAGCAACATCCAGGATTCCTGGCTGTGGCACTGCTCGAACATCTCTGGAGCAGAGCCTTTGCAAATGATTGCTAAACTCAGGGATCTGAGTCAGCTCGGAAAAGTCTGATGCTGGGCTCATTTTTTATATCCTGAAAATAGTGGCAGGGGACTGGGAGGAGAGCAAAGGGAAGGAGAGCTGAATTTGCAACAGCAGAAAGGAATGAAAGAAACAAGTACTTAAGGTTTAATGATACATAAGCAGCATATTTTGCAAATAGATGAGATTGAAAGCTTTAATACTATCTTACAGATTTGGAGGCTATATCTGAACAGTTTGAGGATTCCAACATTTCCAGTAACTGAAAGGATACTCCATGGACCTTCTCCCCTGCCAGTAATTACTCATACAGAAAAGTGATTATCAAGAATACACAAAACACATTTGCAGCAACCTTAATGCAGCTGGAAATAAAAACAGCTAGCATCTGCAAAAAGTGGAAGAGTGGAGAATCCAAAAAAATGGCTGAGAATCTCCTGTACAATAGGACTCTTGATTTGGGATTAGTCTATTCAGCCTGTAGATGCTGCTATTTTTCTAATAAAACACATCAGGAAACATCATCTCCTAACGGAAACTAAAGCAGCTAAAAGAAAAAAAAAAAAAAAAGAAAAAGAGTATGGAAAAAGTATGTTTAGATTCCTCTCTACTCAAGACTGCTTGAAGCAATTATCTGCCTTACTAATAAACCAAGCTGAGAAATGGGTAAGCTGTGTAAAGCATGTGGTAATAGCATGTGAAACAAACAGATGCCAATACTATTCCTCTGTTTATAGGAATTAATTTCAACTTCAGCAATAATTAAATATGATACCAATCCAACCAACATTGCCTGGAAATTCTTGGATCATTGGCTGACAAGAATGAGCAGTAATTAAGGAACTTGTGCTTTTACCTCAGGCTCACCTATTGTGTGTCCTAAGTCTTTAAAAACAACCATAAAGCTCAAAACTCAAAACACTCAAACTGATGAACAACCTTTCAAAACACACACCCAGAGAGATGCTGACCCAGTCTAGATCAGCAGATACACCTTGTTATTCATACTCCTGGTCCACCACCTAGTCAAAGCACATTAACTACTAGAAAAACCTTTCTTAAAAATATCTTCAAGAGGAAATAAACATTAGATCAAAATCAAAGAGCAGGAACATTTTCATAATTCTGAAGAAAATAACTCTAGTTTTTCCTGAAAAATCCTTTTTCCTGAAAAATCCTTTTTCATTGGTGGCTAAGCTTTGTTTTTACATATGCAATCTGATGAGCTAGCATCGTTCCAGGCCTCCAGTTGAAGCAATTAAAAAAGTCCACACTCGCCAAACATTACCACATCGTTACCACAGATACTGTGTATTCTGAGTCAAGGGAAAACAGTGGAAACCTCTAATACCACTGTGGGGTAACTGTTGGCAAATGATAAGTTTTTAGTACAGTTACCACTGCAACTATTAATAACCTGTGAGGAGGTAAATGGAAAATGATCCACGGCATGGTGTATCTGCTTGTCACAAGCCATGACTCACACGTGAGAGACTGCAAGGGAATTACTGCAGTAGGTGGACGTTGAGAGGCTTGAGAACATAAAACCTGAAATATTTCCGATGAATACCACAGATGTGTGGTGACTCAAACATGTCACCCTGCAAACACAAAAGGGGCAGCGATTCTTACACCATAAAGAATCACCATAAACCCTCCAGTGAAAGGCTCTGCTCCCTTCTCAATAGCAGTGGGGGGTGGAAAGAGGAAAGGATGGGGGCTGACAGAAAAGAGTGGCTCAGAAAAAGCAAACCCTTCCCAGGAGGAATGAAACAACGGACTGTTTTCCACAGAGGTGGGGCGAGCAGTGTAGAATGTTGCTCCAGTAAGACATGAAAGAAGAGAAACAGAAACTTCAACGTGTACCAAAGGCCAGAAAATATCTAACAGAAAGCTGGTGCTCATTCTGAGAAGTACATCACAGCCAACACACGCAGATGTTTGCAAGACATGGTAATCATCAGTGGTTAACATGATTCTGGAAAAAGTCGAGCTGCCCTTTCCCATGTTCCAGAGTACAGAGACAACTGTCAGCATTTGCAATAAAGCACAACAGCCTGCATCCGATTTTCTGCTTTGCTGAATTTCACAGACATGCCCAGTGATAAAAGCGTGCTTTTGAACCAGGTCCCTGCTTTTTTTTTTTTTTTATAACTAATGTTATGAATTTTTTACTAACACAAAAAAGGCATAAAAAATATGCAAACTTCAATTTACATACTGATATTTCTGTATCAAAGGCTATGTTATTTAATGCACAGGATCCAATTCTCATAAAAGCAGAAGATCAATTACAGCAGTCAGTGAAGCTCTAATACTGCATTTTCAGCTAAAAACTTGCTCAAAGCATTTTCACAATAGCTCAGTAATTTCAGAGTATCAGTCTACTTAGTAACATGACTCTGGGAGGAACACATGCACAAAGGAAAAAGAAATAGGGAAGAAAGAATTTCCTTGCATTAGGGATTATAGTTTAGTGCTGCTGTTTAATCTCTGTAAATCTGATAGACATACGGGTGAAATTAGATGATTGAGGACCCAAAGCTAAGGCTGATGTGGACACTTATATTTTCCTATTTCAAAAACAGACTAGTTTTAGTTTACACAACTGAGCAACCAGCACAAACAGGCAAGAGCTGCTCTGAGAGATGGCAGTGCTGGTCAGTGTGCAAGCTCTGACCTCACCAAAACCCACAGAAATTTTGGCAGTGGCCCAACATATAATTCTAGGAGTCAGAAATCTTTTCAGTCACAAAGAGGGAGGCTATGTTTCATTGAAACAACAAATCTAACCTTTTCTCTGTCATTTGATGTGAGGTCCTGTACCTTTGTTATACACAAGACAAATTATGCACAAACCTGGAAAGTGCCGCAGTCCTGCTACATAGTTCTGTTTGAACACATAAAACCTCTGCAGGTAATTCAGCAGATACTTCTGTGACTGAGACCCACATGGCTCACCCAATATATATGTGAAAAGGAAAGAAACTATGTAATCAAAATAAAAATTAGTTTATTTAATATGTACATTTATTCATTCATACACCCCACTTACCACAGCCTGAACATTTCTGTTGATGAGCAGACCTGATTTCCACACTCGCATCAATTTTCTCTTTAAAAAATGTAACACACTTAGAAATTGGTATTACTTTGATTTATGTTTGAAAGAACTAATGGCACCTGTCTTGTAAGCTGTAGGTGCTTTGGACATAAGTGTCATCAACACCAGAAGACAAGCTCTGGGGAGTCTCCTGGTAGCACTTCTCACTGATGTTACATCAACTCATACAAGCAACCTCCTGCCTCTCTTTCAAAGTCCGAGTAAGAAAAAAGCTCTGAGAGCTCATAAACTCTGGCTACTTTAAGCTGAAGGGTTTCATTAATAAATATTCTTGGTGCACAGCAAGGATGTCCAGGTACTGCTCAGAAAGACCTGCTGGCTAACACTGGCTACTACACACCTCAGCAAAGGGGAGCCAAACCATGTGTCAGCTTTCAGGAACTGTTAATCATCATCATCTCCTATTGACTGCCTTCTACATTGATCTGCAAATCACAAACTGCCTCCCTACATTATTAGCTCAAATGTGCTGCGTAAGCAAATTGCACCAGAACGCAAATAAATGCCACGAAGAGCTCAGTACATAAATATGCATATCTGGATACTCTAACTCCCAGAAAATCTGAATCTAAACTATTACTGAATCTACATAATAGTCACTAAGCATCCCAGGATTAAAGCATTTACAGTTTTATATAGAGATAACCTGGACTGAACACCTAAAGAAAACTTTCCTGCCCTAGCAATGAATCAGGTTGAATACATGCATGTAATTACTGAAGCAACTGTAAAACCCAGGTATGAACATTAGAAGATACAGATTAACTTCAACTGTGTGTGTATAAACATTAATTTTAGGGCAAAACTATCAATTCTGAACCAATCATGGAAAAAGAATGAGAATCACAGTTTGTCCCTGCTAGTAAGGATGTGCAATGAAGGCAAGCATGTTAAATTTGTATCTTTGTTTATTTTGGGATCCTGCAGTTGGCAGATGTTATCTGCAATATTTTTTTCAGTTGGCTAATTATGAACCAGAAATAAGTTCAAAACTGAAATACTATAATAAGACAACTAATTCTGACTAGCCATTATACTGTACAACCAGTAAAATATAAACCCCATAATGGGAACATCCAGTCCAATGTATCCAGCTGTTAAAGACTGTTGATGGTTGCAGAGGAAGTGTCAAAAAGAGGTCAGTTTAAATTTAATGTTGGCAGAAATGATTGTCTGCAAAAGCATGAATAATCTTCTAACGATGCTTTAAAGTGTTAGCTCTGTCTTAACACTTACTGTTTATTTAGTCCTGAGAAAATGCTTAAAAGCCATGAAGCAATTTTAAGAAAACATTAGTAAACAGCTATTTTCTCTTGACAGACTATTTGGCTACAATTACAGATATTATGCCAAGAAAATATATATAATTCAATGAATCCAGACAATATTGAATCAAATCAAACCAGTATTATTTTCCATCTCTTTGAAACTGAGCATTCAAGTCAGCTGAACTTTCAATGTCATTTGGCACTTCAGAAAAAACTTTATAAAACACAAACAGGTCTGAAAACCTATACGTCATTTCTGAGTAACCTCCTGACCTCTTATAGAAGGATCTCACAAACTGGATCTTCAAGAACATTATATAAACCACAAATGCTTTCAATTAACATTGTTAATGGCATGATTTTATGAAAGTCTTATTTAAATTCTTTTGCATTTCAGCCATTTTCAAAGTCCCACATTTTGTAAAAGGAGATGAGTTACCTTAACACAAGTTCTGACAAAAATTGCTTAATACATAACATCTACTCAAGATTTCAGACTTAAAAAAAGGATTAAATATGACTTTAGAAGATGGCTAAAGAGAGGAATGAACTAAAAATGCAATGATCAATCCTCATTTTGAAGCCTGGAGTTCACTTTCTGTTGCTCATTCGTATGTTCTTACTCTGTCTTTCAAAAAATGTTCACCCTTGTTCCCCAAAGAAACACAGCAAAAATCTCTAGTAGTTTTTTACCAGGTGCTGATTGAAATCAGGGTTCCCTACAGCTCAGACAAGACAAATGATTAACTTGGTCTAGTGAACAGAATTAGAAAGAAGCAAATCACCTATTTTATTTCTCTCAGCTTTCCATTAATAGTCAACCAACCAGGTATCTCTTGCTTGAAAACTAGCAACAGCTGAAGTCCTTATTTTCTTGAGTATATATATTATTAATTAAACATCTAAAGCATGGTCTGTGCTTACTCTGGGGTGATTCTATGGTTTCTATGAATGAGAAAACAATAATGTGATAATTTAAAAATAAAACAATATTTTTACCGTTCTGGCAGTCAGCTTCTATGTGGGATTCTGTTTAGAAGAGACCGCTTAGGGGGGAGAAGAGCTACCAATTAGATGAACCAGGATGGGGAAAGAAAAGGTATGACTCAAAAGCCAAGGAGATGTACTACCTAAACAACTTTTATAGTTTTACGGTGGACGTCATATAGATCTTTTTTTCTTAGCTCCCAAAATCTCAGCAGTGACTTAGAAACCATCACAGCAGCATCTATGGGCCAAAGAGACCAAATAGTTGAAATAATGACCCTGTAAGAAAGAGAAGCGAGCCAGAGGAGTTTGAGTGCTTTCTGCCACCTATGGAAAGCAAAGAACAGTTAACTGCTTGGTTTGTGCAGGCAGGGTGCAGACAGTGCTTCCTCCAGAAACAAACTCCTTTGCACAGATACAGGCAAAATTTTATTGAAGGTTATTTTCACCTGATTCTTCATTTCCTATTCAGAAGAAATAGGAAATTAGGGTCACTAATAATAATTTTTATATAATAACAGGTAATTCTTTCATGCTACAGCTTGTGATGCATATTAATCAGGCTTCTTGCCAAATTAAATTAGTTTCTTCAACATTTGAAAAGCAGTTAAACTTCCAATGACATTTTTCCCCTCTTTTCATCAACCTATTTTTGGAGCAAAATAATGTACTCAGGTCTGAAGAAAAGACACTTGAGCCTCAGAAATGGAAAACAGCCACGAGCCAAAATGTATTCACAGGAGAGCTATAGGGCAATAAGGTTGTCATCTATGCACAAAAATACTTTCAAAGACGTAAACATGATGTTAAAATCTCCACCACTCCCTCCTGCATGTTGAAGTCACACACACTGCTTTGTGCCTGCAGGTATGATGAGTAAAAAAAGAAAATAAATCTGCTTCTATGATTATTACTATGATTGTAGCATTAAGGCAATTCAGAAATAGAGACTCAGGTTAACACTATATCCCTTTTCAGCCCTGGTTTTATTTACTACTGCTAGTATCAGAAATTAGGATTGTAAGAAAGCATTCTATCAGTTTAAGTTATAAATCAAACCAGAGCTGCACGATAACACCAAGTACCAACTGGGCCATCTGCATCTGAATATCAACCTTGATATCTATATTGTACAGATGAAAAGATAGATATAGAAATAGATTTGCACATCTATATAATATTATGAAGTATTTTAAAGTGCAGTAACTACAGTTGGGTTGTATATATATATATATATATACACATATATAAAAAAACCCAAAACTTTTCAACACAAACAGCCCCCATTTTGCACGCTTGGAAGCAGTTGAAAACCAATTCTTAAATTAACAAGTAATAACCAAGTACCTTAAAATGCTACTTGAACTACCTTCTCACACACAATTTACTACATAATAGCATACAGTTATAATATATATAGCTTGCAATGCCTATCAAAGTATCCAGTATCTAGTAAATTCAACACAAAAGGGACATTAATATTTCACACAATATTTTCCTGCCTTAAATAAAAAGGAGACGTAAAACCACTTCAAAGGCTGGAGTGTTATTGTTTTTTCCCCAGCTTACTACTGCATAAAATCAGTTAATCAGCCTCAAATATTTTCCTTTTTATAACCCAACTGCCTAATTTGCAAAGATTGCCCATAGAGCAATGGAATACAAAACATTTTTATACAATCAGAAAATTACTGTATACCACAAGGCTTGCTCCTGCAGCAAATACAGAAATTTTTTAAAGTTATTAACATTTCAAGTAGAAAACATTTCTTTAACTGAAAATTTATTCCAGGTTTGAAATACTACTGTTATGCACTAGGTTAACTTAATGCTGTGAAGTTCTAAGTAAAGCAAGCTTTGAAATTGTGTATGTGGCAAATTTTTTACTCCAGCAAATTGAGTAATAAACATTCAAGAGAGATGAAAATCTAAGGTGTCCAGCTCTGAAGGTGCAATACTAATAGGGTCAAATAGATAAATGGGATTGTCCAGATGGACAAAATTTCTAAGTGCCTGCAGTGATTTTAGGATATCTGCTCAGAAGGAAGCAGGTAAAATGCAAGCCAGGTCTGCTTCAAAAATCCAAGCAAAGATTCCAGCTAGCAAAAAAACCTACCAGAAGGCCTCTATTCTTTTCAATAGTCTCAAACTTCTTCTTCTGGCACTCAAAATAACCAGCATATGTTAAAGATCTAGAATTGCTTTTCTCTGAAGAACCAGCCTATAAAAAAGTCATTTTGTATCTACTGTACATGTTTATTTTCTTCAACCATATATCCTGCAAATATTCACTCATCTGTACCTGAATCCCTGCCACATCTGTACCATTTAAAGGTTACATCCTGATGGCCTCAAACCTCCTTAACGTGCCCATTCCCAAAACAACTCCCAGACATCTCAGTGTAAAAATCAGATCTTCATACTCTGTTCTCCTGATAAAAGTGACTCAACCCTAACCCCTAGATTAATATTGGGATGGAAAACCACTTCTGGATAAAAAGCAAGTATCACACATTCTCTTGCCCACCATCCTGCCAAGCAGCACAACTTGTATTGCACACAGCTTCTCTGAGTCACCACCATCCAAAACACCTGGCAGCACTGGGCAGCTGACTTGCTGCATTTCCATGCTGCTGTGCATTCCCCTTGTCTATTTAACATAACAATTCATTTACTCAGCTCTCAGAATTAAACCCAGAAGCTTTTTCAGAGAGAGCAGTGACATACGTGCCTGTGTGTTCAGTGTCAACCACCCACTTGGGGTTGAGGATGGTACAGACTAAACTTCCTTGAGATTTTTTCCACTGGTTTTCTGATGTAAGACTGCTAAACAGGCTAAAATATTTAAACCAAAACAACACAAAAGTTGCTTTCATTCCCTGCATACCTCCTGATGATATCAGTGTTAGTTATCAAATCTCTCAAATCTCTCCACGTTACAATCATTTCAAAGGAAAAACAAGAACAGAGCAGGACTACCTTCCCTTAGACGCTCAACCACAAAGGTGAATCCAGTTGTTCGCGGGTGTAAGACGTACTCGTATTTTTTAAGTCCGTTCTTCTCAGCAAATTCATTACTGCGGGCTTTGGTATTGTCTGAGGAGAAAAGGAGAAGCAGCACTTTGTGTTACTGTGCAAGCAGACCATGGATTAAATGGAATGATTACACGACAGGAACGGTACAACAGCAGCTTACACAGTACGGATGTGGAGGCAGACACAAGTGTGCTTTCAGCTGGCCATACCATGGTATGAGGAAGAGCCATGTGGATTGCAAGAAAAGCCTTTTTACCCTCTTAGTTTTAGCAAATCATCAGCAAATCTTTCATACTTTATCAAATGCAATCTGAAATTTATAAATTAATAGTCTGTTAATAGTTCTCTGTACACTTCAATACCCATTCTACAATAAAATGTATTAATTGGCTCAATTGTGTTTTGGGGTTTTATTCAACTCAAAAGGCACAACATATAGTAATATAGGTTTGATATTACGAACAGAAATACCTTGAAGTCAGTGTTTTAACCATGTTAAACTTATTTCAGAAAGCGAATATTAAAAAGAGGAAAGAAGTTAATCTAATAGCTTAAAATGGTATTTTACATCTTCATTCTGAACTTGTCACTTATTATTCATCAACCTGTGCTGCACATAGCTCCCCATTTTAACATTTTGACCAAGCACCTCAGTGCCACAACACATGCCTGCCACTGTACACAGAGTACATACTAGGCAGTGGAAAGCACCATGGCTAAACCCCATGACAAATGTGTTTCAAACATCTGGTAATCAAAAAAACTCTCATGAGAAACCAAAGGCCTTCCTGAGCTGGTTGCTAAGAGAGCCCACTAAGCAAAGAAGACAAGGACACCAAATCAAAAACTTCTGGAGACAGGTGGAGAAGAGGCAATTTGTTCTCCTGTGGTGTGCAGGAGGCTCTTTCAAGCAGCCTCAGTCAACAGCCAAATGGACTTTGCTGGCTACACTCAGTTCTTTACTGTGGGTCCTGCTGTGCCTCCCCTGGGGCCAAAAGGCAATGGACATAAGCAGTGTTCCCTTGGCAACATGGCAAAAATCAATTTGAGCAAATAGCTTATTAAATAACTCGTATTTCTGAAGTTTTACAGGTGCTTGAAAGACAAAATCCCAGCAACAGATGTATAAAACAAAATCACTGCTTGAGCAATCTATTTTTTTAAAGCAAAAAAACCCCAAAAAAACCAAAAAACAAAAACCCAAAAACCAAAAAAACAAAAACAAAAAACAAAATAAAAAAACCCCAAAAACAACAACAACAAAAACAAACAAACAAACAAACAAAAAAAACCAAGAAGAAACCAAAAAACAAAACCAAAACTTTTTTAAGAGTCCACAGTTAAGCTTAACAGAGATGGGAGATAAAGTAATGGAAAACATATCGCTATTTAATCCTTTAACAGAAGTGATACTTAGAGATAAATCCTTCCTTTTACAATTTTCATAATTTTTCCTGTAAAAGTACAATAGCACAAGTGAACAAATCAACAGCAGTGAGAGATTTTATTTTGCTGTAATGCAACATTCCCCCATCTTTCTTTTTTCCCTAAATTATATATGACCTCTTTATTTCTCAAAAATTGAGGTGCCCCTCTAATTAATAAATGCTATAACTTATCACCATACTAAATATCTTTTCCCTGTGACCAACTGTTGGCTGAGAGTGCTGCTTTTCATACGTGCAAGCCTTAAGATTCACTGCACAGATTTCCTGACCATGTGATTTGGAGGAAAGGAAAGCTGTTGCACAGTAGCCAAGCAAGTGATTCAGCAAAGAGGATCCAAAGATTTAATTCTTGCCAAATTGCCAAAACATACAAATACTTGAAAAATATTACAACTTCAAAAAGCATTGCTAAAATTACGGAATGTATGAGATACTAAAATTACACTTGGCTATGTAACTTTAATTTATCTTTCCTTGGACATATACATTATGTCTTTGACCACACAGTCAGCATATCTATTTTTGTCTGCTCAACTACTACTCCATTCAATACTGCAAATGACTATTCTGAATCAGCAAAGGGGACTTGCCTTGCAGACTCCCACTGCAACGGCAAAACTTGCAAAGTGAGCCATAAGCCAGACTTTGAACAGCTGAAGAGGCAACAGTAATCTGGTAATTATTAAATGCTCCTCAAAAAAAAACCAGGTTCTACCTCTTAGGTGCACCAGTATTATCTCAAGAACTAAAACTATTTTCTAAGAAATAATACTGATGACCAAGTGTGTTCCTATAAAAAATACCCAAATCAAGAGTTCCTTTCCAGATTCTGGGATGATTCAAGTAAAATGTTTTAAATTAATTTATCATAAAAATTCTTCAGGTAATGTATCGTTATTTCCAAAGGACAGAAGTATCATATTCTTCATTTTCAGCATAACCAAGTTCGGGTTTCACTTCAGAAAATTTGCAATCTGCAAATCAAGGCAATCAGAGCTTTGAGACACAAGTGCCATATAGATCTACATAAATTTAAGCAGTTAAAAAAAAAATTCAAAGTTTTAAGCACCTCAAAGTGCATACAGTTAATGAGCACTCAGAAGAACTATCTCTGTGCGTCTGCTCACTAGCACTTTGCTTCAGAGGGAGCACAATAATGCTCCTTGGTGTTTGCAAAATACTCCTACTTGCACCAAAGATAAGCAAGGAGTGAAAGGGCACTTATGTTCTCTGAGTAAAACCTAATTGATGCTGTAAGAAAAATCTAGGACCTCCAGTGCCCATCACCTTGAAGTAATCATCTTCAAACTTCCTCTAAGTGCACCTCCCTGTACTTGGAAAGAACTCACTGTAAACATCTGCAAAACATCTTCCAAATTTCCCTTTACTACACTGCCTTTCTGAAATGTGTGAACAGCTGGACATCAGCACACTGGCCAACACTATTCAGCTATTTCCTGACATTTGTATGCCTGTCTTGCCTCTGGACTGTAAGTTTTATATAACAGAGACTGTTCCCCTTCCCTTTTGCATGACCCTAGTGTAATGGGATTTTACAACTAGAATAATGCTCCCAGCTAATACAACAGATCATTGTCATCTGGAAAAATCATCTCCCTCTCCCCCTCCTAACAACTATAAAGCCACAGGTCTTTGTGCATTAAACATTATTTATTACAGCAAGTTAGGAAGGTCAGTGTGCTTTGATGATATACTGAAAGCGAGGGGAGGATAAAGCCTCCACGCTACAAAAAAAGTAGGAATGATGCCCTTCCTTCCCCTCCTGTAATCTTGCATTGGAAAAAAACCCCAGTTTTTTACTCTTTCATTACTTATGACTAAATGCTCTGACTGCCATCTCATCTAATGTAAGGACCTTGGTGCCCACTGCTGTTTGGGATCATTGTGCCAGACACCGTGCCCAAACTTTTGGGAGGAGATTCAGAATAAACTCTGCTGCACAGAACCAGAGCCAACTAAAGGCAAAACATGAAATGCTCCCCATTCTATGAAATCTAGAGGTTAGAAAACCGATCCAGGAAATTAGAAACCCATTTTTATATCCTCAGCAGCTTGAGGGAATTCACACAACAAACGCCTCTTTAAAATCCCATAATCAACAGACCAGGTTACACTGTCAGTGCAGCAAAACTTGTGCAGGTGTCTTATCGTTCCATAGGCAAGTTTATAAGTCTTAGGTGGAATAATAAAAAAAAAAAATGAAAGATGCCTAAAAACTTCCTCAAAAAGAGGAAACATATGTTCTTTTCTTCCAAACTACCGACACAAATAGCATCAAGCAGCTCTTGAAACAGGGCCTAGAAATGCACTCAGTTTACCTCAGTCCCAAAAGGCCACTCACATCATTTGGCTGGCTACAGGTAATGTCCCCTATCACCAAACCCTCTGAAAAGTTGAGCAAGTGTTGCTTTCTAGGAACAAGTATTTTCCCTATTACACTGTATTTAAGTCAAAGTAAATTTAGTCCCCAAGTTTTTGCTCATCATTCTCATTAGGAGTATTTTAACCCACTGCTTCTATTTGCTGTTAAAAAAGAGTAAGGAGAATAACTTATTTTTATGGAAAGCACCAGTTTATCAGTTGAGGGTGATGTGGGAGATTTCCAGGGCTGCTTCATGCCCTGTCTCCTCAGGTTTCACACCAACTTGCCTCTCCTCCCCCATCTCCTTCAACTAATGCATGCAGGCTCTCAGAGTATGTTCTTTGGGGTGGTGACAGGTGCAACCATCCAGTTTATTTAAGTCTTTAGACTCTTCTGCAGAGCAAGTATCAAACTACACAAAAATATAAGAATTTAAGGGTTCTGGCCAAACTTTTTGTGCTCCCCTGCCACCTTTGGTAAATAATTTTATTTTATTTTTTCCCATTTTTTCCAAATCCCATTTGCCACACTCTAAAATTACTGGAAAACCTCAAAGTCAGCACTTTCTACAAGCACCACCCTTCAAATTTCATTTAAAATAACTGAAGGAAGAAATGTTGCTAACACATTTTCTTGATTTATGAGTTAAAGATTTTAAAGAAGTTAAATCGCTTTTGCTCTTGAAAAGCTGTGCATAAAATGAACAAATTCAATTTTTTTTTTTAGTAAAATGGTATTTTTAGTTTGTGAGATGAAATTTGATATTAAGTACTACCTTTTCCTTTAATTTCACTTGTGATAAAAACATGCATGTTCTTCTATGACTTCAAGTACTGTCAAATTATATTAGTGCCAGACAGTGGAAGAGAGACTCCAAAAGTCTCTCAAATTAAATAAAAAATAAAATCCTAATTTACCTATTAGAGGTTTGCAGAGAAATTATAAAGCTTTATTGGCTCACAGTAAGTATTTTGAGAAAAATTGAAGCAATTTTTCTTATTTGTGCTACTTTCAACCTATTCCACGTTAGAGTAACCCCTTTCAGTGCTTCTGATCAATATTTTCTTTGCACTACCAAAGCACATCGCATTTACTAGCAAAGTTAAAAATCCAACTGCAATTCATCGCTACCTTCTGTCATCCACATCACATCACTCCTGCCAAAATCTGAACTTCAGGAAGCTTTCCTACTTGATTTTTAGTTGCTCCTCAAGGAAAAAAGCTCTGTGCAATCACACTGCGTCCACCTGTTTGTTCCCCTTAACTTTTGAAGCTATTGTCCCCTGCAAACACTGTTTATCAGGGACAAGAGATTCAAAGGTAATCCAGCCTGGCAGAAGCTTTAGAAAAACCTGGGTAAAGGCAAGCTTCTGAGAGTAGAGATGTGAGTAAGGGAGAATGCAGGGCAGGCTCCACGGCTGTTGGTGTGCCAGGGCTCTCAGCCCACCATGTGGAGTCCCTCGGGTGGCACGGGACTGGCCAGGGACAGCCACGGCCAAGGCAGCGGCAGGAGCTCTGTGCAGGAAATGTCACATGGAAGGGAACACATGGGGAAAGGAGCATTGGCATGAAGAAAGGACCACGTACAGGGATGCACACACAAATCCAGAGGAAATGAGGCTTTACCAGGCACAGAGCAACACAGTGACTTTTGGTATTTTTTCCTGTTATTGCTTTCTGAAGAATTGCTACCAGCAATCTTGTAAGGAACACCAGGGAAAACAAAAGAACAGGCAATATGGTGGGTTGTATTCCAGCTTTCTGCAAGCATGAGACTCATGGTTGCTTTGTTTATTTCAGGACTCCAGAAAGTCTGGCTACATGTTTACCTGCTGAGGGTTTCTTTTTAAACAATTACAATAAAATACCTTTGAGCTTTAACCTTCAAGTACTCCAGAGCGAAAAGATGGCCAACCTATCAGAAATAAGTATACAATTATGTAACTATTACCTCAGCCCCTATGCAGTCCAGTCTGCAAATACATTGTTCAGGGTTTATGACATTACGATTTCTAAAATTTATTTATGTAGCATCTTCCACAGCAAAGTACTTCACCACCTCAAAGTCAGGCAGTAGCCCGTACATAAATACAGTCTTATTTTACATTTCTTTGAAATCTCATTCTCAAATACCCGAAAATATTATAAAGAGGAGTAAATCTATCATTGTCATGTGGCCACACATGAGGATGTGATAAAGGATAAAAAAATGACAGCAGCACAGAGCTGCACAGCAATTCTGCTATTCAGTGATGTAGAATATTACTCTTAATTTTAAACACCAGAGGAATTTTGTTTTCAGAAGTAATTAGCAGTTTTGCCATTTGGTCAGAAAACAAGTGTCACTGCCTCTATTTTTGCAAAATGTTCCCTACAATTCTGAGCAACTGTTCAGAAAAAAACCACAGTTTATTTCTTACTCTAAAGGATGGAACATGAGGTTGCAACAGGTCTTAACATGTCAATAACGCAACAGTTTTCTGAAAATAATTTCTTCAAAAGGGTACATATATTATGTTCTAGCATTCTAACATGGCTGAGATATTTATGAGCATTCTCATAAATTTATTGCTTGGTCAGGATTAGCTCGTCAAGGAATTTTTTCCTGTCTCCTGCAGTATTTTAAAATGTGTATTAAGCAGTATTTCCTGTGAAGACAATCAGAGAGCGAGAGTTATTTACTTCCAGAGGAAAAAAATCCATCTCTATTAATCCTTTTATGCACAAATGTAATATCTAAGTGGCATTCAATACTTGATGGCAGTTTAAGAGTGGTAAACCCAGGACAGTTTAACATGTCAGAAGCCAGCACAGCAGTGCCCTGCTGTCTTCCCTACCCAGCACTCCATCCTTCCCATCATTCTGCTTCCTCCTGGGCTGCTCACACCCACCTGCGGTGGCCTCAGCAGAACAGCACAGTTAGTGCATCTCCACTGGGCTTTGTGAAGTTAAAGAGAACATGTTACACAGGTATAAAGAAGGGAAATAAGAACAACAGAATTATCTTACCAAAGGGAAAAAAAAATCTGTCAACAACCTGTGTTCAGAAATTCAAACAGATTTTTTTTATTATTAATTAAATAAAGAAACTTGCTCCTATGAGTTTCCTATGAGTTTCTCAGTGGAGGGTATCAACAGCTTACACCCATGTTTAGTCCAAGTCATTTATATCAGTAACTACAGCACAGAGAAAACCCTGTGTTTCCTTAAGCAGCTTTACATTCAGGTGGGAGCATCCTCACCACTGTCTTTTGGACTCTGCAGCACAAATGTTAACACACTGTGGCAGTCTCATCCTTCAGCCAAATCTTTTTAAAGCTGCAGTATAAAGCTTCCTCAATTCTTTAAAAATCTGTTGTCTCTCAGGAATATTAGATTCCTCTGGAGATTAGAAGGCACACATAATTTATGGAATAAATTCCAAACAATCCAATTCTTTCAGACATCTTGAGATGGAAACACCTGTTCAGAGAGTGTGAGTGTTCTAAGGAGGTGTCTCCTGACTCCATGAGTAAGATAAAGATTGTAACTCATAATTTAGAGCTAGGAGGAAACAGTTCCTCATGAATTCAAATTTAAAAAAATGAAGTGAGATAATTTCATAGAATCTTTTTTTCATAGAATTTCATAGAATGGTTTGGGTTGGAAGGGACATTAAAGATCATCTCATTCCAACTCCTTGCCATGGGCAGGGGCACTTTCCACTAGACCAGGTAGTTCAGAGCCCCATCCAGCCTGGCCTTGAACACTTACAGGGATGGGGCATCCACAATTTCTCTGGGCACCCTGTCCAAGTGCTTCACCACTCTTTAGTGAAGAAAATTCCATCCTTCTTCCTAACTTTACACACAAGATAACCAATTCAACAAGAGATGTCATGTGAAGCAGTCCAAGAATGTTCAATGAATTTATCCTCTTTAAGGAAGGCTAATCAAGTGATGATAATTCCCTACAGTGTGATAGCATCTGAATACTACACACATACCCAATTTAAGGATATTTGGAATACAGTAGGAAAATAGTACCATATGTTAGTTATTTTTATACCATCTCTACTACTTACTGACAGGGCTTTGCAATAAAATATGATTTGAGAATATCTGCAATGAAAAGTATAGCAAAAATCTTTAAAATAAGCTGAAAGTTAGAAGCTTAAATGCAATTCATTTTTTAATTAAAGATAATGTTTATCAAATCAGGCATCATGCTGCAGGCAGAAACCACCACAGAACTTTCATACAATATTTTCTTTAATAGGCACTTGAGTTGTCTTCAACATTGATTAACAACTTCCTAATGATGCCATAATATACCAGTATTAAGGTAGATATTTGATTAAAAATTAATACTACAGGGTCAAACTCATTACATTTACTCCTTTGATAATCTCAACATTTATTTTACAGAAATATTTCCCTAATAGAGGCAGATACAGACTGCTTCCAGTGCTTACATGGCCTACGGAACAAGTAAGTATCTCAATGTTCCCCTCTTAAAACATTAGGCAAGAAATCAAATAGAATCATTAGTCCTTTTCAATCACACTTTTATTGGTATGAAATGATTTTGTCACAGTAAATCAGGAAAAAGGAGCATGCAGGTCTCGAAACCTGCTTTTTCTAATGCAGTGTATGTACAGTACTGACCAACAAAAAGCAGTGTCAATCAGCAGGTGTTTTGCAATGTAAGTTATTTCAGGAAGACTGGCAAAGTCTCCCAGTGGAACTATGTTTGTGACTCTCACATGAATCAGCACGTTGTTTGATCATTTACTATCAATTCTGCAACCCATGAGAACCAAGTCTTGCTCCTGCCTTGGACTTTCTTAAACTCTTTCCATAAACAACAAAGAATTTGCATGTTAAGCATTCCCTGAGAAGATGACAAATGCAGCCTACCTGTGAGATCAGTTCCCTCTGGAAAGATGAGGAGTTGTAGTGGTTCACGAATGTCACAGAAATAATCCAGCATTTTTTCGAAGTGACTCTTGTCATCCTCCCACTTTCTCTGAACGAAAACAAAGGCTGCAACCTGCATCGCCCAGCCTAAAGTTTAAAAAAATACACCTTCAGCAACATTTCACTCTGATACTTCCACAGTGTCTGTTATTCCAAAGAATTTTATAAATTATGTTAGACCCAATCTGCTGCCTACCTGTCATCAACTCTGGTTAAGAGCACTTGGTTACCTTGTAAAAGAGTTTTGGATAGGTTAAAAAAAAGAATGCATAAATGCATTCAAAACTCAAAACTCAAGTTACCAGACCAAGGATAGGGTCAAGGCTGTCCTGAAACAAGGTTCTAGTGAGGCAGGGCTTGATCTCTTCTCCTAGGTAACACGCATCAGGACAAGAGGAAATGGTTTTAAGTTGCACCAGGTTTAGATTGGATATTAGGAAAAAATTCTTCACCAAAAACGTTGTCGAGCTAGCCCTAGGAATAAGCTACCCAGAGAAGTGTTTGAGTCACCATCCCTGGGAATATTTTAAAAGCTGTGTAGATGTGCTGCTTAGGGATGCAGCGCTTAGGGATGTGCTCAGACTTGATAATCTTAAAGGTCTTTTCCAACCTAAACAATGCCATGATTCTCTGAGGTGAAGCATTTAAAACCAGAAAGTACCTGTTCCTTTGAGGGCTTTATTACATATACCTCCTTATAATTTTCATTACTCACAGAAGAAAGTACTTTCATCTCTTCTTTACTCTTGATTATAGAATAAAAAATTATATGTATCCATTTGTTTGTATTAATACACACTAAGTTTTGCAGCCTGACATCAAACTGACAATGTAAGACAGTGAATAAAGTGCAACTGCAGCTGAGCCTGCAGTTCAGGGGTCCCACCCCATTATCTTCAGTAAGTAGTCTTGGTTCTTTTTGGCACAAGTATATAGTGCACAGCATATCACATAATATTACAAGTTCTGTCCGTTAGCTCAGACAGCAGCATGAAAAATCAGGGCTCCAGCTCCACCACATGCCTGAGATGCTCTTTTCCTAAATAGGGCTCAGAAGAGCATGACATTGTCTTGCCACTGTACTTGGCGAGCTTGTACCTCATCAGAAAACCTGCAGAGAGATCCTGCACATCAAAGATAAAACATCACAGCTGCCCATTTCCTCTCTGCCCACCATCACTCTCAAAAGACTGTTTTTCCCTTGCTGGTGACTTACAGCATGTTACTCTTGCATTTCATTTCAGCTCCTCTTCACTGGATTCCTTTGTATTCTGTTCATAACAGTATCCCATAAGGACCATATGCTAGAAAACCACTTATTAAAGTCACTCATTGTTCCATCAACTTTGTAAGTCAGCCTGCACAAGACATTAACCCGCTGCATTACCTGTTCTGTATTGGTTAGAAACATTAATTGTATTGTTAAAGATTTGTGACCTATATCATGGGGTAAATACTTCTAATTTTTAAATCAGATGGAACATGAATAACTAACATGCTGTCCGCAATCTGGACCTAATGCATCTCAGATATCCAGATAATCAATGATATTCAGATAACTGAATACTAGAAGTGGTTATATGACTTAAGAAAAGAAATGCCCAGAATGCAATCTCAGCAAATCTTTTCACATTTGCATACTATATTTGTGAAAAACCCTTTGTAAAGGAAACTCACCTTTGACCACAACATTTTATGTGTATTTATGCACCTATCACATTCCCACATCTGCAGTATCAAGAAGTGTCAGTACAGCTTTACTAACAGAGGCTATCCATGCTTAACAAATTCCTTGCAGGAAAAAAATAAAGGTACATTTTACAGTAACTTTAAAATAACTGATGCAATTTAACTGCTATCTTTTGGCATGTAATCATCTCCTACTGTTACAATACAGGGCACAAAAATGGTGCCACACTAGAATTTGAAATTGAACTAATCAGGGCTTCATTTCCATGCTACTGTTACATAAAGAGGACATCTTTTCATACCAAATGGTGCCCAAGCATTTGGTTCCTCTAGAAGATAGGTGGAGACTGCACAAAGCTGCATCAGGGAAAGTTCAGCTTGGATATTAGGAAAAGGTTCTTCACTGAAAGGGTGGTCAGTCACCAGGGAAGTCACCACAGCATCTCATCTGGCAGAGTTCAAAGAGCACCTGACTGGTGCTTCTGATCATGGTTTGGCTTTAGGCAGTCCTGTGAGGAACAGGGAGCTGGATGTGATGGCCCTTATGGGCCCCTTCCAACTTGAGATATTCTGTGATACTTCATCTGATATCAAATTCATAAAAATAGACAACGTAAAGGACAAAATCCCTCTGAGCAGAAACAGAGATGCCTTGAACTATACTATTTACAACTGTGAGAATGCAGATGCTCCACAGGACAGAGTGGAAAAATACACAGAGGTTAGGAAAGTTCTGCTGTGGTTTCAGTGTTTTCTAATCATTCTTAGCCCTCAGCCCAGATCTTTTGTATGTTTTATGTACACAGGACACTACACCTAAGTTAGTATATGGAAACCTGTACTGTGCTAAGCCATTTTATTGTGTGGTATCACACATCAGGCCTAAATTATTCAGTCTTTGTGCTCTCATAGCAGCATAGTCTGCAGGCTGAAAGAATGGAAGCAAAAAGCAAAATAAATGCTCACTTAAGGAAGCCTGCTGATAGTTTCTCAGGTCAGCAGCTCCTTAGGAGTGATTCGGGTCCATAACAAAGGGAATATGGAAAAAGCTGCCAGATCCCATCCTCTCTCCTACCCTTCTTCATGCAGCATAAGGCTTTAAATGATATCAAAACTTGCACATAAACTCACTCTAGCTATCATTCTTCAACAGCACTGTGAGCATCCAATTTAAACACCTTTAGCTACCAACAAAAGATGCTGCATGGGTGACTTCTACTTTACCTGACTAAACTGCATAAAGCAGAGGATAGAGTGCAGTAGTTTCCCATTCCTGCCCTAAGTGGTGGTGATATACATGGGCTATGAATAATTAAACAGAAGCAGTAACGTAATGACAGTACAATGTCAGGGAGAAGGAGTGGGAAAGGAATTGGGAGGCATCCAGTTTTTAAGATAAACAACAGGTTTGATTTTCTAACCTTTCCAATAAATAACATCCAGTATTCTGGAAGAATGTGTCTGTCTTTAAGTGTATATCTAATTAGATAAAACAGTCCTGACTGTTCAAATAAGAAGAGATTATCTAACAGATAGATGACTAAGACAGGACCCAGGTTTCCTCCTGACTTATCCCAGCACAGCACCCTGGGCCAAGCTATATTACCATCTATGACTGTGGAGAAATTTCCACATTTGCTCATGCTTCAAGGCCTCCAGGCAACAAAACTGTGAATTCCTGATTTCTAAAAAGGCCTAGTTCATGCACCAGTGGGGACAGTGCCTGCTGTTCATGTGTCTCACCACCCCATCAGTGTCAGGTGGGTAAGGAAACCCCACTTTTGCCTGCCTTTGAGCAAAGCAAAAGCAGATCTTGCTTTGATTTCGATTCCAGTGTATCTGCATTGTGCTGCTGCAGAAACAACATGTTACAAGTCCAAGACATGATGTGGGAGCCAAATGGGAATGCATGGGGAAACGGGAGGAATTCAGTAAATCAATGGGCAGAATTCAGTAAATCAATGGACATAAACAATTACTGTTTTGCTAATCAGTAATATTTATGAAAAAGCAGCAGAATGCAGTCCCTTCTCATGTGCAGCCTGCAGTAAGACTTGCTATTCAGTTTAGGTCAACATATTGTTCAACAAAACTAAATATATTTTGCTCTCTTTGCACAGCATTTCTGGTTGTCTAAAAGCTCCTGGACAAAAGGAATTTTCCTAGCAAAGACAGCATTTACTTGACTGGGGAAAAATGGTTGCCTTTGGATTTGCAGATTCTTAAGAAATCATTGATGACAAAAACAGAGCAGAGAAACAGCAAAGCTAAAGAAAACATAACAATGCACATCCATTTCTTTGCTAAAATAATCTTCTTATCAGAGCCGACATTTTGGATGACTAACATTGCTTGGAAAGGCATACAAAAAGCATCACACTGCACAGCTCTTGTTCCAAATTGCCAAACAGCAGTGCAAAAACCTACCAGAAAGAATAGCTAGCCACACTGACCTTTAAATCAACATTTCAGAGCTGAAGAAATAAACAAGCAGCTTAAAATCTCTAGGAACACAGACACAGTAATGATATGTATCCTATTAGGGCGTAATTCTGTGCAGCAAATAAAAATAGAGCTTGCACAAAAAGCAAAGCCTGCTATTGAAATAGAGAGATGTGCTGTACATCAGAATTTCCTTACTGCCTTGAGGATAAAGCAAACTACAGCTTATGCAGATCGAGAATTTGCAGCATTGTATTAAAAATGCTAGCTCCAAGTCTAAAGCTTTTTAAATTCTAAGACCCTGCACTTCTATTTTCCTCACCCCAAAATCCTTTAGAAGAAAACAACACTCAAAGCTGAAACTTCCTTAGTGTGTTTTCATTGCAAAGGTAATTTGGAAGTAAGCAGATACCAAACATGGACGTGACAATGAACAAAAGCGAGAAAGAGCTGAATTGTGCCAAAAAAAAAAGGCCTTTGTTTGGTTTTATATCATAATTTTATGTACACAACCTCAGAAATTAGATATTCTCCAAAATGTCACATCTCAAAGAGGGATATTATGGCTGATATTGAAAGCAAACATACACACACACACCTCAAGAAAATGGTATCTACAGTAATAATAATACTAACTAGTATTAATAATACTAAACCCCCTGCAAACAAATTCAATAAATGATTCAAAATTACAGAAACAAGTAGGAAGGTAAAAGGCCTAACTATGGGGTTTGCTATTATATTCATTCATCCTCTCTCTTTTCTACAACTGGATTACTCACAGTTTCTTCACAGCTCTATCTTGGTCAAAAATAAAAGCCTTATTCAGTGTGTCTGTATTCAACAGACGTCTGGTCCTGATCAGGGCTTTTGAGGCATCAGGGAACCAGACAACCAGGCTTAATAAGGGAAATCACTCAGAAGCTCATGATCCCACTGCACACAAATAATTGGGCCCATTAACAGTTTGTTACTCCAAGTGTTTTGCTGCATAAAATTACCACAAGGCAACAAGTATGCAGTTGTGAATGTCCTCTGTTTCAAAGATCTGTGGGTACTGCAAAGATGCTGGCTCATAGAAAATCACACAGGAAGCCAGGGTGTAAAGTTACTGTGCATACACACCGTTGAGTTTTAATCACTATAGACTCATAAGCACATTTCTGCAAATTCAATTAGAATTGGGCATTTTGCTGTTATTCCTATTTCCTATGTAGTTTTATGTCTAAAAGCCCAAAGCAAATAATTTACTTTTTTTTTTTTATGTTTAATGCAATGGTTTGAGAGCAGAAACTAGAAAAATAAAGAAAAAAGTGCTTCTTGAAACAATCTCGTAAAGTACAATCTCTGCTCCTGGCAACTTTTCTTTAACCATGCTCATTTCCAATAATTTAGTTAATAGGAGTATAATGAATTGAATGATTACTATCTGATTGGGTGAATTCTTTAAGCAAATTACAAGATAAACTAAGAGATAAAATTCACAAATACAAATTCACAGTAGCGCTCTTGATTTTATAGTGAATCATCTGATTCAGTCTATTTGTTAATTTGATTCAATCTGTGAGGTGCCCATTTAAAAACCACCCTGCTTTTTCTACTGCCTTGCACTAACAGATTCTGAACATTGATCTACATTTGTTTTAAAATTATTTTTATGGTCATGTCCAGTTTATGTTCAGATTATATATGACATATATATATATAGATATATATATATCCCTATGTAGTCTACCATGCATTCTACAGAATATCATCTCTTTCAATGTGGAGCCTAACCAACCTTTTTTTCCCTACTAAAATAATTAACAAACAGCAACGTTAAAAACACAGATGTTCAAGGTAACTGAAAAAACCAAAAATATTCTGATCTTGCTCTGATTAGTTAGTTTTATCTTTGACTTCCCCATAGTTCTCATGCATTTATTTCAGTACCAAATTATTTCAAATTTTATGTTCATTTAAGCCACATTCAAGTCTTAATGACTTCTTTATTTCCTTTGCTCTGCTTCATTCTCTTGTGGAAGAATATAGGATGTGCCAGTACAAACCCCTGCTTTAGCTTACTGTTTACTGAGAACACAATTAGAAACTTCTTCAAACAAGGTTTGCAGTACAAGATTTCCTTGTCAGGACAAGAACAATTTTGCCAACAACCTAGTCAGATACAGTGGCCTATGTCTCACCTGTGAAAATATAACTGTGGAACCTTCTAGAAAGAATACTCCATTGAAGAATTGGTATCTCTCAGCCAAGGAACACACACAGAGCATGTGAAAGCATGTGGGAAAAACTCATTACAGAAGCAGCAATATATGTTTGTATATAAAGCACCCAGAGATATATACCATCTTCTTGGAAAGTATTCTTTCAATATTCAGTGCCTTAATCGTGGTTCAGAAGGATATTATTTGGACACTTCATATTCAAAAATTCATTTCATCTCCTAAATTATGCCTTTTTTATAGTATATGGACAATTGGATGATTAACTCTACCATTATATTAGTGCTACTTACAAAATGCTATAAATGTCATTACAGACTACTAAACCTCTGGTTACAGTACGCATCTTAAATTTTATTTTCAATTTTATTTGATTTTATGCCCTGTGTAAAATCAGAATAACATAACAGAACATAACATCACATCACTCAAAAGTAAAGCAAGCTAAAGCAAAGGTTCTGGGATGGCTGGAAAGTTAAAAAAAAAAGCTTTTAAAAAAAGCTTTTTCTGATGTATTTTAAAAATACATCAATACAGTGAAACAGCACATGACAACCTAAGTGTTAAAAAAGATGAGTCTTGCCCAATACCTATCTGGAGAAAGGCTCTACGTCACTCCAAAATCTCCAAAGACATGCAGAAAACAACCTCCAGTTGTGAGACTGTGAGCAAGAACAAGAAGGCTCTACCAAACAGCGTGAGACTCTCCCATGGATGTGTCATCTGAACTGCCAGTCAGGAACTGGGAGAGATTCTACAACAAAATACCTCTTCCAAAGGCCTGCATCCTCTTCAGGTGCTTCATCTCCTCCAGGGAGGACCATGACAGGAACCCAGCCTGAAGAGCTGAGCTGTACAGATGCTGCATAACCCACTGGTAACAGCAAAGGAATGCAAGTCAGGAAAACACGCCAACCTAATTCTGCTCTCATTTGTTCTGTGAGCCTGGACAAAACAACATCTCCCTCCATCACTTATTGTCTGTAAAATGGGGAGAATGAAAGAAGTCAGCATCTGATCTCACACTTCTGATGTGCATTTTGGAGAGGGAAAGGGTTAGAGAACAAATGGAGTCCTTATTATATAGAAAGGATAAAAAAAGTTTAATGGAACACAGGCTTGTTGGCTTTGGTTGTGGGATTTTTTTTTCCCTGACAGGAGTGGGAGAAACCTATTATGCCTTTCTTGGATGAGACAAGCTGGGAAACAGGCCCCTAAGCTTTTCTTCCCTACAATAGAAAAAAAAGGCATATAAGGTTACATCCAACTTAAGCTGCATTTCTGCTGCAAAGTAATACTCCTTCATTCACACTTAAAACTTCTTCAAGAGAGTCTTCACCAGGAATAGCTGGTAGAATAACAATTGTGCTTGCCATTACAGAGCAAGCTTTTCAACTTCTACTTTCAAAATCATGTAGGTTAACAACTCTATGGTAATTAAGTCTGGCAGGTCATAATTGAATTGCTAGAAGACAAAACATCGCAGCTCCTCAGAACTCTCAGCTTACTTTAATCTAAGATACTTGACACAGAACTATACTAGAAAGTTCAGTAGGTTACAGTTTTAATTTTTTTTTAATAATACGCTCTATTGATAAGAATTTTAATGTAAATCCAGCTATAGATTTGCTTTTGCCTGAACAAAGAAGCTTTATGCTGAAGCATTTCCATCCCTACCTATGGAAGTAGCTGTGGCAGCACGAACACTTCCATGCCAATACAAATGTGTACAGATCCTCCACAGTGCACTGCTTTAGCTACACTCCAATTGAGTTAAGTGTTAAAATTTTCTAGGCTTAGTGACAACAATATTTTACTTCATGGTAGCTGATCCATCATAGCTGTCGGTGTGTATGCTCTTAGCCTGTGGCAAAGGCAGGATAATTTGAGTTGTTTTGCCCTGCTTCATTGAAAAACAAGATGACTCAAATTACTTTGAGCTAGCTTCAGGCGAGGCTCGCACACTTGGACAGCTATAATGGATCAACTGACGTGTAGTAAAAGATTGGTGGGGCTAAGCCCAGTGCTGAAATAGAGCAATCGTCCTTTTTTTTTCCCCCCTGGCATTTAACTTGAGCCTTTATGAGCTACAACATGTGAGTGAACAGATGAGTGAAAAACAGCGACTAAAAAGCTCCTACATCTTGCAATCTTCTCTGACAGCAATGTTAGCCACAGAATAACTTGAATCCAGAGATGAAGATCTGGACAGAGTTACTCAGTTATCTCTGCTCCTAACTACTCCAGGCTTGTCAGCTTTGCTTATTCTCCTCTTTTTTCTCTCTCATCTTGTCCTTTCCTTACCTGCTCCTCTCCAGTCTGCCTCAACTGTAATTCCCTCCTTAGCCTCCAGCCTTAGTGAGCCTTTTCAAAACAGGGAAGTCTTCAAGATATGTCCATCAATGGTGCCTGCAACACCTGCATACTTCACATTTGTGCACTGAATTATGATGGTATTTATCTTTTCCATCTGCACTAAGCAAAACTAGAATTAATATTATCTCATGTGGCAGCCATGCTCTGACATTAGTCCCTCTGGTTACTCTCTCTCACTTTTCCATAAATTTATCTGATAGTGCTCAAATTAAACCCAAATTTCAATTTATTTTTCACATACATGTTGAGGCACATTTAACCATTAAAATTCAAATACTACTGTAAACTCATCCAGCACAATCAAATTGTCCATCATTAAAACACATACCTATTTCCAGGGAGGTCTTACTGGTTATCACAAGAAGACTTCCACAAATGAAACTGTTAAGAAAAAAATTAAAACCATCTCCTAGTCATTATTTGGTCATCCCACATTACCTTGTATGTTCCTTGGTACCTACTGGAACAGTATGTGTTCCATAGCACATTCTGAACATGACTGTACCATAATCTGTATCACTTCCCAAACTACTCCTAATTAATTGAGAATAGATGAGAATATTAATTGCTCCTATCTATTACAAGTACTGTAGAGAAGTCCTATCATGTCAGACCATGCAGGAAACTGTCAATGCCATTAGAAATTCTCCTTGAAAACTGATACTGCAGAATGTGTCAGTAGCTTCTGATGATGTCAGATGAGAAACTGCAGCAACAGTCAAGAGCAGAGTAGTGCTCCCTGGAGACGCCAGCTTTGGCAAGATGTACTGAAATGCTGCAAGAATGTTTCTGAAATTGAGATTACTGAAACGTAATATCTTTTTTTGAAAACTTTACTGCACACAATTCATCAAGCCAAAGCTACAGTTCCAGGAAGAAAGAACCATCTGTTTTTCTTTGGACTTCTTTTTTTAAAGCTCACCTTTAATCAATTTTAAGGTTTTTTTTTTTTTTAATACACTGGAATGCAAAGAATGAATAACTTAAGAACTAGATAAATGACTCAATGTGTCTCCTTGAAATAGTGAATCCTCTAACTTTAATTATAATTAACTAGAAAATAACGGCCTACTTGTAATACAGACTCATTAAATCTGATACCTTTACACTTTTAACCTACAAAGGGGGCCACAAGAATGGATCTATTTCCATTCCCAGCTTTGCCTTTCACCTATCACATATGCCACTGGAAAGAGCATAATCTCTCACAGACCTATTTTTACACCCAAATGGGAAATTACTTATGACAACAAAAGTGCTATGCTGAATACAGCAAGACTTTCAGAAACATGGATATGGAAGGTTTGCGTTACAAACCTTATCTTAAACATAATTTTAAATTTAATGTTTGTTTAAAAAAAAAAATAGAAGACTTTGAAAGATCACAAAAATTGCACAGAAAGAAATATGATATAGTCACTCAAATATTTCTGAGACTCAGAGCATGATTACCACTAGGTTAAGACTTACTAGAAGTTGCATTTAGCCGGTGTATCAAACTTCCCTAACCCAATACATCTGACTAGGTACAACTAATCCATATAAATATATGAAAAGATAAAACTTAAAGACATGAGGAAAGTACCTCATTGAATTATCACAAATATTATATCTTAAATGATCAACACTGAAAGTATCAATTACAGATGCAGTGCACTGAAATTGTCTGGTTGATTTCCAAGTGATCTTCTGGCTTTTACAAGCTCATAAAAGAAAACATTTAGTTAAAAACCACAGGACACAACTTAAAAACAAGCCAAAAACCTGAATAAACACTTACTAAGGGTCTATCATATAACACAGCACAGCTGAGAGCAGTAAGTGGGAGAAATTCTGCTGTCACTGATGAGATTTAGGGTTCTCCTCTTTACGCACCATTCTCTGCAGTGATCCTGCCCCAACAAACTTCATACAGATTCATCTTTTTCCATCAGTCTTCATTTAATCCAAGAGTCTCACTTTCCAACAATCCCCTAATTACACAGAATACTTTATTTTTGCAAGAAAATGCCACCCAAAACACAGCCTGACTGAACACAGAGATGTATTTTTAAGGCCTCTTTTTTAGATACACTAAGACAAAACAGAAGCTCATCTTTAAGAATTTCAGGACATCAAATCATGGCTTCAGTGAAGGATGAAGTTTAGCTGAACTCCCCTTCTGTGATTAATAACCCAACATTAGCAGTTTACTAAAAAATGAGCTATAATTCACAAAATTGCAACCAAAGTCCTCAAAGCCCGTGTATTGTGGAGAATTCTTGGGGATCTGGCATAAAAATAGTTGTTTATAACACTACAAACCCAAGTGTCAGCTCTACCACCAGAAATCGTCATCCTATAATGGAAATAACAGGAGCAAATGTTTTCATGTGTCAGTGCTACATCACAAAGTAGACAATGAGCCCAGAATTTTGTTAGTGCCTTAAGCTGCTATAGCAGAACAAAGACGGCACCATGATATGCTAATATTGACCTGACACGGATCTATATGCCTGAGCCCACTGATCAAATCTATTAGATGTGCTCAGTTTACACAGAAAACTGAGAACTGAATTTAAAAAAAAATTTAAAAAAACCCCCAACAATCTCTAAATGACTCCTAACATCCTTTCAGGAACTGCATTTCACCAAGCACAGCTTAACATCGCCTGGAACTGACCTTCTAATTTTATTAATGGCATTAATAAGCATAAATACAAATGGTTTTTTTAATAACAAGACATATGTTACTTTTGAAGACAAAAAACTTCTTCCCCAGGATACTCCTGATTTCATCTTCCATCATTGCTATAAAAAGCTGCATACCCAGCTGATTCCAAGATTTCAAAACATCTCTGCTGTATAATAAAGATAGCTAATATGCATTTTCTCATTTCCTGTCATGTTAAAAGAGATTTTTCTTTTGTCAAGCAAAATTTACCTTAATATGTGGCTGTTAGGGAAATAAAAGCACATTATCCTGTTGCTGTTTTTACTTAAAGAGCACTGAATGCAGCACAATGCAACAGTGAATGCAATCCAATGCAACAGTAGGAGAGCTCCTCAGGATGGAATCCTGCCAAAATTATCTGTTCAGATAAATGGCCTGACAAAAGGCAACCATAAATAAGGTTACTCTTTCGACATCATAAAGTTGACGCATATCCTGCCCAAGCTAGTTTTGTATAAAACAGCAAATAAATCTAAGAGATAAATAAAATGCAGAGATGCTTTTGTTTCAGATAAGTCTGCCTATTTATTCAGAAACCATTTGTGCAACAATTTTTGGACTATCTGAAACAATTTCTCTGAATACATGCAACTCAAATCTCTTTCCAGCCTACCTCACTATAAATCCTGATGATTTCATATCCTGCAATGAATATTATGCATAGCCAAGTTTAATTTAAAATTAGTTATTAAAATGAACCATTAACTTTACAATTGCCTACAGAGCTCTTTTTTTTTTAATCTTCACAATAGTTGACATTGGATAATGAAGAAAGAAACGTGATGAGAGCATTTACAATGTGGGGTGAAATAGCACCCAAACCACAATGGTGAAAGAGATTTTGAAAAAACTGAAAAGCATTTTTCATCATCCTGAAAAATGCTTTTGGTATGTAAAGCAGAAATATGTTTACCTACAAGCAAGAGCAGCACATGTAGTATCTTAAAAAAGAAATGCTTAGGCATGTAGTCCAGGTGTTCTCTGGAGATTTATGGTTTAATCACTCCACATGCCACATATTTTACACAAGGTTTTTTTTAAATACCGAAACAGAATTTAAACCTATGTCATTTAGCAGGTTATGAACTGTGCTGGACATAATTTAAACATACTTTCCTTTCAAATTAAAGGGTTTAGTGACATACCAAATCCTGGAATGCTTTTGAGACTGGATTTGAGACAGATTTTTTCAAGTCTGAGGTAGCTGTATCGCAGCAGGCAGTTCCACAGGAACATCCAGTCCATTCGTGTGCGATGGTTCATGATAATGACACTCCTTTCTCCAGGAACAAATCCATCTCCAGTGACAACCACCTTGGCACCACACACCATTTCCAGCAAAGCCTAGAAATAGTATCTCAGTATTATGGCTTTACTCCCAGAAGAAATGCATCACCCCATTAGTAATAAAAATTAATTTGAATTATATAATTTCACTTATTCGCTCACATTACAACTGGTAAACAAAATTCTGTTTTCTAATAAAGCAACCAGCTTTTCTCCAGTAATAGCTGTTCAGTGGAAGAGGAAACAACAATTAAGCAACACTTCTTAAAAAGCACTCTGTTCCCATCACTGCATTAAACTTACCTTTCCCTGATTTTCTAGGAATACTATCATGTAGGAATATAAGTGAGTCAGTATGGATTATAACTTGGTAGGTAATCTAAGGAGAGATTGGCACACAAACATCTATTGCCCCTAAGGTCACTGGCAGGGTCACTGGCAGCACACTGTCCAACCCAGACAGCACAGAAAAAGAAACCAGCAAAGTATCATAAGAAAAAGGCCTTCAAATTACCTCCTTACCCTCCCTTCCCCATTCTTTCTCCAAAAAGAAAAAAAAAAAAAACAAAACAAAAAACTACCAAAAAATCCCACCAAAAACCACAAAAGAACTAATACTGGGGATTTAAGCACAGCTCTAGAAAGAAAAACAACTTCTGTTCATATTTCTGCCAGCTCTGTGTGTGCCTAATATAAGCCAAACTAAACTGAAACAGCTAAGACCCACCTCACTGTCCCATCCTGCTGACTCCTAGAAAGAAAGTAAAATGTGATAGCAGAGTGAGGAAGGTGAAAATTTCTTACAACACAGAGGTCAGGGTCAGAATTTCCCTGCTGAAGTGCAACTGGCACAAGAGCACTTTATTGTTTGGAGACACAAACCAAGAACCTGCTTCTCCCGACTAAGAATGCAGTGAGTATAAGGACACAAACCTAAGGCAGACAAGGTCTGAGCCTCAAAATGGTTGGATGCAAAATCTTTTTGAGACTCCTTTCCTGAACCTAAATCCCCAAAATTCTCAGAAGACAGAATCCTTTTCACAAATATATTGAAATTATTTTGGTCTAGCTCTAGTGTGGGCTAGAAATCAAAATTCTAGACTGAAAAAGTTATCACAAGCTAGTTTTAATAACCCAAAATTATAAAGCCCAGGCAACTAACCAAAGAAAAGACTGGTATTAGATTTTGGGGAGTTTGAAATGATAAAAAAAATTTGAAGACAAACAGAGAAAGAGTTCTTTTGTGACAGTATCAGTACCCAGTTAAATTTCATCATGACAAGAAATAACAATCTATTTCCTTTACTGTTGATTACATCAGCCCTCCGAATTTCACTGCAGTTAGTAATGATAAAAACTACAAAACTTTTAGAATAAGAAACAGCTGTGGCTCCTTTAAAACACACAAGGCAGAAACAGCAAAAGCAGAAACTATTTGATATACAATAAGGATAGAACTTCCTTTATGCCACAACATACATACTTCTGCACACCAAAATGGCATTTTACTTCAGAAAAAGTTAAACAAATCTCTAATGGCCTACAGGAATAAAGTCCCCTGGCTTTTAGAGAACAAAAGAAGAGACAGATCCCATTCACATTACCTTTCCTTTGGAACAATTCAGGGAAGAGCTTTGTTATTGATTTCCAGACTCATATAGCTGTAAAGTTGATGCACTACAAGTGAGGAATACATTCTTTCTAGGAGGAGCTCTTCTTTTTCACCTGAAAACATTTATCTCTAATTCAACTACAAGGGCTAAATTCTACAAGGATTAAGTAACAGAATGGTGAAGGTTGACAACAATATACCAGACAGTGGGAAATTTTCCTAATACAGTACTTGGAGCACAGTCCAAAGAAAGAGTTTACAAGACAACTCATTTAGGAAGTCAACAAAGAAGGAAGTTTAAAAAACCTTCCTTCTGTTTATTAGTTTCACCTACTCTTCTCTGCATCTGACTGACACTGGATGAAGATGTCAAAAAAAGGCCTTTTCAAGCATAAAATGAACAAACAGCATTAGATGATATATAAATTAATCTGTGAAAGAAGAGGGGGACTGTAAATAGTCACACAGTTTACAACTCTGATCTAAACCCTAAGTCTTCACAGATAGTAAGTGTGTTAGGGCCTGTTTAGACAAAAGAAGCATAAATAGCTTTAAAAACCCTAAAATAAAATCCAAAGTGTTAGTGAGCAAGCTAAATTGTGGGATTATGGAGAGTTGCCCAGACCTGGATTATGTGCCACTTACCACAGGGAGTGTGAGCCAAGTGGCCACAATGCAGTCGGTGATCCAGCGGTACCAGGCTGGCGAGATAAACATCAAAGGCAGAAAAGGGCCCAGCATGAATATACTTCCAAAGAAACTTCCCAAGAATAGTGCAAGTGCAAAGTACATCCCCTTCCATGACACCATGGCTCTGAAAAACAGGGTTGGCATTATGTTAGAGAGACAAACTGAAGGCAATTACGTAATTCAAGTCCGCAAGCCTGATCTGAGGTAATATTCCTCCTTTTTTCCACAGCTAACAACACAGGACAACAGCAAACACAACCAAAAAGTTCTTCTTCCCCAGCAGCAGTAAGAGAAGGACTTTATAAACACAGTGACTTGTAAGGTGAATTGGGATATTAAAGGGGCCATAAAAGTATCAGCTACATCATAATTTCCTCCCATTACTACAATATGTAGTTCCACTCAAAACCTTCAGCAAGCTATTTTTATTATCCAAAGGTACAAAAGGGCTATTAAGAGCACACGAGCAACATTAAACTTTTTGGCCATTATCTTTTGTCTGTGGAGAAATTCTAATGCTGCCATTTTCTAGAGAAAGGAAACTTTGCTCTTCTATTTCTTCATTCCATTTCTTCTTGCTAAACACAGCATTGCAGAAACTCATCTTCCCATCTAACAAGACTCTGTCTGTGACCTCCCTCACAAACCACTCAAGCCTAGCAAGACTGACCAACCCTTTCAAACACCAGCTCCCTTTTCATCCCAAGGCAGGCAAGCAGTGGCTGAACCCTCCCAACCCACCCTGGCTTAGAGAACTCATCACTTTTTGAAGTCTGCTGTACTTCAGCTGCCCTTATCAGTTATTTTCCAACTTGCTGCACCAAAAAGCCAACAGCCTGTGTTTTTTAAGGCATAGTCTAGACTTGAAATATTTCAGTGTCTGTGCTATCAGCTACATTGTCTTATTATAAATTGAAATGTACAGTACACTGAGCTTCTTAGTGCATTATGGAAGAACACTCAGCAATACTCCAAGCATTTGTAATAGCTACAAGCTTTCACAATTTAGCAACTACTACCAGCTATGACAAAGCAAATGTGGAAATATCAATTCTCTAAATTAGGGCCTAAAAATAGACTGTTTTCATCTATTTAGGACTCAGGCAATTGTTTATAAAACCAAAGGTAAAGCAGAAGTCACTTTTTAGTCACTTTACTGAATTCCTTTTTTTGACAGGCTATTTTAGAAATTTTAAGAGCTCAGATAGACAGGACTTCAGGACAAGAAAAACAGGAAGCTGGTGGGTTTAATTTTAAAATGAGCAATGGAAAAGCAATCTGTTAAGCCTTGTGTATTGTAACATACATGATTTATCTCAAGCATGTTTTGTACAATGTCCATGGCGATGATGTTTGCACAGCAAAATATGTGACAGTCAAGAAATGGCAACACTAGGGTTGCTAGCAGATGAAATTTACTTCTGCTACTTCATGTTGACAAGTAACAAGAAAGTAGCTCTACTCTTGAGATACTTCTAGGTTTAAACAATTTCCCAAACTGTATGGTATTTGGAGAAAGGCTGAGACAAGAGGCCATGCAAACTTTTAATGCAAGAGGGACACAGGAAGCTGTATTTAACTCTACTTCTGCAGCATAGTAAAACAAGCAACACTAAATACAAATGTTTGCTGATCGCTATATCGGAAAGATTTGGACACAATGAAATTTGAATTCAAACAAATACATAATATTTATATCCTGGAATACAGAGCTCTCTCTTTTCTGCCAAAAGCAGGAACTAAATAACCTGCACACATATGCATGCACTAAGTAGGATCAACTCTGACACATTAAGGGATCCTTGAAGAGTAAGGTCCTGGAGGAAATTTTCTTTTTGTTAGGATTTCTTCTGTTTGTTGTTGCAAACCTCTGTGGGGGAAGTCCACAATAAAGGCAGAAGAGGACAAAAAAAGCCCCAAAACAAAAAACCCAGAAAAAACCAGGAACCAACAGAAAGGGGGGTTGGGGGGGAAATTATTAGTTGCAGCAAGACCAGAAGAAAAAGCCTTTTCTTGACAGCAAGATTTGAGACCAACTGCAAAAGGCAGCAGACAGAATTAAAATTCTATGTGCTTGATCTGAACAGGCATTTTTTGAGGAACAAATGTATCTAAACAACTGGAAACAGCTTTATGACAGGTAAAACCTGCTACCAGACACAGAACAGGAGTTTGTTAGGCTTTAGCCAGCTGCTCTGGTCCTCTGTGAGGCTCTCAGAGCCATCAGTCAGATGCAGTGACATTTACCAGGCAGACACTGTGGCTCCAAAAGGCTGCCAGACAACAGGGACAGAGGACACGTTCCAGTTCCAAACACCTGACTGCTGCACACAAGCACCCCCAGAGCTAATGAGAGGAGACACTGCTCTGTCATCCTTCTAGACTCTTAGAAAAGAAATGTGGGTCACTTATTTAGGGGCTGTCCTTTTCACAGTTTGCACTGAGGTCCTTCCCTCAAATTGTTAAACACAACCAAAGATTTAAGGAATAAAAATCTTGTTGTATTTTCTGTGAAAGACTGTCTCATAAACACTTTTTTTCTTTGTTTGTTTGTTTTACATTAGGTATCTGAGCTATGAAAAAGACCTAGGAAGTTCTAAATTTCCTCTTCTTCAATCGGCACCACGCAGTACTTTCTTTTACATTCTAGCGTATACATTATAAGTTACATTGCATTCCAGTGGGTTAAACACTGTGCTGTTTATTTCTAGGCATAAAAGATACCATGTGTGTTTTCAATTGATGCCTTTTATCACTCTTAAAGCCACATTTTTGGTGTGATAAATACCCCATTTTGCTTATTGCTTCTATATAACACATTATATATCTTTAAACATGCATTTATCTAGAGTAATGGATAGACTTGGACTTTATCTCTGAATTACCTCCACCACAATGAAGGAGAGAAAGGGAGAAAGTTTCAGCAGATCCAACTGGGAATGCAGTGTACAAGTTTGTAAGGGTTGAGGATGTAGGGCTGGCACACAGCTGGGCCAGGCCAGGCTCTGCAAACCCAGGCTGTTGTACCCAGTTTACCATTCCACACACCTACCACCAAAGACAGGAGAGAACTGACTATTATCATCCTTTTGCACTCCTCAGCCTTTAAATACCTACCTTAGAAACAAACTAAGATATGTCAGCCATCCCAAATCTAACACCTGCATTCAACAAGTAACTACATTCAACAAGCTACAAATCAATGTGAAATACATGCCTGCAACCTCAAAACGTGATTAAAAACTAGCCAAAGAAAGGAGTGCTTAATGAGGACTTGGAAACTGATCTAAAACAAATATGAAAAGTTACAAAACAAAGAAAATAGGAGCTGACTCATGTCAAAGATTAGACACCCAAGGAATGAATTACAGGATTCAACAGGAAGCCTAAACAGGACGCAAGCATTTTCAAAGTACAGAAGTATTCTCTTGCTGATGCTGACAACTCTCTCTCTATTGCAGCAATCTCCCTCAACACTGAATTTAACGTGTAGGATGATCTTTATGTATCTTAAAGCCACTTTCCATTAGCTGTGGGGGTCAGAGCTGTGAGAAGACAGTCAAAATTATTTTACAAATCAGACTGAAAGCTGCAAACAATGATAAAGACAGCACCCTTGTACTGGGCTTGTAATTCTTCATCTATTTAATGGCAGAACTCCAAGTTATTGGGGTACTGTACTTCACATGTTCTTGTTGCCATAGCAGAAGGAAAACATGCTCTGTCTCCAGGTAACAGGAAACAATAATTCTTTAAATAAAATTTTTGCTTTCTATTTCAGTTAATTTGAAAAATTCTTGGCTACAAGGGGAAAAAATACTTCCCCAAACAGTTTTCGTAGACTTCATTTTTATTAGAATATTTATATGAAATTATTTTGATAATCTGTGCAAACAAAACCTTTGCATGGTAAGATAAAGCAAAGATACCTTCCTGTGATCGGATTTTGGCTTGTTTTGTTTACTTGTATTGAAGGTACAGCTGAAATGACAGACAAACCACAGCTTGTCGTGATGAGGATTTCAAAAATCCTCATTAAACAGACCACTCTCTACAACAAAAGTTTTCTTCACAACTGCTTCTGTGGCTTGTAAGAGGGAAAAAGATGCAAGATAAGTTTTTCTGATAAGAAACAAAAAAGTTCTAAACTTTAAGGTCTGGAAGTCTCAGCATAGTCAAGACTCAGCACATGATTCAAATTCCCTTAAGAGCTCCCAGCTAATTCAAAGTGCTTGGACAAACAGGTTAATTCATCTTCCAGGCTCAATGTAAAATAGTATTTTAGCCTCAGCATAGCACTGAGCAATACCAACTGACAAATAGAGCCAGCTGCCTGATAACGAGTGAAATTTTCAAGCACTTAGTACTATGAAGTGAGCAAATCAGGTTTTATTACACCATTGAAAAAATAAAGAAACGTTCTTCAGTGCCAATAAAACAGCAGTGGATTACTGGTCAGCACGTTTCTATTCAATCAGCATGGGCAATAAAACTGCTCATTAGTCTTCAAACCTGAATGGGAACTACTAGGCACTGGATTTAGTGCTTTTTCCAGTCAATTACCAGTAGAAAAGGTAAACATCTTCAATTAAAATCAAGCAGAAACTCACACAGACAGCCAGTGATGCCACTTCTCTAACAGCTCTGCAAAGAAAGCCAGCACTTAACTCCAAACTGACTTCTGCATTTCCTCCAAGCAGGGCAAGTGAAACAGGTGAACTGTAAATTCCAGCTCCCATGTTCAATTTTGCATTTGGAAACATAATTTCCAAATCAGAAGATACCATTTTCATAACAATTTTTAAAACCTTCGATCAGGGTGCCATGAATTGAAGTTCCAGGATGTGGGCAAGAAAGGAACAAAGTTTGCCAACTACTTAGGTGTCCATTAAATGAACCAGCAAACGAATGATCCAAACTTTCACTTGTTGATTGTTTTTTTAGGTTACTAAACAAAATCATCTAGACAAGAGAGCAGGCAGATTGACAACCCTTCCCAGTTTTAGTGATGCAAATGAGAGGTCTGAGCAGGTACTGAACATCAGCCAAGTAAACAAAGTTTCAATGGAAATGACACATCCTAGCAGAACTTTCAAGTCCAACATAATCACCACGCTTTTCTATTTGAACATTTTATGGTTTTCTTCCATAACAGCATTTCAAAGGAAATTTTTATCAATTCTTGCACCCAGAGCAAGAAACTAGTTTCTATGTAGCATCGTATTTATAAAGAAACTTGCTTGCAGCAAGTTTGTGCAGACTGACTCAGTTGTATTTCCAGATCTACAACTCACCCTGTCTCTTTGATCACACAACTTCTCACTTGTGCCTCAGTTAAAAGAACTGCAGCAACAGAAGAGGTTCTAGGGGAAGCAATGGCAGGAGGAAGCTGAATTATTAATTGCAGAGACAGCCACTCTAATCAGAAGTCCATGCAACACAGGCAGGAAGCTCCTTCAGTCTCCACAGAATTCTTTATGAAGTATATTTTATTTCTGATCCTTCTCTTGGGCACTTCAGTATTTTAAGGAACATACAAATATGGCACAGATCACTATCACCAATAAAATATGCGAAGAAACAGGCACTTGACCTCTAAAACTACTTCCTTTTTATACAATTCTTGCATTTAAAAAACTTAAGAGATATATTCACCATAAAACAATATAGGATAGGGCAATAAAAGGTAATTATCATCACAAGCCACACCCCTGACAGTATAGCAGATATTAGCTTACACATAAAATACAAAAAGTACACAATTTAATAAGCAATTTCCATAAATATTACAAATAAAATATGAATATTACTGCATCTTACAATTTATTATCTCTTTTATTTGCCAAGACTTAATCTGACTATTATAATTCAATAGAAAATTTAATAGAATATTGAATTTGCTCTTCCAAGTAACTGTGTCTTCCCAAATGCAAAAATTCTGGCTGAGATTCTTTGCAGTACAGCCTTTAGACACTGGAAGCAAGTAATTCAGTCAGGATACAGACATCAAATCAGTCTGATGCTATTTAACCCTCATTTACCTGTTCTCTTTCCATTGTAGCTCCAGACAACCATTAGAACAATAAAGCTTGAATGAAAGCATGAGCTAAGGTATTTGAAATCATTTGTAAGAGGGTATCATGCAATAGCTACAGCTGGCTCGTGGGAAAAAAAAATAAAGAAACAATGATTTATGGAGCAGTAGCTTGCTTTTATTCCTTACTATAATCAGAAAATCTAGATGAATTGACAAATTTGCTGTAGGAAGAACTGCACAAGAATTTTTACTCCCAAAAGTTGCCTCATTTTTTTTTGTTATGCATATTGCACAGACACTAATAATTCTGAATTCCTTCTTCATGGCTTTCCATGCATGGAGTTGTGCTCTGCACTATCCATCAAGTGCTGGGGCCCCACAAGCTTGTATTAAACAACAACCAATATAAATAGAGTGCCCTGGCTGACAAGTCATCAAGAATAGGTTTGGCAGATGAAAAACAGCTGCTGTATTCCTCCCATCCCCTCTTTAAATAAAAGAAAAACAAAAACCAACATAACCTTGCAATAAACATGGAGCAGTGTCAGTTTTAAGGGTTTATTAAGTACTTTATATAAAACCTGCAAGTCAGCTTGAGGCCCAGTCTATTTTTCAAAAAAGCTACTTGCGTTCAACAGCTGGCAAATCTGAGCCCTCTTGTTTTCAAAGTCTACAGACCAAAAAGCTGACTAACATTGATGGATAACAAATCCAAGTGGAAATTATGAAAAACAGATAAAATATTCCTCTGTAATTTGAGATGTTACAAACAAACCAATAAATCAATTTCTTTTCCCCTGCATAAGAGCACCCCAACACTTTAGTTCAGAGCTATTCTTGGTGGGAAGGGGTGACATTTATAATTTCAGAAGTATCTATTTCACAATAAAATCCTCAGTGGGGAAACAGAAATAACGGACTTCATGCTGAAGAACAGTTACTCAAATAGAAAACTAGTAATTTTCACAGGAGTATCTTTAAATCTCTGCCACTGGCAGTGAACTAAAAATCACTCTCAGAGAAGGAGACATCCATGAAACTTCAAAAGGCTTTTTTGCCCTCATCAAGACAGAATTTTCTCATCAAGTTAACAACTCAAGAAATACAGGAAAGGCATATGAACAAAACTCATGTAGCCTAGGAAAACCAGTGACTATCACCAGGACAGTAACAGCATGACAACTAATGCTAACTCATATTATTCAGAGAGTGCAATTATGAAAATAAGGAGGGGGGATGTAAAAATAGACTTTCAGAGGCCTTAAGCAAGGTACCCAGCTTGGAAAAAGTTTGAGACCTCTGTGTTTATGACCATCCTCTATAAAAACCTCTCTCAGTTTTGTACCAGAATATACTGACCCAAATAATTCCTTCTTTTCCAGCTATAATGTATGCTGCAAATGAATTTGATTCTGTATGGGTAATACTGCAGTGTGGTTTGTTTTTCTTGTCCAGTGCAGCTTTGTTGTTTTTTAGCATCTTTTGTACTCTACCAGTCATCACCTATACAGCAACAACAATTGCTAAACTACTTTATTCTTTCTCTCAATAGCACATTATATGTTGCAAAAGTTCAGTGGGCCCTATGCTAAAACTCCAACAGCAAACTTACTGAAGCCAGTGAGTTTCCACCTAGAATCAGTTGCAAGATCAGATTATGGATTTTATCTACTCTCAGAATTATTAAATGACTGAAGAGAAAGACTAGACACTTATCTTCATTTGCCCACCATGTAAGTGATTCTGGCTCAACAGTACTTAAATGAGAGATGGAGAAGAGCACCTACAGACAAATTTATGTCACTATTTTTTTTAGTAATAATAAAGATAAATTGCTATTATCAATGGAGTATAACTCTGCCAAGCCTCTGAGCCTCTGCAACTGCCTCAGGCTTTTAAAAATGTATTTCCAAGACAAATATCAAAAAAAAAAAAAAAAAAAAACAAACATTTGCAAATAACATTAAAAATGTTCTAGCCATTTAATTGGAAAATTCCATTTGAGAACTTGAAATTTTGCAGGACTGTCTTTGTGTCAGGAGTACACAGCACTCTGAAGCACACTTACACATCAGCAAGTATCACAAGTTTATAACAACTTTAAAAGTCACATAAATTGTAGTTTTCTAGTGAAAACAAACCTTCTACAAAACCTTCTAGTGAGCTATGCTTACAAGCTGGCTGCTTTCCAAGGTAAGCATAGAACAAACAATAGATGGGTTACCTGGCAAGCTCCAAAGCATAAGAAGCAAAATGCAGCAATTTTGCAGAAAATTTATAAATGTTTCATTCCCACTGCAAGCAGCAGGAAAGAGTTTATTTGCATTTGCTCCATTTCTGGACATGAAATTCTGTTTTCAATCTATTATATTTTGGTGTAGATCAATATCCAAAGCATAGTCAAAACCCACATGTTGCCAAACTACCATCCCACTATTAACAAATAATATTTCTGCTTCGGGACCTAACAGTCAGGGATGAAGACCTGCTGTGCTTTTCAGTCTTCTAGACAACAGCCTTCACATCTCATTTGCACAGCTCACCAGTAGGATCAGTCAACAGCACATCTGTCTGTCTGTTTCTAAGATTACATTACAAACCACTGCTAAGTAGGGTAGCTTCAACCCCATCTTCAGCTCTGTAATTTCCTCTTTCCATCAGCTACAACGGGAACCTTTTCTCTTCTGACAGGACTCTGAAAGGATATCCCCAGGGCTTCAGGTGGATTGAGGTCTTCAAAGCCATTTCTAGCAGAACATTACAGGTTGTAAACCATGGGTATTGTGCTGTGCATGGATACAGACTGTGCCTGGGAAGAAGCACAACTAAGTCAGCCCAGCTGCACTTCTGCTAGTAAAGCTCCATGGCTCAGCAGGGGTTCTCAGGGCAGCAGCCTGATGCAGGCATGTTGCCCCTGCTTCCAGGCCTACTAAATCTGATTCTATAAAACAGTTTTCTTCAGACTTAAATGCTCTCAAAGCCAGAAAATGTCTCATCAGTACAGTACAACAAAGCAACTCATGTTCCTTGTTAAAGCTGAATGGCTTTAGTCCCTCAAACACCTACAAAGATATGAGCAACCATTTGATTCTTACTTGTAAATTTTTTAGCCTTTAGATACAAAGGACCCAGGGCTATTGATAAATGAGTAACAAAATGTTTTGCATGAAAATTTATCAAGGTCATTTTAGCCTAAAACAAATTACCAGCATAAGAAGCTAAATAAAGTAACTCAGTGCTGAGACAACCGGGGAAGTTTATCTGCCAGTGCTTATGCAATACTTTACTAAGCTGCCAAAAGACAAACAGGGGGAAAAAAGCATCATCTAAGACCACGATTTTTAGTTTTTTTAGCCTTTTATTATGCAAAATAGTAGCTCATTTGAAACAGAAACTCAGTTTCTAATAAAGTTTGCTAGAACTGAAAGGAGCTTATAAAAATAATTAGAAGTGGTTTAATAGGTGCTGCATTTCCCATCACAAAGATCAAGTCAACGTACAGTAAGAATGAGCTTCAAGTCAGCTGCAAACACTTTTGGCAGTTGCAGATGCTTTAGACAGACATGCTGGGGCAGACACATAGATGTTAGTCAATCCAAGAACTAAGTATCCATTAAAAAATTACATAACAGCAAGTGACCTAGTCAGTGAAATTAGCTATTACACCTACTCAGGGACTACTAGATTTTACACATGTGAGCAATGCTCTGGCTTAACAAGAGCTATTAGGAAAAAAGGGGGGAAGGAGGAAAGCCTTCAAGAGCTACAGATAAAGAGCCTCCCAACAACAATCTGGGGCATTGTTACAGACCAAGTAAAATCCCTTCCAGTCTCTGACTCAGTACCACTGATGTTGCTAGAAAAAGTGTCATAAAAGCTGAAAAGCGACAGGGGAAAGAAACAAAAAGAACAACTTTTAAAAGACCACTGAAGAAAAAAAAAAAAAAAATTTGGATAATTCAGAAAACTACACAGCTCATACCTAGAGAATGAGAGGCCAAAATTAAATAATACTCTGACTTACACCAAAGCTATCATGTGGAAGATAAAGGAAACAGGTGACAAAGTAAAAATAGTCTTGAAAAGGTTGTTTACTGGTCTCCTGTCTCCACCCTAAAATAAAGAACAATAAAAAAGAAATCTAAGAGGAGATGCAATGAGTCAATCTTTGCACTAGATAAATCTTATCCAAAAAAGGAAGATACTGTCCAAATCTGGCTGTGCAGATCATGCTACCAGAAATACGTAAATCAAGAATCTTCTCACAGCAGCTCTTATAGTCATGAAACACATTTAACATCAGCCATATCTAGAATTTTCTTCAGGGCCAGAAAGATTTAATGATCTACCAATTCATTATAAGGATTTTTCCCCCTTTTTTTTCCCTTTTCTGTTTTGCTACAAGAATCTCTTCCAAGAAGACCTGGTATTGTCTGAGTTATTTCCAAGTGGGAACACACCCTGATATGTGCTTTCCCTTTTAGCAAGGGTCCTGATCTTTCAGGAAAAAGATTATACAAAACCACAGAATTCCTGGAAAGAATTTGCTCTTTCTGATTAGTACAGTAATATCAGAGAAAAAGAAGCAAGAACTTACCTTCAAGTATAAAACATGCTCATTAGTAAGTAAGTGGGCAACTAACTAAGGATATATGTGAGAAAGCAAGCACATCTTTCTAGCCACATTTGTAGGAGGATTCTCAAATGTAACCACAGCTCTTGAAATGCTTTTAATGAGTTCATTGCACTGGGCATTGAGGAAGTGATGTTTTATTGGGGAAATTATAAATTATGGACTTCTCAAAAATAGTTGCTTATGACATTCCAGTTCCCTCTCTTCCTCCTCAGGATGAGGCTTCTCTCCCTGTGTTGTCTGAAAGTAAACACGATGCTGAAACACTCAGAGTAGTTTCAAATAATCAAAGGACAGTATGCTTTTACTTACTGGGATACTTTGCATTCAAACACAATAGCCTCAAGAAAATTACTCCACCTTAAGTATGACTGCAAGGCATGCTCAAGTTAAGAAAAAAACATCACAAACACAGGTACAAAGTTAAATACAGAAACACCAGCACTAAAAGTAAGAGCATTGACTATGAATTCTTATGTTCCAGGGGTAAGTGACATTTTTCATCTGAGCAATGAAAAGAGAACTATATTCTCCTACACTGAGATGTTCACCTCTGAAATATTTTTGTTGCCAGAAAGACCATCACAAACAGTTTGATAAACAAGAGCAAGAGCAGTGATAGCAAAGAATGCAACACAGAGATCAAAGACCTGAAATTACACAGGATCACTTGGAGTCTATTAAAGCCATTCATTTATGCTAACATAAGTAAATACATGGCAACTATTTAGAGAAACTGTAGTTACATAATCTTCATCAAACAAGGCACAGGAAAATTGTTCCAACCCTTTAGTAAAATGTTATGAATTAATTAACTGGCAGCTGGGTCAACTTGCTGTCTTTCCCAAAGGCATAAACCCAAGACAACATGCAAGGATGCCAGTTTCCAAGCTCATGGGCAGAATTTCTGCTCTAGTGCAGGCACCAAATGAAGGTAACTCCTACTAAGCAGGGCTTTACACCTAATTCTCCACAATGGCACTGAAATAAGAGCCCAGTGACAACCTAGGTCTTACTCTTCACAATTCTGACTTCTCCCCTCAGCAGGCCCACCTTGAACAGTGGTTGAGGCAGTGGTATCTCCAAAAAAGTTAGCTGTGATTGTTATGCTAAAAAATCCAATTTCCTCAGGAGAACATATGTGGACACTTCTGAGTACTTCCACTCCTAACACTAAATAGGAGTTCTTGCATATACTTTCATCTGAATTTATACAGGAGCACAGGCTTCCATGAGGGTAGCTCGTAATATGTAGATGGCCTTAAAAGCTCTCCTTAGGAATGCACATAGCATTGTATTGTTTTATTTAAAGATAAATAATGTATTTTTCATAGTTTAAATAGAAGATAAAGTTTGCAACTTCTACTGGTATCTACAAATACGCTGTGAGAAAAATCTCTGGCAGTTAAAATATCAGTTATATACTTGGACTAACACAACTTAGAAGAAAGAAGGCCATAATTTCTCAAGGCTAAAACATATAAATACTAATTTTACGTGAAGTTACTTAACATTCAAAACTCTCAAAACATTCAATTTCCTCTCACTTCAATCATTTTCACCTGTTCCTGCTGTTGTTGCAGATGAACAACGAGGGAGAGAGGACAGAAAGAAGCAAAACAACGCAGTGTTGGGAATGAAGGAACACACTGTGTCAAAGGGGAAGCCTAAAGCTATTGGAAAGCCCTGTACTCCAGTTAAGCAAGGCAATACAACATGCCTTCTAACAAAGACAATTTGAAACCAATTACAACGCAGAAGATTAATGTACTGACTCAGACATGGATGAGCCTGAGTTTTCCACCACCCATATTTCCAAAGAATCCTTGTCTAACTCGTGGAAGGAGGGGTAGAGCTGCTTAGAATTTTGAAAATGCAGTAAGGAGAAAATTTGAAAACAACTTGAGGAAACATGGATTCCTGCTGAGCACAGAGTTTTCAACAACAGCTATGATTTATTGTATTGAAATTTTTTTCCAACATAGATACAAGCTACAACAGCATGTATTTCCTTTCCAATTCAGCCACAGCTGAACACTTCATTGAACCATTACAGTAAGTAAAGAAGCTTTCACAACAACTTTATGAAGCTCTCTTCTTTTGGGATCAAACAGATATATTATTAAAGCATGCCCGTAAGACGAATCAATCATCAGACTAAGTGATTGCTGGCCAATTAAATCCCATTATTAATTTTGACACATTGATGAGAACTTCAGAACAGAGAACTGAGGAAAATAAATTGAAGACAAATGCTCATGAAACTATTCTTTGAGTCTTTACTTTCCCTCTGCCCTAGATCTGAATATTAAGAAATGTAAACAATCCTCTTCATCAATATTTTAAAAAGTTTTATGGTCAATGCATGCAGTAAGTGCAATTTTAAATAATGATGTTATTAGCATACTTACTAACCAATCAAAGTTTTATTTTGTTTGTTTGGAGGTTTTTGCTATAGACAAATGGAAACGGACAAAAAAGGTGACGCCTTTGAGAATTTCTGCTATAGAAGGTAAGCTAGCAATAGTAATCAAACCCAGCATTTTTAGGTCTTTTCCCCCACCTTCACTAGTTTGATGATATGACAGTTTACACCTTTTTCAAAAAGAAATACATAACCAATGTATACAAACCCAGTGAAAAAACACAGCCATATGAACTTTGTTTGGAAGAGGCTAACTGGTCAAACAGCACATGGGTAGCCCTCATTAGTCCCAGTGTGTGCTGCTCTTTGCCTTGTTTCCACCAGGCAAAGGATGTCGAGGTAAAGGTACAGCTGGTTCTTTGAAAAGAATATCATTAAGGGATAAAAATCTCAAAGCATCAATGTTTTAATACAGAACAACCCATTTTCTAACAACATCATTGAACATCCCCCATTATTTCCTAACTGAAAGGAAAACACATTTTGTAGAATACTACAGTATTTACAATCAAATAATCTTTATTATTTACATAAGTCACTTTTAAAACCTCTCCTTGTAAATCACATTTAATTCTATTATTTGGTTTTATTTTATCCTTTTTCCTTTAATTTTTTTAAATTAAACTTTGCTCCACAGAAACATCATCAATTATGCTTGGTGGAATGGGGTAAGACGGTCAAACAAAGCTCTCTCACTGCACAGGCAGTGATGACAGGTTCTGTTAAATATGCATTTTCTCACCTTAAAGATATTTCACTGAAAGAGCCTGAGCAGCAGAAGAAACAGTAATGGTCTCTTGGCAAGCACATATAAGCTGCCATTATTGTGATGAAACATTGAACCACAAGCAGCTTCCACAGCCAGACCTGCTTATGTAAAGGAGCACATTTCTTCAAGTGTTTTAGTTTAAATAGATATTAATGTACTTTTAAGAATTGTCTTCTAACTCAGCTTTTACCTCTTTTGAATGCATAATACAATACAGTAATGTGTTTTTGGAGTAAGGGTGTGGTTGTTTTTATTTTTTTAAAATCTTTGAGAAAAGATTAAATTGAAAAGAAATTAGCTGCCTTCTGCTTCCTACCAGCAAAGTAGTACAGACTTTTTAAAATCCTGGATCAAAATTATCTTATGCAATTTTGAATTTGCCAAGCCCAGTACCAATCCATCAAAGAAGGATTTCCTTCATTTCATTTTGGGCATTTACTTAAGTACCTTAAGTTGGGTCACTGGAATTACTCTCCCTCATTCCCCATCCTATCCCACTCTATTCAGAAAGCTCATCCTATAATCTAATTTCACAAGAGGAAAACTGCACTTTCTCTTCCTGTGAAGCAGCAAATATACCTACAGCTTATTTTCATGGAGGCTTGATCTACAGGGGGTTAATATTTTAGAACTCCTAGGTAAAATTTGCAATCACAGTAGAAAAGCTAAAGAGACACTTAACCTCAGGAATGCCTGGCATCTTTGTGACATTAAGACCCCTCAAATGCAAATTACTGTGAAAGCAAAGATTTTTCAAGTTTTTCCTCTGAGAAAAGGGGGTGAAGGAAAAAGGTACAAGATGCCCTGAAAGAGCTTCCTGTTAGGAATAAAAGGTTTTCTTACAAGAACACGCTTATCTCTGTAGACCCACACATCTTGAATTTCTAAACTGAATTTCAGAATGTAATGAAATTTAACCCTTTCAAGCTATTTTGGAGATCAGTACAAGAGCCAGATCATCGGACTCACTGAGATACGTAAAGGATAAAAAGTGACAATAAAATTGCCATTTTCCTCTTCACATATAAAAAATTACTAAATGTGAAGAATTGTAACAAACTTCAGTAACGAAAAATAAACTGCAAAATTAATTGCTTCTGCAAAATAGCTCCCTCTTCAGTTTTCTTTCAGTTTGACCCTGCTGATTTGAACATACAGAAGATCCTTCAATCAATGCCACAAGTTTGGAAAAACTGTTAGATTGAGGTGGTATTTTAACATCATGGATTTGTCCTCCTCAAAGTTAAAGGCTGGAAGATATCATTAGTTCACTTAATCAAATGCTTATGGAATGCTATTTCACAATATTCAACAACAGTTGGTCTGCAAAAAGGCTTCCCCATATTTTCATATGATAATTTTGATCTATAAAGAGAATTGCAAGCTAACCACAAAACTTCAGTCTTCACTTAGATAAACTGGACAAAAGTAATAATATACCATGAACAGCCAGTCTCCAGTCAAATTATTCATAATCCAAAAGAATAAACAGTGACCAAGCTCAGAAATTTAGTTTTCCTAGTTTAACAAGTGACTTTCTGAGCAATTTTGAAGAACTTGGCCTTTCAGCAACTACTCCTTACATTTATTTGTATGTTCAGTGACAAGAACATAAAAATGAGATTGCAAAGCTTTTGCTCAGGGCTCCTATCTGGTTGAACAAACAGTTAAGAGAGCATCTATCAATGTTTAGATGTATTGATACCCCAAAACCAGCTAAGAATTCACCCTTTACACATGGAACTACAGAATTGAAAGTGAGCTGCAACACAGCTATTTATTCCTGGATGGAAAACTCACTTCATTTTAGAAAGGGGAACTAAGATAGCATTGCCACAGCTGAGGAAAATGCCACTTTCTCTCAGTATTTGCAAGATCCTACCAGGTAACAGCTGTAAGTTAATGCAGGGGATATTTTTCTAGTTATATTGGGATAGGAAGGTGTGTGTGGGTAATTTAATATTTTTTATTAATTTACTTTTATCTTATTTTGGATTTCAGTTTCCAGTTGTTCTTAAGACCTCTTTTTGAGTATCCTGAACTTGTTTCAGATGTAGCAATTTGTCCAACTAGAAGAAATTACGCTATTAATGATGTAGAAAGGGCCTAGGTAAGAAGTCACTTAATTTCTCTGAAAGAAAAGCTCTTTTTTCATAAATGATGAGGATGCTAAACCATGAAATTTTCAACATTTAGGAGGACTATACTGCTTAAGAGGAGAGCAGGTATTTCTAATTAAAGAGTAAGTGACATTCTTCTTTCAAGATTCTCCATTTGGTTGCTTATGTTTTAAAAAGGGAACAGTTAGTTATAGAAGTAGTATGAGTTTATGTAAATCATTATGTAATTGTTTTGATCTCTACCAGTGTAGAGATCAAAATCTAACTAACCTCTGCAGAAAGTTTTACTTATAGTATTTATGCTTTATTTCTCAGTAAATTAATGATTGGGAATTTAAATAATTTTGCTTCACTAGAGGGATTACAAAACTTTTTAAAATACTCACACTGATCTATCTGAGCCCTGGATGAGGATAGGAAGAGGAGTAGCCTTAATTCACTGTGAGGAGACTCAGACAGTTTGGTGATCTGATCACACAAGCTTCTATGGAATCAGATATTCCAAGAAACACTGCCAAGGTCCTGAAGAGTTTACAATTCTTCAGATGCACTGAATTGCTTTACTAATCACTAGCTGCACAAGAGGAACACATTTTTGTGCATATTTCCATAAAAGAAGTAAGTCTTTATCTTAGCAGTACAACAAGAACCCTGAGAGTATTGATTTTTTTTTTTTCCCTTGCAAGAGAAGTCAGATTGTAGAGTTTTAAGTATATGCAAGAATCCAGACTAGATGGATTCACAGTAAATATAAGTATTTTTGGGTTCCAATTTTAAGTAGCAATGTCTATATCTTGGTGAAAGACTGGCATTCTGTCAAGCTTTTACATCTCCCACACTGGACAAGGAAAAGGAGTTAATTATACAAATTTTCAATCCAGAAAAGAGCTGCCTTTATTACTTAGATGATGGTGGGTCACATTTCAGGGAATGAGCTCTAGAAAATTCTATACCCAGCAGGGAATGTACATCAGCATGAATAAAAACTGCAAGCCAGAAGCTATGAAGCCATTACAAACTCTCTGACTGACCTTCTTTCAGCACAGAACCTTTGCAAGCATCAATCCACATCTGCTAAAATAAAAAACCTGCTTCCTACCAACTCTTCCCTCACACAATACACATGATTCATATCTGTTTTCTGTGGAAGTGTATTCCTTGCTTCCTGTCTTTGCTCTGTGCAGAGAAATTAGTCAAGAGGACAACTGCCCATATGGAGAATAGACCGCAATGCCCATAAGTGAAATACATACCAGTGCAAAATCAACATCCCACTAGGCCAGAAAAAGCTACCAACTTGTCTTTGAAAAGAAAAAAAAAAAATTAAAAGCCCAAACTACGGACTTAAAAAGGAATAAAAAGGAAATGAGTCATGGGGAAAATTTCAGGGAAATTTCACATGAAAAGGAAACCCATAAGCAATTTCATAAAGTTTTCCATGCTGCTGTCCTCCCCCTCCCCCCCCCCCCCCACCTCTCCCTTTCTTTTTTCTTTCCCAGAAGCTTGATGGAAGAGGACAGGCCTCAAAATACTTTTATTTATCCTGCTATTAGAGGGAGAACAAAACAGAGAACAGGCCACAGTGTGCTCTGACACTCTGAAGATTTGTCTGCTGCATCTTTTTATTCATGGAATAAAGAAATGCATTGCATCAAGAACTGGCAACTACAAGCATTCAAAAACTATGAATCAGATTGCCAAAACCCAAACACATTAAATAACCATTCCATCTCCAGTTTTCAGACATGCTGTCAGGAAATGAATGGTTTCTTTCTTCTCCTACGTCAAATGGGCAGGTGGAAAATTCCCAAGCACGTTCTTCTCATGGCTATGTTCTCAATCAGCTGGAAAGCAAGTGTGTCAAAGTCCCAATAAGGTCATTTGGATTTATATCTTAAGTCCCTCTCTGACACTCAGAGGCAGCCTTCTGTCTTTGCTCCTGCACTAGAGAAACCAGAAACTTGGGAATGTTCAGATGTAGAAGGGGAAAAAAGATTCCGAGAGATAAAGCTGGGTCCTCAACATCCCCATTATAAATTGGCTTCATTTAAGCAAATTATCTTCTTTCCTCTGTAAATATCTTAAGTCATCACCTAATTAAGGAAAGAAAAGCAAGCTGCTTTGCTGTTCCAGGTCAACATACTTTTCTTATGGAGAGCACAATAGTTTGGAGAGCAGATGGAAACACCTGCTGGAAGCTCTAAAGAACACTGATCTTCCCAGCTGCTCAGAAGACTGAAGCACAATGCTCTGCTTGATACATTTACCTGTTCACAAGCTAACAACCTCTGCAGCTTCTAAACATCACTCAGAGTCAGTCTTGTCTCTGAACATGGCGCAAGAAAAGGCCTTCTCAAAAGAAGTTTACCACAAATACAGTCTGCGGGGTAATTTGTTTGAATTAATTCAGAACAAGAAAAATTGAGTCCTCATGCAAAACATTTGTTTCCAGGAGGCTCACAAAAGGATTCTGCTACTGAAATGACATCATGTTTGTCTTGAACAAGTGTGGTTTTCCAGGAGTCTTCCAATGAGACATTGCCTGGATTCAGTGAATCAGATTTTCTAGCTTTAGTACTTTCCAAAATAAATAAAAGAAGAAACTATATTAGCAATCAAAATAGAAGCAAGAGCACAGGAATTGAGAAGCTCTTTTCCTACACAGACATGGTACTCAGATTCCAGACTATGTCTCAATTTGGATGGCTGTTCCCTTTGATTTGGAATTCTACTTTGACAGTCATTGACCTGGAAATACTTTATAGATACTTAACTCTTGGGGAATGGTCACAATTAGGATCCTGAAAAAAACCCCAACAATTTATGGAGGTCACAAGTCCCACCATGATTCACACACATAGAGATGGTTTCAAGGAATCAATTATTAGCTGTTTGAATGTGTCATGGCACAGTTCACACACAGCCATTTCATTATACAGATCAATTTTGCAGACCTGACACATGAAAAAGCAGCAATCTCAACAGTTTGAATGTATAAATGCAAACAGAATTTCTTCTAGTAAAGCCACTGATGAAAAAATTATTCTTTCTTATCACACATATGAACATGTTTAAGTTCAATGGTTTGTTGATAAAAAACACCTCTGGGGGACAAAAAACCTCTTAAAACTCTCCTAATAATGAATTCATTGTAGTTGCAAGAATTTCAATTAAAATAAGAACAACCTGTAGAAAAAGTGGCACATATGACTCAAGACAAAAGCTGCAGCCAGCCACCGGCATAACATGAGTCAAAGAGCTGACCTGTGAACTCCATCAATGGAGGTTGCCACACACTCCTGGTACAGAAGAAACCAAAACAGGGTTTATTATGTAGCTACAGATAATATCTTGATTATTGCTCTAAGAACCTGCTTCCTGTCTCTCTTGCTGCCCTTTGGTCTTAGGTTCTGATCCAGGAGTGCTCTTTGCCCCCTCAGCTGTATGAACTCATTCTGCCAGCACAGCCTTGGTTTCTAATCCCACCTCTGGTCTGCTTAACATTAATTCCTGGATCTCACTGCCCACCATGCCCCCTCCCCTTTCCTACTATTTCTAATCATTGCACTGACACTGGAGGAGGAACAAGCAAGCAGGAGAGAACACCTAGCCTAGAATCGTTCCATGGAGCTTGTTACCCCCTCGTTTTCCACTTCTGTATAACAGTATTTCACTCCTGCCTGCTCTAAACTACAGATCTCTCCACTCATGCTCCAGTTAGGATTCCTTGCAACCAAGTAAAAGAAAAGCAACTGGCACCAACCCAACTGATAGCCTAGAAACAAGAATAACACCTGAGCATCATCAAGGACTTACCAGCTGCCCTAGAGTTTTCTGCAACCTTAACTGATAAGGATTAAAACCTTAACAGTGAGATAAACCATATACCCTTCATAATACTTGTTCTCTAGCATTTTCCTTATGGCAACTATTCTGAATTAGAGCAGAGGTTGAAAAAGAGTCTAGTTTATTTTGTGGATTTTTTGGGAAGTTTTGCTGTTATGATAGGACGGGGAAGGACAGAAACATTTACAAAAAGCTTGGCAAGAAGTGGCAACACCCACTTTTCTTTTGTTATTTTGGCCCCCATTGCCAATATTTTTAGATTTTCATTCTGGAAAAAAGGAGAAAGATGAGGAATTGTCTGAAGGAGTGTTAGCTGGGCTGCTTGCCCTCAGAAAACTGGAAAATTGCCGAGGTTGAAGAAAGAAAGTATTCTATAAACTCAGATCTGACTTGTGTTGAACAGAACATTTATGGAGAATTGATATTTCCAGTGTCTTGACCTAGGAAACTTTGTTATCTTGTATGATGTTCAAAGAAATGACCAGTGGAAAAACCACAGAAATTGCCAAACAATCAGCAGTAGTGCTGGCTAGCTGTCCTGCCGGACAGTGTCTTGTCAGACACTTCGATAAGAACGTGCAGGAAGAAAGCCTGCAAGAGACAAAGATGGTGAGTTTATTCTTAGCCTCTGGTAACATTTATCTTATGCCATAAAATACTCAGGCTAACATTCTTCTCACTACTACTCATTCATTAGCAGACTGTTCTTGTCTTCTATATAAAAATATCTAATCCTTTTGTTCTACAAGCAATCTTTAAGCCTTCTTCACTCTTGCTGAGTACCCAAATTCATGAAGGAAATGGACTGACAGCAGCCAGACAACCTGCCCATTCAAGCAACAAAAGTACAAATCACACCCTCGGGTTCACTCAGCTACCAGTAGCAGGTAATCAGTCAGAAGCCCTACACTTAAAATTCTGTGACTTTAAAATGAAGTCTAAATGCTGTATCTTGTTCTAAGGAAAAGTTCCCATTTTATGGAATATCTTACTAGGAGGCATTGTTAGCTGTCAATGCTGGTTCAGAGTGCGTAAAACAGTTTCAAGGCTTCAGGGAGCACAGTATTACAGAGGAAGAAAAGTAGTAAGGAGAAGATTAAATCTTACATCTGGGATTTGTTCAGTTATTACAGAACAAGGGATGCTCTTGAGAAACTGCCTCTCCAAGCCAGGGAGGTCTGGCTGGGCTGGCCAGCTGTCCAAGATGCCAATTACTAAGATTTAATCAACCTTTAACTGTTGGAGGAAGTTCTCATTCTCCTCCTCCTGTCCCAGGAGAGAAACTGGGCAAAGGAAGGACACAACCATACTAAAAGGCACTCCTGGCATACCCTTTAAAGAACTGCTGGGAGCCACCAGCTCAGACAGCAGGACCAGCACAAACAGTCATGTAAAAAGACCAAGTCTGCAGTGACTCCTTGTAAAACAAGTATCTGAAATCTTATCCAGCCTACATGGCTAAAACCACAGGGGGTAAAGAGAAGGAAAGGGGCCAGCTGGAGAAGGCTGGTTGAAGAAAACAAAAATATGAATCCCTGTTGCCTGCCTTATTTAGAGTATAATTTATTCATCACCACCCCAGACTGAAATGTCTGAGCAACTTCCAGAGCATTGAGAAGTTATTTTTGCCCTCCAAAATATAAAGAGTATAAGAAACACAACCAACAATCACTGTTTAATACAATAATAATGCAATACTATGATTCACTTGCATTAAGTCTGACTAAATATGTCATTATCTTTAAATAGAAATGGCAACTAATAATTTTAAAACTAAAAATAGAAAGACATGTGATGTGAATCCTATATTACTTACTCCTAACATGAATATATTATGCTGTCTTTCAAATGTTTTCCTAGGTGCTTTCAGGTTTGGAAATTTTTTTTGTTTTCACTCAATTCTGCTTTCTATTTCTTTTGTCTACCAAGATACTGTCTAGTCACAGAAATGCATTTCTAGAATTTTGTACAAAAAAGGACTACATCATTCCACTACTACAGAAACCATACTGATATGAAATGTAGATGCCATTGTAACTAAAGAAAATCAAATGGCAGAGAGGATGACAATGAAATATGTGGGAGCAAATACACAAATAAACCCTTTATAATGAAAGGAATACTAAAAGTCTTCTAAAAATGTCAGCTAGGGGAACTCAATAAAGGTCAAGACACTTTGAAAAGGAGAAGTTAATCAAAGACTTTCTGTATTTACTGTCTTTTGTTCCATAACATAGTACAATGTACTCTAGGTTACTTTAAAGCTGTGACCTTTCTTGCCAGCATTCACTGTTCACTAACATAAAAATCCCAAGTTTTGCTTGAAGAAGCCAAACCTGTTGATGTGTAAATTATGAATCTCCAAAAGCACTACTTAAATGACAGAGCTTCACCAACATAATTACTTTTGACTGTTCTTGCATAAACCAAAATAAACAACAGGTGGGGAATGACCCCAGAACTCCCTTCATATATTTTAAACAGCCTTTGATGTTACCATTCCCACCACTAGCAAATGAAAATAGGTGGGGCAAATATCTTTGTGCCAATAAAAATGTTTCATTCAACAACAAAGCACGTGTTAAGAAGGCCAATTAAAATGTACAGACACATTTTGAAATCACTGAATTTAGAGTTGTGAAAATAAACCAGCATTTTCAAAATGGAAGCATTACAAAAACAACAAGCAGATTTCCATCACCTCAAGGAAAACCACGGTTTTCAAATAATTTTCTTTAAACTGTCACTATCAAAATCAAAGAAATAATCAAGAATGAGAGAGATTGTGAATAGCATCAAAACCACTCCTGAAACTCATTTTTTTGTAGCTCAACAACCACATTTTCCTGTATTTTAAAGTGCTTCTTTCCTTTCCTACAGGGCAAGACCATTAACACAAGAGGAGAAACAGCCTATAGCAAGACTACATAGCAAGTGCCTCTGTCCTTCCCCCCTCAGGAAAGAGTATTCTTTTCCTAGGGTGGCTTAGTTACAATGTACATTTAACTTGCTCTAACAGCAGCTAAAATTTCTGTTTTCAATTCACATGATTCCCAGGACTTAAAAGTGGAAAGGAAATTTATTTCCCAAATAACACCCCTTATTCTGCAGCTTACTTAAAGCTGAGTAGTTATTTCCTGTGAGAATCTTACAGGAGTTAATAAGACATCTTTTTCTTTTCAAGAGAATCAGCGGTGAGTCATCCCAAACCCTTACAGACACAATACCCCTAAAGAGTAGCTGAGGTTGGAAGGGACCTCTGGAGGTCTTCTGGTCCTATCCTGCTCAAGCAGGGCCAGTGAGCTTATGAATATCTGAGGGAGACTCCATAACCACCTTGGGCAACCTGTGCTGGCGCTCACTGACCCTCCCAGTAAAAAAACGTGTTTTCTGATGTGTCTCTGTTTGTGTCCATTGCCTCTGGTCCTGTCTCTGGGCACCAGTGAGAAGAGCCTTGTTCCATCCTCTCTGCACCCTCCCTTCAGGCACTTGCACAAACTGATAACATGTCCTTCCCCAAACCTTTTCTCCTCCAGGCTGAACAGTCCCAGCCCCCAACCCCCTCCTCTCATGTCAGAGATGCTCCAGTCCCTTCACAATCTTTGTGGCCCTTCACTGAACTCTCTCCTGTATATCCAGTATGTGTTTGTGCGGGGACTCAACCCTAAAAATTTCTGGAAGAAATGGAGTATCCTGATTAGCTGGGAAGTTAAGTCTGAAGGGTTAAAAGTTTCACCTAAGCTGCTGAACAGGGTTTTACCAGAAGGCAAAGAGCCCTCCAAATTCACCATGAGGGGGTTTCCTCTTTATCCACTACAATAATAGCTTTGGTCCTGATCCTAACTGAGAGCAGAACAATTAAGGCCAGCTTTCAGGCAACTAAATTCTGTCTGAAAATATCTCCCTGCTAGCTGCAAAATTAGGGAGACTATAAAGTCACTTAAAAATTCACCAGTCCTCAGCTTCCTTTCAAACAGTTTAAGCTTCACGAACCAAATAAAAAAGATGAAAAATGTTGTTGTGAAATATTGCAAGGCTGAGAGAAAAAACTAGCAGTTCTGTGTCACAGCATGACCTATCAAAATAGTTCAAATTACTTTAGGAAACCATAAATATATTTCCAAAAAAAAAAAAAAAAAAAAGTTTACTGATCTTCCAAATTTTCTCCCTCCACATTTTGGTAAGAGGACCAAATACCTAGGCAGACTGAAAGACATGAGCAACAACTGCAAGTTCCTCTACACTATTTATATTAAGCCATTATTCTTTCACAGTGCTTCCAAAGCAATTTACAGTAATCTGCAGTATGAAAAAGGGATGTAACAGACAAAGAAAATGAGATGTTATGTGATGAGCATTTCTTAGGATGTCAGAATTTTTAGTAACTAACACTGCAGCAAAGAAGAAAGAGATTAATGGCAACATAGCAAGCAAGAAATGGGATTTTACGTATATTACAGAAAATAAAAAATTGAAAGTGATCTAAAACCTCTAACAGCATATTTGTAACTCTTTTTTACTGGTAACAGACAAGCTTCAAATCAGGTTTTGACTGCATGAGTCAGTAAGGAAAAATATAATAATTTCCTGATACCTCACTGAAATTCTTAGACCAAACTACAACAAAATAAATAATAATACATTCTAGAAGGAATATTAGAACAGGATTCTCCTCCAGTTGTTCAGGAACGTTAGGGATTTAAAGTATTTCAAAATGTCTGGCTGCAATTCAACACAACATAGCTAATGGGACTCAATATGAACTCTCCCATAACTTTATCTAGTCAAATAATTTCTCTTCATAACTTTCTATCTCTAGCTTCTATACTGTCAGATAGAGATATCAAGCATATAAATGGGAAACTACATTAAGAGATATCATAACTGACTCTTTTAAGCTGCAAGTAGGTTTTTCTATACATTACGAACCACCTCAAGTCAGCTGCAAGATAACCTATAAAATAACAACTACAACCTGCAATTTCTGTAAAGCTGTTACACATTTTGATAGCATAATTTAGTCACTTCCATTATGCAGACCACATAACAGAAATATACTTTAAAATGGTAACACTTTTTCCCATCAAAGTTTACTTGGTGCATAGAGGAATATTATTTTTTTTACCACTAGCAAGGAATTCAAGGCATTAATTGTAATTTGTTATCAGATGTACCAATAAAGGCAATCACTGTGCCCTCCATCAAAAGCTGAAAAACTTTTAAATTATTACCAAATAAGGTAAAGTATGATAAACCTAAAACTCCAAGCTTCACACCTCATTCAAAATGCATCTCTCTCCAAGTTATGAACTGCAAAGATGTCTGCTAGTTCATCAAGTCAGTTTTGTTCCATTCTAAATATCATAAAAGACTAAGGTACATTTACATCAAGTAACTTCAAGTACATTTTTAGGAGGCTGAAATTCACTGTGAAAGCCAACAAAGATTAGGGAAAGCTGTCTATCACCAATTAGACAGTAAAAGTCAAAGCACAGAGGTTCAGTATTAATTCCTTGGGAGAAAGGCATCCCAATCAACCCAATCACCTTGACTGCAGAGACATCAGCCTGAAACTGGAAGAAGTGGTCCTGGATGGCCAATACAATTTTCACAAGTTACTGTGAGGAAAATTTAATGTGAGTTGATAAATTAGAACAGGCTATTTTCCTCCTACTTCTTGGAACAATAACCTACATGTTCAATCATGCATATGTAGATACACAAGGAACTGTTTCACTCTGGACCAAAGCAAGGTTTAAGTGAGAGACATAATGCAGAATTCAGTCAAACTGCAGAACCATTTGCAATTGCAAATGGCTTTGTAGAAATAACTTGGAATACTGACACATTTCTTTTTCTGGTGCTCTTGATCCTATATTCAGGAACTCAATCCAGTGACTTCTCTGTGGAGTCAGCATTGATCTTGGGTATCTATCACTTGCCTACAATAAAACAGACTGCCAGGAAATCATAGTCTCAGACTATAGATGAAGTGATTCTGTGGAAATCTAACACATAATGATTCGGTTCAGCCCTAAAAGTGTTTTGGTCAGATACAGCAACATCGGAATTTACAGGAGGGAGAAGATGACATTTAGCAAGGGGTCATCCTCAGTGTAAGTACAGTTTGCTACATTCACAGCAGAGATCAGGGGATTCAGCACCACTCAAAAAAACATTTGGGATACTGAAGCTGCACAATGACACACAGAGAAATTATAAAGCACCAGACTTAAGGCTGTTGCTCCCTGGCTGTTGCTCCCTTGTTCTTTCACACATGAACCCCACATTATCTAATGCACAGGTCTTGACAGCAGCAGGGTGAAGCAGGAGAAATTACTTCGCATTTCTTTTTCCCCTTCCCATAGTAGAGTGCTTAGATATTAGAATTCTAGGGCAAAACCTTCTTTTTTTCCTCTTTTTTTTCCATCTTAAGTTTATTATACTGCTATCTGAAAGTGTTGTATTTCAGTAATTTATTTTCACAAAAGATCCTATTTATAATTTTATAACTCAAGGCCTACATTATAACTCAGCACACAGCATATGAATTGTGTCTGCTTAATCTGGAATGTTTCTAGACTAATTTTTTTTCAGAGTATTTGTCACTGTGCAGTACATCACAAGCACAATTCGCAGTTGCTATCAGCTTCAGTTGCAGCTGTGAAAGCTTTGCATTCTTTATTTTATAGATGTCCAATTTGGAACTTACTATTCAAATACAAGGATCACAAGTGGTTACTGTTAATAATGTTACATATCTTGCTTCTTAAGCAAAATGTAAAATCCAGGTCTTCAGTGGCATTTAACTACAGAAACCTTCAGACGATCACCTCCAATCCTTTATTCAATTCAGGATACAACATCAAGCACATGCAACAAGTAAAATGGGTTCAGACCCCATTATTTAAATCTTTAAGGCGTTCCTAAAATACAAGCCACGGTAACCAGCAAGTTTTTTAAGGGGGAAAAAAAAATAAAGTGTTAATGGAAATACATCCTGTCAGTTCAAATAAGGAGATGTGGGTGACATTAAAAAACTTAGCCCATATATCACTTGTCACTTATGTTTCTGTTGAAATTTTAATGAAGTCTAAGATCATGAGCCTACTGTGAAGAGAATCTGGGAGAATAACAGCTGCTCATCTCTAATAGCAATCATGTAACTTTCAAGAAATGTAATTTTACTATTTTCAAAGAACAAAGGAAAGGAAAACACTCCAATGATAAGGTAGGATATCTTAAAGAGGAAGACCCGACATTCCCATGTACAATATGCATGCTTTCCTAAAAATCAAAACCTCAACATTTAAGTCGGCCAAGAAACATAACTTCCAACCATTCCCTTCAAATTCTTTAGCTAAACTGGAAAAAAAAAACCAAAAACCAAAAAACAAACAACTGGAGCTAGACAGGGATCAGACATAACTGTTTCTGTATTTGCTACATTTCAGGGTAGGTCTGATAGCACCAACAGGTTAATGGATAAAAGAGCAAAGTGCTAATTAAAGCAAAAGCTTTTATTTCAAGCCATTAGAGTAAATTTGTATAGTCAGTGTACAACTCCTTAAACCAGCAGGCTCAACTGAGTTAAAGAAAGACAAATCCTATCATATTTAATGTTTCTCATGCCTAATCTAGGTACCTTTTTATGAGTACTTCACTATTTTCCTCCACAGAGGCAAAATAATTTCTTCTAGTGCTATTAAATGCTCATAAAAGAACTGATTTTCAAATAAAAACATTAATATGAAAATCCTAAAATGTAATCTATTTTCCTTTTGAAATAAATTCTGTCCATCAAGAAAAATCAATTAAATCTATCAAACTGTAGAATTTAAAGGCAATAAAGTAATGACTCTAAGTATTTTCTTTTTCTTTTTTTCCTACTAGTTACATTGTAGTCAGAAAATTTCTTTACTCTACATTATGGAAGAACTTATCCAAGCTAACTTCCTTCTAAAAAAATTAACTCAGCTTTTATTATTATTGCATTTAGAATGCTTATATAGAAATTTCCTAAGCTTTTTCCAGAACAAAAACAGTTAAAATGTTTTAATTAAACCACTTTTCCTTGAGAAATGTTTCCTTTACAATGTTTTTAATGTAACTCAACATTGGCTGCATCTTTCTTGACAGATGGTATTTCCTTAACAGAGAATGTCTCAAATGGTTTATGTATAACATTCTTTCTAAAATTCATTTCCTTTCTGTGTAAGAAGTTAATACACCAAGAAATAAAAAAAAAAAACAAACAAAACCAGGAATGTTTCATGCCACGTGGGATATAAGAGTTCTAGAGTTTTGCTTTAAATTAGGCAAGTAATATTTTTATAGAAATATTATTAACGTGGTTGAAGCTTAACATTTGGGAAACAGAAAAATACTTGCCCACAACACTGCTTCTCTCCAGATCACACTCCAGCCTTAACTTCTCCTTTATGTTCTACTCCTCAGTCCCATGTATGGTGAAATCTGACAGATCTTAGTAAGGTTCAGCTTAGGAGAGAGATGTTAACAGGGTGATTGTTTTCAAGAACAACAGACTGGTAGTTCTGTAACAAATACCTCCCAAACCAGAAAGGAAAGTTAAAGTTATAACTTCCCTCCAAAATAATTTAAAACACTGAAATTAGCAGAAAAGCACACCATAATCTTTCTCAGGAGGAAGACAGACACTGATGCCCCACAGGAGTAGATGCAGCTCCTAATGGTGGGCCACTCCTGCATATTAACATCAAACACATGTTCTTAAGAGGGACACTTGTATCAGCTGGATGCAGAAGAACTAAGGTTCCACAAGCAAAAATCCTGGGGAAATGGAATCTTTGCATGATATTCAGGCCAAAGGTGTTGGGTTTGCAGCTTGTAATATACACTCCCTATAAAGGTTGTAAACCTTTGGCTAAATGGCTGGAGAGCAACAGCAGTAAGAGCAGTCTTTAAGTGATAAAGAAATACCTGTTGATAATTTCTTTTTCCTCTTGTTATGCTATAAGCATTCATTAAAATATTACTTTTCTAACAGATCAAATAATTTTCTGTGCAGCTGAAAATTTTTATTCTAAAATATTCTGCTGCCTGTGGAACTATATTTACAACAATATTTTGCAGTTACTACTTTCCATTTTTGGGCATCTCTTAGCCAATATGCCATTTTGTGAGACTTCTAGTAAATATTATCATCTGTGTTAATACTGTGTTCATACAGAGTATCTTGCACTGAAATCCAAAGCTACCAGACAGTTTCCCTAAATTTGAAGGTTTGCCTAGTTTATATTTCTGAAGAAATGACACATTTCCAAACTTCACAAAAACCTGTCCTAAATATGCCTTTTCCAGCTACTTTTGTACTTCAAGACACAGTGAGAGGTCTTGGGGACTGGGAATATAATCTTTCTTTCTAGTATGCAAACTCATTTTAGCTTTCTGCTCACAGCAATGCTACCTTCAGTTCTGAAGGCAAGCTGAATGCCCAGAGCTCACGATAACAAAGCTTTAGGCAATATGTGCAGTGCCAGTTTGCCTAAAAGATTTTTATGGATGCTTTCCATAAGGTTAAAAAAGAAAGAACAGCTGTATTTGGCATTTCTATTTGCCACTGATGACATGTAAAATGAACAAGGACCTGAAGCAACTTGGGATCACAGACAACATGGGAATAACTTACAGCTTCCCTTTAAAAAGGGCAAGGATTTCCTACAGCCACTTCAGGGGCCCGGTGCTGTTGCAGGAGGTGAATGTCTGCCAAGCTGCAAAGGCACAGAGCGAAGGCAGACTATCAGAAAACCCAGCTAACATGTGACTGAAAGAAGAAAACTTCACTAAATCCTCTAAACGTTTCATAAGGTTCTTTTCAATTAAAAATAATTGTTATTAGTATGTTTTCAAAGAGAACTACTGCACAGGAGTGCTGTGTAACACATCATATTTGCTCTTCAGCAGACCAGCCTACCACAATTACTTCAACAAAACAGCTATTTTTCCCTTTAGACAGAATATGTATTCCTGTGCTAGCAATAAACATTTTGGCAATATCCCTGTTGTGACCACTTTAGGCACATTTGCATCTGCCTAAACTTAATTTCTATACTTCCATAACTACAGAGTCATTGTCTCAATTTTGCAGGTCAGTCATCTCTCAAGGTCCTTTGATGGCCTGCTGTAATTAGAACACACACACAAAAAAAAAAAGCTGTTTGACCTCTGACAACTTTGCAGACATTTGTCTTTCAAAAACTATTAAGGTGGCAGACAAAATAAACATGCAGCTTTTTTACCAACTGTCATAATCTAAATGAAATGTGCTGTTCAATTCAAGCATTGTTTTAAAGTGTAGGTTTTTTTATTGCTTAGTGGAGTTGACACTGTTCAACATCTAACACTGCATCCAAGAGAGGTGCAAAACTAAATGCTTCTCAATATTTGCCAAAAAGACCAAGATTCTTTCTTCACAGTAGGACTGAGATACAACACATACAATGCCTACCCTTATTGCAACACAAGTAAAAATATTCTGTGAGACAGAACAATAATTTCTATAAAAATGTAAGTAAATTTTGGGAATTGACATCTCAAGACAGAATAATTTATGACAAAATAATGAAGTATTAATTCTGTAATGAATGCTAGACCCATGCAAGTGCTCAAAATAGCGGATAACTGTAAGGATTTAATTTCAAACTTGGTGTTCAAGAGAAAATTTAAACCTGATGTTCCTAATAAAAGAACACACTTCTCTGAGCAAAGCCATAATTTTGGGAGAGACACACCCTTTGTCACTTCCAATGGTTAGAAATAGATGAGTCTGCGAAACATTTATTGTAAATCACATTGAGACACGAGTATTTTTTTAAGGAAATTCTAGTGCAAAATCTATCCATCTCATGGAGGTAGCACAAAATGCAGCAAGGCCAATCCTTTCCTCAAAAGTCTATCACCAAAGTTTAGAAAGATCAAACATAACCAGAACACTACATTCCATCTTCCTAGACAGTCTGCAATTATTTAAGAGAGATTCAAACAAACCAAACACCCCCTTTCCAAATGTAAAATGCATGCCCATTCCCAGGACATTAACTGGGAATTCCACTATCTGATGATGAATTACACATAAATAGCTCACGGGCAACCCATCATTTTTACTTGTCCCGAGGACAAATCTACAGACCTGGGCAAGCGATCCTAAAAGAAATTGCTAAAACTGTTTTCTTTTTAAAGCAATTCACTAGGTAGGTTGACAGATTACTGGTGTTTTCACACTGAAGAGGGAGGACCAAAAGAAAGCTACTGTCTGTTTAGCAGGCTGAAAGGAAATGATTAGCCTTACCTTACCAGACTACAGTTGTCTCGATAACCTTGGCATGAGTGTATTACCTCACACTTCCTAAAATGTTGGACTCTTCAAGAAAAGAGGATTTCCATGAGAGAAGAGTTTAAAAAAAAAAAAAAAAAGGGGACTGGTTCCCAACAGAGACTAAACAGATAAGTATTTATTTTACTTGTTTTGCTCTTTGAGAAATCTTTCGCACTTTCCCTTGGCTTTGTTAAAGGACCAAGCAATGACTTCCCTGGAGCACGTGGCCCCCAGCTCCAGCTGATACACAATCTCAAAAATTTACCCAGCAGAACCAGAAACAAGGTCCAAGTTCTGACCATAGCCTGAAAGCCCATTTGCAGCTTGGTTCACTTTGAAAAGTTATATCTTCCATGGGTCAGCATGTGGTCACTACTGTCTCCTGGCTTATCATACCAGGAAAGTTAAAAGTTGTTTCTCAATGAGGACAGAACATGTAACTACTATCCAGTGAACAGAATGCTTAAGAAATTCCCACTGTACCACTGTACTAGAATTCTGGGGAAGAGTTAGTCAAGTTTATGAGAAAAAATCATTGAATGAAATTAAAAGTGCTTCATCATATAAGTTTCTTAAAGGTAATAGCACAAGCTGCAACAATTAGAAGAAAAAAAGGAAAGCTTTACCAGTCATTATTAAATTTATTCTTGTTTATTCTTGCTAAAGTACTATCTGATTTTTCAAAACCAATGCTCTTAACACTCAAACAGATCACAAACATGATCTTGAAAGCAAATGGAATTGATCAGTTGAACAAATACCTGATTACTGTAGGTACTAAAAACCGAAGGATCTAGTCCTTCTAGCATCTGAATAATAAAAAAAAAAGCATGTAAAAACCTGAATTAGCTGTCTCACAATTCCATGTCCAAACTAGGACAAAATTTTTTCACATTATTTTCACTAGAGAAATAGTTAATCAAAGCTAACCAGCACATCTCATATAAAAACACAAAATGGAAATCCAGAGGACTCATCATTCTCTTACATTTCTCCTCACACTTAGGGAAAGGAATTCACTCTACCTGTGATCAGAAGAAATGGTCTATCTGAAGAGAAGTCTGCTGACAGATTGACTCCCTTGATCTCTGAACACTGCCAGCTGGAAAACTTTCTCAGTATAGCCAAGACCTTTTTTTCTGCATTTGGGTAAAAAACAGTGATACAAGATTGGTAACAATTTTGGGGTCTTTTTCTAGAAAAACTTGACGGTTTTTCTAGCACTTTTCTAGAAACTGAAACAAGCAAATGTTTAGCAGCAACTCAGAGGGCTGTAATAGTCACCTGATAGATGCAATTCAGATTCCTTCCCACTTCTGTGTGGGAATATATAAAATGCTGAATATCATTTAGCCAGAGCTTTACACTTGCTGTACATCTGTTTACAGCTTTAACTCACCAACTGAAAATGGTAACTATATCCTGCCCAAGGACATACGAGACAACCAATGAAAACTTCAGTAATCTCCAAAACTTCACACACTGATTGCAGAGAAGTCCGGAAAAACAAGAGGCACTTTACTGTGTTTTGATGTCGTAATTTAGCTGCTTGATGAATGGAATTTACAGTTTCTTTCTGAACAGCTACCTTTCAAATTTCAGAAATACAACATTAAGCGCTTTCAGTGGTATTTATTACAGAGAGACTACTAGTATCCTATTTGATGCTGTCTATAAACAAATAGTAAAAACACTTCAAAAACATTAATCAGCTTTAAAACATTAATTTCTGCATACATTTTTCTATGTAAGTTAAATCCCATTAGGAGAACATACTTTTTAAAATATGCCTTGAGCTAATTTTAAAGATGGTTGGAAAAGTTTGGCCTACACTGATTAAAATCTATACTTACATGAAAGGAAAATTTAACCACAAAAACTGTGCTCATTTTAGAAAAACAAGCATATCACTGCCAAAGTGCAGTCCTAAGTTTAGATTGCTGTCTGACTAAAACATTATAATTATGAGAAACTGAAATGGATTTCTAAATGTTTCAAGATGAAACAGCCATTGGGTAATTTGCAAGATATGCAATTATCTTCTGAATTCAAACACATAATGCTAATACTCGATCTGAACAAATGCAGGCTGTTTGTGTGAAGACTGAGGAAATCAATGTTAAACATCAATACCAACACTAGATAGGAGTAACCATAATGAAATCTAAGAGCAGAATTACCAAGTGATGTGGAATTAATTACTTCAAGAATTTTCTTTGAGGAGAAAAAAAAAGGCTTGGAATCTCTCTCTGTTGTTTCTGCCTCTCCAAGAGCTGCTCAAGTGAACAGAGGATCCTCAGCCCTTTTATCCCCATTAAAACTGCATCAGGAGGCATTTCACCCAAGCTCTGGTGTAGCAAGACAGTGACATTTTCTACCTTCAAACACCAGAGAGGGTCTTCAAATAGATTCAAAGGGTCATAGAACATATGTTCTGTTACTTTATAATTAACATTCACATCTGCCTGGGATCATTATCATACTTGACCATGCAAAAGTTAAAAGGAAACAAAAAATTAAACATAATCACACGCTCACCCCAGATTTGTTTGTCCATTTCATGTATAATCATTGTAAATGTTCATGTCCATTTCATGTATATAATCAGTATATACATAATCATGCATAATTCCAGTTACTTTGAAAAGTATGTTAAATCTTGATCTGTAACAATCCTGAACAGTTTGATGCAATTAGCAGGATTGCAAGAAATTCCAAGTAATTCCATTCTTATTTCAAAATCATGATGGCATGTACTTGTCAGTACCTGCACTGACTTTTATTGTCTGTCTTTGATTTAGGAAGAAAAATTAATGACTTAGTCATGTTCTATTTCTGGGTCTCCTTTGAAAGCCTGAGTCTTCAGTTATCTTTTGACTCTTCTAAGACTACAGCCCAGTCTGTAGTTTCACTGATTCAGTGAAAGGAGTACAAAACAATCTGTCATTTATATATGAAAACACACAGGAACTGTGAGGAGCATGTCTGGGGACACAGCAGTTCACAGGACCACCATCATTCAAAAAGTAATTTTATAAATGACCAGAGTAACTTTTCAGCAAAAATTAATTCTCTTTCTACCAGCAGTGTGAGATGATCCACATAACCGCTTCATACAGACTCATGAGGCAGTCTTCATTTAGCCTTCATGGCACCTCTGGAGCTGCCATGAAAGAAGAAGAGCAAATAAAGATCAATTTCTCTCAACGCAAAGAGGTTTAAGGCTGGATGCCTTAAAAATAATAAAACCATCGTAAGCTCTGTGAAAAAGCACCTGACATTAAGAAATATCTTTCAGAAACACTGGAATGAAAGCAATACCTGCTCCCTTGATACCTAAAATAACATCAACAGCAGGTTTTATACCAAAGGATGCCTGAAACAAGCTCCTCAAGAGTCAGGGGAGTTTTAGTATCACACATGCAAAATTTTGGAAAAGCAAGGTGAAAAAAAGCAGTTCTGTTCTCAAGGGGAAACCACCTTAAGCCTATTATCAGATTAAAGGCAAATTAATTTCCTCAAACTCATGAAAGGACAGTGTGTGAACCCAGTGAAGCTACTAATTTTGCACTGGCAAGTAAAGACTCGCCCAGTTTTTAACCCCTAAGCATACAAGAATTCTAATACAAACAATTGTTATTAGGTAAATTAAATTTATTGCATCAAAACAAGGTTAAGTTCACAAGTAAACTAGCTTGGCTAAGAGAAAAAAATAGGAAAATGGAGAGACATTTTGGGTATGTTTGAAGAATTCTGCTAACATAGCTCTATCACACCTCACTGTGCCCTGCTATAGCAAAAAACTGGACAATTCACAATGCAGAATTGTCTTTCAGGAGTAATTTACTTGTTAGGCCAAGGCAACAATAGTAAAATAAAACTGTGAGCTTTTGCCCACAGTCAGCAGGGACCCGTTCCAAAAATTCAACTCTCCAAAGGTTCCGTCTCCCCCTCTCTTAGCCCTAAGTGCTGACCAAGCACCACACACACGACACAAACAAGCCAGCTCTCCTCAGGCCAGTGCCAAGAAAACATTTAGCCAGACTATGGAACTCAGTGCCTCATGTCTGTGTATTCCCAGCACCATGACCTGAAGAAACAAGAAAACAAGGAGGGGACAGCCTTAAACAAGACTGTAAGTGGAGAAGAGGAGAATGAAATAAGGAAAGAAGGACAGAGGAAAACACAATTATTTGTAAATAATGATGAGGTAGAAAGAAAGCATAAATTGAGACAAAGACTCTGCACATCCCAAGAAGCTGGAAGAAGCAGCCAACAAAAGTGAAAAAAAAAGAAGTGCTTTAGCAAAACAGAGTTGGGAGGAGTGAGGGCTAGCAACACACTGAAGGATGTGACAAGTGACAGGAAAGAAAATACATACATGAGACTGTCAAATAAAAATTAAGAGAAGGAAACTCTATGGGGAAAACTCTTGGACAGAATCAGGTAGAAAGCCAGCAGAAGGACAAGAGGATTTGCACCTATGACAGTTCAGATTAAGAATCTAAGAATTAAAAATCTGGCTTTACCAAAAATAGCTGCTGAAGGAATAGAGACTCTGCAGGAACAGATGAAACACGTGGGAGTTTCCCACATGAGCAACTGGAGAAAGGGTTACGTGATCCAGCAAATCCTAACACCACTAAAACCCCAGGTGGGTGTGAAGATGACACCTCATTCCATTTCCAGTCTTCTTTCCAGATTGCTTTTGCTTTCATGGCAGGCAACGCCATGAAAGCAAAACTCATTGAGACTGAGGAGCTGGGCCATACCAGAATCAAGGTTTCCCTGCAGACTCTCAGTCTGGCTTTCACAGTAGGGTACAAAATTATCTTTCCTTCAAGATTCTGCCTTACTGAGTACACATGTTGGATCAGCCTCTGAGGTCTAAATAAAGGTTTGTAAGTGACTTCCTTCTTTCAGCACAGAAACACTTTGGCAAGCAGTGAATGGAGAAAAAAACTCTTGGAAGATGAGAAAGTTCCTTCACAGGCTTATACTCTCTTCAGTCTTACACATATTGCCTACACATGGCTGACTTCTCTTTTTTTTTCAATTGAAACTTTTCAGAAGTTTGAGGTGTAGCTCTGATTTTCTGAATGACCAGTTTGAGATCTGGTTTCTCAAGGTACAGTTTCACATTATGGTTGACCCACAGCTGGATTACATTAGCGCAGAAGGAGAAACAGCTTTCATTCGTATCGGAGCAAGCACTCACATAAAACTGTTAGATCAACTGTCCCTGAAATCATCCAACCACTAAATCCACTACAAAGAGAGTAACAAGAACCCATGGCCAGCGATGGAAAGGAGTGAGACCACACTCTTCAGCTGCAGCCCACACACTGACCAAACTATGAATTCACACGGGTAAAGCGTACCTTGATTTGCTGAGGTACAGCTTCCACTGCAGCTCTGCATTCAGACTATTAGATAACACTGTGAAACATGATTGCAAAGTCAACCAACTAATTTTAGATTTCTGTGTTCTATTTAAGACATATTTTGGCTTTATTTTAATCCTAGTTTCCCCATTTGTTAAGTAAGAAGCAAGATGGAAGGGGACCCATTTATTAATCACTGTTTTACAGTGGAATAAGCTCATGCTTGAGAAACATTAAAAGGTTACCATGCTAGCTACAACTGAAAAGTCCAATGGTCCAAAAGCAGAGGCTGGGTTGTGTCTTGAACAGAACACACAACTGCTATGAAGTAAGTGACATATGGTGATGCTTTCAATCAATAAGTAAAATCCACCACCCATTAGTGTAGCCCACTCCACTCCACACACTAACAAAAGTAGAAATTAAAGAAGTCCAGAGACCAAGAACTGTATTGCAATGAATACACACAAGCACCAGTGTGAAGCTGCATGCCCAGTTTAACTCCAGCTTTTATTTTTAGTGTGCAGCTTCCTGCAGCCACAGCTATGTGCTGGAAAGCCCGATTGTGCAAAGCTACGAGCCTTGTTGCAGACCTCACCCTGCATTCACAGGACAAGAGGCCATTCAGGTCAAAGTTTAGCTTTGCCAGAGGGCACATCCAGCCCAGACGGCAGCACACACACGCCAATACTAACGGGAAAAGTGACAACAGACACAATAACCAAGGAAAACCACCCAGTTACAGCTGGAAAAAAACTGACTGGCTTCTGTGTATGTACAAACCAAAACAAGACACTCAGTTTGTTCCCCAAAAGGAAAGATACTAAGGATGAGAGTATAACAACAGGCCTCCGGTTATTTATTCCTCCAGGAGCAACAAAAACAGCAGCACTGAAACCGAGGTTTCGGGTACCGTACACGTCTCACACACACGGAACGCCTCCGTAGACAAGCTCAAGCGCTCTCCTCCATCGCCGCGGCTCCCGGCCCTCCTAACAGCGCGGCGACCATGCCTGGGGACAAAAGGGAGGCGGGTGAGAGCCCGGCGGGCGAGAACGACCCGGCGAAGCCAGGGGAGCTGCGGAGCCCCGGCGCCGCTGCCACCGCCAGCACCGCGGCCCAACCTCCCCTCCGTCCGCCACCCCCCTCACCTGGGACGGGGCAGNTCCGGTCACGGCGGTCACGCCGTTGCCATGGCAGCGCTCCCGGCCGGGCCCCTTAAAGGGGCCTCGCGGGAGGGGCCCGGGGGCTGTGGGGCGCCGGGGCGGGCGAGCGAGCGCTCGGCTGCGTTCGGGCATTAGCCCTAAAGGGGCTGTGACTCATCCGCCCCACAGCGCTGCACCACGGGGAAAACCGTACCACTGTTTAGCTGCGGAATTTGTCATAAAATAGCCTGGGCGGTGGGAGAGTAGTGGAAAACGACCGTGGCATGATTTCCACTGCTGTGAGGAGGTGGTTTGTCTTAACTTTCCCAGAAACTGGCTGTATTTTCAGTTTTTATTTGCCACCACTCACTGTTGATGGAGTTAACCTCTTTATACTCTTTCCACGTGTATGTTTTTATAAGGTAAACAAACCTGGTGAAACCCCCAGTCCAAGAAGGGAAACTCCAGGAGGTGTTATATAAAGTTTTATATTTGTGTGAAACCAAAGTGAGTCCATGCCCAGCTAACAAGAGCTGCTGGATGAGGACCAAAGCAACCTGGGCGCTCTTTCTGATTCCCCATCAATTCCATGTGTACAGATGAACATGTTCCTCTGCAAAACTCCTGCAAAGTACAAATGCCAGAGCAAAACCTGATTCCATACTCACTTAGGGATATATCCCCCCATAGCCAATCCCCCTCTGGGATCCTTCTTTCCCACTGCAGCTAGTTTTGAGGACAACATTATTTCTTCCAATACGCCTACAATGACCCAGTGAGAATTTGTTGCCTTAGAGAGTGCCTTTGTGGACTTGAGAATCAGTCATCAACTTGGGCAATACTTGAAATTAAAAAAGAAAAAAAAAAAAAATAGGGAACGAGCCTTAGGGGAATTTCTTCCTAAAAGTCATAAAAACGTTGGAAATTCTGCTGTCATAACTTTTTGAGGGCTCTCATTTGTTCATTCAGCCTGGAGAAGTAGGAGCTAAGGGGGGAGTTAGCTGTTGTCTACAACTGGGGGGAAGTAATTGAGAAAGTGGAGCCAGACTCTTCTCTGAGGTGCACAGCAAGCACATGAGAGGCATTGGTCCCACGATGCAGCCGGAAAAATCCCAATTGGTTAATAGGAAGGAATTCTTCAAAATTAGAGCAGTCAAGCACTGGAATGGGCTTCCAAAAGATCTTGTGCAATCTCAAACCCAGAATGGACTGGGTCTTATGTAAAATTAACAATAGCATCCCAAATCCTTCGAAATGCTTTAGCTGAAGAGATAAAGGCAACTCCGTGTTGGAACACTCTGCCTCTTATGTCCAGAGGCTCTTTGTTGTGTGATTCACCTCAGCTGACTTGTGCTAACCAGGAAACAGGCATTTAGTCAGACTTAGTCACCAAGATTCCCTCCTCTAGGCAGCTCCAAAAAGTGACCCATTCTGTCTCAAACTGGATGTCTAAAACAGCCCAGCACATGGGGAGCTGAAATGGCTCATCTTGAGGTCACTCTGGCTGATGACATGGTTTAAGCCAGGTGAAATGATTCCTCACTGGTGCCTCCTGAAAATAAGGACAAGAGCAAGGCAAACTGCTGAATTTTAAATAGTAATAACTTAGCATGAAAGACATAGCATCAGCAGAATGTCCCCAAGGGTAACGTGCCGTGGGCTGTCAGCCACAGACTTGTGACCAAACTCCTGGGCAGCCTCAAAACTTCAAATAGAAACAGAGCAGTGATGGCATCTGCAATATCTGCAAAAAATTCCTGGTACAACCCTGTAATGCTAAATGGAAAGCTGCCCCCAGATTTTTATACTGCTGTAGTTTAGGAAGGCGAGAGGGGTGAAACTGCAGTCATGTCTGCAGGTGGCTTTTGAAATTTGTACCATGGGGCAGTCATGGCTCTTTCATTAGTTTGATAAACTGCGAAAAAATGCATATGGCTAATTGCCTCTTGGGTTGAAGCTCTCTGTGTGGAAGAAACACATGCTGAAATGGGTTAATAAAGTACTGAGAAAGATTTTCTAAGTACTTAAGTAAGGAGCTTTGGCACTCTGTGCACGAAAATGTAGACCAGAATCTTACTGCAGCCCACTCTCTGCCACTTCCAGGGTGACCCTGGATAAATCACCTCACTTTCCTATCAGCGTAGTAAGAATAATGACATTTTCTTCTTGCTGAGAGTGCTGTCAGGAGATGATAATCAAAATTTGTAATTTGATTAGAAAATGTGAAACACTGTACAGCACTCCTTACAATGTCAACCCCTCGCTATATAAACTTTCGGTTAAGATATTTTGCTTAAAACTGTGGAGAAAACAAATTGGAAAGACAAACAATAATGAGTAATGGTGTTCCTGTTTTCCTTAAGAACCCCAGAGCAATTTTGTACTAATTTGGAGATAAATCTCTTTGTCTATCACATTGACATGCAGGCAGCTGAAGAAGGACATGACATCTTTTCAAGCATTCACCATAGCACTCTAGTAGAAAATACAAAGGCAAATTTAATTTTCAGTAGCAACTACACAGGCAAAGTAGATAAGCACCTTGTGCTTTACACACAGACCCTGAAAGCTGAACTTGCGTGAAGTGAGTTAGTGTAGGCATTTTGTTAGAAAGCAAAAAGTCTGCTCAAGAAAAACACAGGCATTCATAATGCCCCTACAGTTTTTGTGAAAGTGGAAAGTACAATTTCTACAGCCAAAGACAACAGTGAGGGGAAGAAAAGAATGTTCAGTATTCAGCAAAAAGGAAGAATCCGGCTGACTGGAAATGTATGTGCATTTCAGAAGGCTTTGTTAAAATAATATTAAGGTACTGGCTTTACATCCACAAAAATAATGTCATTTGATGCCGAAGGCAAGCTTTCCACGTGTTTGAAGTAAAACAATATAGATTTAATTTAGCCACAAAACAATTCCTGTGGGGAGAGCTGGAAGCAGCAAGGCCTGATTCCCAACAGTATGCTCCCTGTGCCCCTCAGCCCATCTCCATCTCCACTGCATTAATTTTGTCTCCTTCCCACTCCATGGACAGCATACTTGCAAAGCAAGAAGCAGTAGGTGCAGGTGGGCCAGCGAGTACCAGCTGCCAAGAGAAACAATAATGTTTGCTCAGTCAGGGCATGAATTTAGTTCTCACTCCTCTATCATAATGTCTGCATTAACAGGCCTTGTAAGAGCATGATTGTTTCTGAGAATTCTGCCTTTCTGCCCTTCCATCAAATTTGAGCAAAATTCATCAAGAAGGTCCAAAAGCTCTTGGAAAGGGACTTGCAGCCAGACTGAAAAACAGCATGGCCAAATAAGCAAAGTTCATGTGAAAAAACAGATTGAAAAACTAAAAAGTTGCCCACAGTGGGGGGAAAAAACCTCACAACAATTACAATCCTTTTGCAAGGGGATGAAATTGAAAATTATTTAGTTTTTCAAGTAGTGTTAGCACCTGAGAAATAGAAAGTGAAAACAGAAAATGATACAAGCTCCTATCTGTCCACTGACAGGACCTGGAAACATATGCCATGAAGAATTAAAGATCTCCATAGGAACACAAGAGAAAGGAATTTTTTTTTCATTATAGCTGGGGTTAGCTTTACAAAACATTTTTTGGCTATATGATTTGTAGCAGGACCCCTCCATTCATCTTGTGTTAGCTCAGCTGGATGACAAATGGCATCATGGAGCTCATAACAAGTTTCCAAGAGGGGACACAGAGAGGAGGGAAATCATTTGAAACCAGTGTTATTAACAAGAGCAGTATGCCTAAAACATTTGGGGTTTTAATCACTATTGCTTAGCTCCATGTTTTATTTGTGGACTCAGTCCCCTTGGGGCCTATATCTGAGCTGAGGGAATGATAGACCATGTGGCACTCAAAGGAAAGAAAAGATAAACAATATGGAAAATATCATTAGGCAGCCAGTCACGCCTCTCTATAACTGCCAAAGAACAGCAGAAAGATAACTCATGTTCTCCTTTTCCTTGGAAAAGTCTCAGTCACTTGAATAAAGAGACTTTCTAGGAGCTCTTGTTGAGAAATGGCCTGGGCTTGCATCAAATGGTTTTCAAATTGAGACTCACAAGCTACTTATGGATCTGCAGTTTACATGGCTATTTCCACTTCCTAAATCTCATCAGAATGTGTTAATTGTTTTCCTAATGGTCCTATACCATGTAAACAGTTGCAAAATTAGCCCCAGCGATGGTATTAAATGGTAAATTCAAGGAGTGGAAGAAGAGGAAGAGGAAAGGATTGTGTGACAGAAAGGGAAAGATGAGAAGGCATCATTAAATACCTGAGGTGGGAGGTCATGAGGTGCAATCCCCAAAGACCTGTGCCCCAGAGAGCAGAGCAGATGTGATCCTCAGGGCCCTTACTGCCTTTATTCCACGGGCATCTTGGGATGGCTCTGCTCTCACACCCATGCTCTCCCCTAACAGTCCTCGTGTAGCTCATTTGCTGAAACTGCCATACTCCACATCCACCTGGGTTATTCCTCTCTCCTGGGTTTTCTAAGCAAATTTCACTGCCTGTGAGAAGACCTAAGTTACTTGATGTCTGGATAATTCACCGTCTCACCTCCATTTGCCTACTTTTCTGGAGGGTTTGAGATAAGGATATGACAAGCCCGCATAAGGATTTTCACCTCTCCATCTGCTTGCAAAGAAAATCAGATATCTGAGCCCACATACCCTCCTAGGTGTGGAAATTTGCTAACTGTTCATAACATGCCTAAGCTGCACTTGTTAATTTTTCTTCCAGAAACAGCAGAAGTAGAGAAGGGGCATTGACTCGAAGGGTATCAGCACAGCAGTGAATAGAGATTACCATCACCAAATCAAAACAGGGGAGGCAGTGACAGCATGGAAAGCTTGCACTGATTTAAGCTGGTATAATATTTCTGGTGCCTGCAAGGTAGGTGTATATCTCTGGAGACAGACTAAGCTCATTCTTATGCACAGCCCCATGAACAGCAAACAATAAAGGCCACTGTTTATTGCCCTACAAATATAGTAACTGGCACAGGTGATATAATGGATTTAGCTGATTTGGGAAACATTATGAGTTTAAATGTTTTTACTATCAGATTCAAAAGACATCTGTAGGTACAACCGTAAAAGGCGATTCAATAAATTACAGGGTTTTTTTAACTCTCCAAAGCTGAAGAGAAGATGGAGTTGATTCAGAAATGTTTATTTGATTTAGTTGCTGTTTGGTTCACAGGAGACTCCCCACAGGGGCAATAAAAACCAAGGCTGCCTTTTTTATAGTGCAAAGATTTTACACTGCAGCCCTCTCCAGTCTGTTTAAACATGCCCCTCTCTTGCTTCAAATACTAAGAAATTCCATTCATCACAATTCAGAAATTTCAGAGATGGAAATGATCTATTAAGCCCTATGATCCATCTCCTGAAAAATGCAGGATTTCTCCCTATAGTGCATTTGTATTTTTAATGTTTTGTCCATCAAGTTTATAAGGTCACATTAGTGAAGTGTACATTTCATTGCGTTTCATGTTTATGTCAACAAATAATATATGTTTGCTTAATTTCAGTGTAATTGGTCTTATGGACATACCAGGGAAAGGAAGCAAGCAGTAGCCAGCATAAATGGCAGATGCCAGAATCAGGAGGGGGTGTTTTGTTGCTAAATGTGATCAGTGCTGTGCACAGTGAGCTTTCAACTATTCCTCTTTAGAGAATGGTCATTCTAATGTCAGTCATTAGCAATTTGCTGCTGGTCACTTGGGAACAGTGTGTTTCCTACAAATTGCTTCTATTAGTCACCAGTTCTTGTCCAAATAATTGACTATGAGAGAGAGACAGCCTGTGTGAGCTGGGCGTTAGCAGGGTGGCAGAGTGTATGGACACATTGTTACAGGACACACACTTTATGTTTTTTAAATGCCAAAAATTAGTGGAATGGGCTCAGGTCTCTTTTATGCTGGGGTCAGGCTGGAGCAGCACCACCAAAGTCCAAAGAAGCACTTTGAAAAGACAAGGCTAATGCACATGAGGTCAGTATCTGGCAGTAGTACAGCTGCACGTTTGCTTGTCTCTGAAATGCAGTCACCTCTGGCATGAAACCTGGCAGCTGTTTCACATAAAATGGTCAGGATGTGGACCAATATCCTTCAGGAAAGGAGGAATAGAAAGAGGAAGAAGAGCATGGAGGAGTCTGACTAGTTTGCACCCTTTGTATTCCTGTCATCTGCCCCTTTAGTGAAAGCACTTCAACACAGTGTTGTTAATTCAAGTACCTGCTTTTTGACAGCCTTTTATCTCACTGAAAATAGGTATTTTGGCATGACAGAAAATATAAGGAACAAAAAAATTTCACTTACCTACTAAAAAGAAAAATGCTGTGGAAAAAAAAGCAGGTCACAGTAGCACATCAGGAGTCAGCTATGTCATTCTCATCAGGAGCTCCACTCCTCTCACCACACCATCTGAATACATTCTACTTCAGGTTATTGCTGGACTGCTCCTTTGGTCCTGCTGTCTTGGTTTGTGAAGGCTGAACCTGAGAGAGTATGGGGCTAAGAGGTTACAAATGCCCTCCCAATAAAACTCATGTCACAGTTATAAGGAAGTGTCAAAGATTGTTGTTGATAGGGTACTTCTAGATGCCAGAAAAAGGCGCTTTGAGTTCATACAACTAATTCTGGAGCCTCTGAAAATACATCTTGTGACCCTAATGCAGGCAACAGAGATGTGGAGAGAGAAGCAGCGGAACCTTTGAATCCAAAGCTGCCAATCTCTGGACTGATGTAGAGAGAACTGTATGCTAACTCCCCATACTCTGGTAGGAACCAAGGAGGGTACTGGGAAACCAGGGCTTAATTATTACTGTCATGGGAGGAGGCAGCAAGGGCAGCAGGACAATGGATGGGGGTCAAAGAGGGGATAGAGGAGCCGGCCTTACGTAAGCCATTTCTCAAAGTTACACAACGGAGTAAAGTAATAACACTAATGCACTTTTATAATGCATTCCTACAGAGATTTAAAATGCTTTGAAAAGATAAGTAAATATTATATCACAAGGTGGCAGATGGAGAAACCAGAGCAATGAGGAAATTAGTGGCTTCCTTGTAACTGTAGGGAAAGTCAGAGTTGTGGTGGGGAGCAAGAGAAAGGTCTCTGTAGCCCTCTGAGCACTTGGGTACAGTCTTCCAAATGCCCAGGTGTGCTGGACAGGAGGAAAACTGGCAGGTTAGGAAGAAATTTTCCCTAAATCAGGAAACAAATCAGAAACAAGAAATGCATTTTTCAAGCTGGAAAAAGATGTTTGGTGAAAAAAACAGAGAAACATTCTGGGTTCCCAGGATTTTATTACCTTTTCTAGTGTGAGCCAAAGGATTCTATCCAAGTTTCCAGAGATTATTCCTCACAGGAAAAGCAAAGCTTTTGTAAAGGACATAGCAATGGCACAGTAAAAACAACAACAATAATGAAAAGATGTCTTTTGTTTAACCACCTGGACAGATCCTGCACGATGCAAATAAGATGTGGAATAACAGGCTCCAAGAGACAGGTCACAGCTACAGGGGCTTGTCAGGCCAAAGCAGCAGAGTGAGATAGAGTGAGGTGCAGGTGAGGGGTGAGGAAAGGCAGTGCTCCCAGGAACTCAGATCTGCCTGGACTCTTTGTGGTAAAGCTTCTCTTTGTCATCAGTGCCTGTGACCCTTAGGAGTTGTCTGCTTTCCCAAAAAACTTACTCAAACCACTTACTGATTTGCCACAGCCAACTGACTCTCCAGCCCTCCTTACTACCTCTCTGGGCTGGACTAGTCCCTTTGGGGTTACTGTGGGGGGGAGTAACAACCTTGGGAGTAATCACTGGATGCAGAGGGACCTCCATCCTGCAGAAAATGTGTTCTGTGCCTTTGAGCATGTTTGTCCCATGCTGTAAGGAATGTGGAGGTCACTCTGCTCATCCCTGGCTATTAATTGCTGTGTGCTGAGGACATCCCCTGACTGCTTTGCTGGTCTTACAGCTCTTGGTCCATTCCTGCTGCTCTGCCTCCACTCTTGGGTGCAGCTGCACTCTTTCTCCCAGGACAGGCAGCTCCTGTGCTGTATGTCCCCTCTCCTGCCTGTGGTGCTGCTGTGGGCAGGACAGATCTTCCAGTAGAGGTTTTAGCTGGGGAGGTCAGATTATGTGGCTCAGGACTTTACCTGCAAGACAGAAATTAAGTTTTCACCAAAATACTCAGCTCTCACCCCTCCTGGACTGAGAGGAGGGCTCAGCTGTGCAGCCAGAGGTAATGATGTACAGATCTGTAGGAGCAGTCCTGTGTTTTCTGTGTTCATTCAGCTTTCAGGGACTTAGGGAAAAATATATGTCCTGTCATATGAAATGCAGTAACTAATAAATAATGATCTCCATTTCTGCACCATTTAGCAACTGCTCATGACTGCAGTGTTGTAACAGGTCAGTGAGCAGACAGGTGTTGGCCCCATTTCTGGTTGGGGAGATCTGGAGCACAGAACTATGGCTGAAGACTTTACTTTTCCAGAAGGGGTGGTGCATGGCCTCCTTCCCTGTTATAGTCTCTCCATGGGTAATTCTGCTGCCAGGAAGAGCTGTAGTCTCCCCTGGGTTGGGAAATGGCACAACAGGCACGTGTCCCAGTCACACTCACTGGCTCACTCATGCAGCAGGTTTATCTGCAGTTCTGGAGGGGAGCAAGGTAGTGAAGTGCCAGCCTTCTCTGCTGGAAAGTCTGTACCTATGGCTGCCAGGAAGACTTTGGCCACAATTACATGAAATGCAGTGCTGTTTGGTCAGTCTGAAGCTGACGCTCTCCTCTCCTCTCTCTCATCTGGACAGGATCCGACACTCTGGACAAAAGCAAATGCAGCAGCTGAAGCTGGCACAGAGGGGACTGAGCCGGCTTCAGAAAAAGCATGTGGCTTTCCAAACATCTTGCAGTCCAAAGCAAAACCAGCAGTTCTGACATGCTGTGAGCAATAAACAATGAGCTTTGTCAGCATGTCTAGAGGAAATGATAATTCCCGGAGTGTGAATGATGAAATGCTAACCAAGATGGAGGCTTTGGATAGCATTGTGGTTACGAAAGCACATGTGCATCAGTGTGGAAGAACTGACACTAACGCAAAGAGCCCTAGCTAAGGCATAAAGATCTTCCAGGTCTCTCAACTTACTGCCCAGTGGTATTTTCTCCTGTTCCCTGTGTGAAGCATAAAGCACTGCTTGTGCTTGAAAGGGAGATTTGCAGTGCTGTAACCAGCACCTGAATCTGCCCCTCTGGCTGCACGGCCCAGGCTCTTCATCACCCACAGCTCAGCACTGCCATCAGCCCTCTGAGACACACAGGGCTTGGGGCAGGGTAATTTACTGTTGTACCTGCATTACGAGATTGGCTGTCCCTTTTTCTCTTCTTTGAATTAAGAGGCAGCTCCACTCACTTCAGTGGAATCGAAAACCTAATGAATCAGGGGGAGTGTTTTTAAGGTTACAGTGACCTTGAGAGAGACCTGCTAGCCCTGTGCTTAAATATTTTGCAAACCTGTTGCATGGTTTTGAGGCCAAAAAGAATCAAAGAGCATTTTTCCCCTTTGCTTGGAAAATGTTAACGTTGTTCTCTGCAAACCATGCAAAATGTTTCCAGTCAGTCTAGCAATGAACAGCATTGACATGCATGTATTAGCAGAAAACAAGAATAACTAGACTCAGAGAAAATTACGCAATTATTCATAGTAATAATATTAATTTCACAATGTCATCACTTTAGGGGCCTGTTGCAATAAATAACCTTGAGAGTTATCTTGGTGTGTGTGACAGAGGACGTATATGCAGTTGAGATCAGATTGCAGAATAACTTTTTCCTGATGTGCCCTATGAAACATGGAATCTTGATCTCACTCACCAGTCACCCATGCTGGGGTTGTTTTAAAAAAAATTACATTCAGGACCATTATTCAATGCTGGAGGAAAAGAAAAAAAAAGAAAGACTCAGCATTCTGCTATGGCTAGTGTTACCCTCAGGCATTTCTGGCATGTTTCCGCTGTAAATTCATTTTACATGTGGCCAGGAAGTACAACATCTTGTTGCATCTTGAAAAAAAGACCTACCATATTTCTTCCCTGTTGCTCATTTCCAATCTACAGAAGCATCTGGTGGGAGCATGTCAGAAGATCTGTCACTAAATGTAAGAAGTTCAGCCCCCAGTGCACTTTAATGCGTTAAAGTCTCACTTAAAAGAACATGGTCAAATAATACTTTACTCCTCTACTTTCTTAACTGTGACCTTTTTTTGGGTTTTTTAGTGCTCTCTTTTGAGTAGGACAATGTTTTTCTACTAAATACTGTTTTCACCACTGTCACTTCTGAGCAATTTGGTTTTGGATGGAGATAAAAATTAACACTATTGCTTTCCAGGAAAATCCTAGAAGCATAAGTTTCCACCAAAGCCTGGCCCACGTATCCAAGTTTTGAGACACCCTTAGCAAAAATACTACACAGGGAAAAGCAATAAAAGGCCAAACACTCCAGTTTGTGTGAATGGTACTGCAGGGCTTGAGATGATGGCTGGCCATGCTGTGGCATTTGCCAGAGGGGCACAGATTTGTTGGAGAGTATGAAGGCTCATCTTTAGTGTCATAAACATGGCCTCTCTCCCACCTCTTGTTCCTTTCTATTCCTCCCTCTCTAGACCAAGCCAACATCTGCATTGCCATTCCCACCACTCTCACAATGGCAACCCCAAAAAATGTCTGTTGCTTGTTAGGAGGAAGGTAAAGAGCCATTTGCACAGCACAGAAATTGCTTTCATTGCTCCAAGTTCCAAGCACCATAGTCTTGTGCACTTTCTACTGGCACAGTGCCTGTCCACTCCCTGCCCATGAGTATGGACCTGGATCTCTGTGGTGACAGAATTGGATCATTTCTGCCATGCTCTTCTCCCATGACCTGCCTGTTTCTGCCCCCATACCTTACCTCCCATGAAGGTCACTGTCTCCTGGTTAATCAGGGAACTGAGTTGTAAATAGGACAGGTTGCATTTCCCAGTGGTCAGACTGGTTCCCCTGTCATAAGCCTCACGCTTATAATTGAAGCAGGAAAATTTGAGAAAATACATCTGATGTAATTAGTGTAACCTTTCTGCCAGGTGGTTAACAGCAGAGAAAAATGTTTGGATTTAATATACCCATGGCCCCTCTTGATAAAGGACTAAATTCCAATCTCCACTTAGAAACCTGAGAAAACTAAACATACCCTCCCCAGGAGCTCTTAAAGAGATGGATTTCCAGCACTCACTTGCATTCCCAGATCTTTATTAGGCAAGAGGGAGCGCAGTCATAAAGCCAGGCAAAGCTAGCAATGGCAGTATATATCCAGATAATGAGCAAAAGAACCCACTTTTTCAAATCTGTTGGCAGAGGTCCACCTCCCTTCCCCCTGTCCAGTGAAATGTTGGCTCAAAGAGAGCTCCATGGCTCCAGCACCTTAGCCAGGGTCAGGAGCAGGGAGCAGGCCTACCCAAGGAGCGATGGAGAACCCCAGCTGCCGGTGCTATGGACAGAAGATCTCTCAGCTGCCTGCATGACCACCCATGGACCTGGTGAGAACACACACTGATAAAGCTCAGGGTGAATCAGGTGACAGAGTGGCAGAGTTGCAAGGCAGGAGTTCAGGCAGCAGAGTGCCATCAGCTCATGTCCTTCAGTTGTCAAAAAAGTGGTGATGGAGTGTGGTATACCCACACTTCTACCTCCTTGTGGAGCCTACATGCAGAGGTGGAGGAAGAAACAATATTCCAGCACTTTTTATGGCATGTCATGAAAGTAATCGAGGTGTACAAAGGACAGACCTCTTTCCCATGCAACTGTGATGCTGCTTCCTCCAAGGCACTATCATAAAGGTCAGGTTTTTATTTCAGTGTGTCCTAAGCACAAGGGTCCTTAAGGCTTCTAGGCCTCAGACAGCTGGAAAGGAATCACTGTGGTCTCCAGAACTGTTTTCTCTTCTCAATTGTGCTTTACTAGGAGGTTGCATCATGCCAGTTTGGAGGTGGGACCCTCACCTCTCCTGTCTATTGGGTTGCTGTAACCTGCTTTGCCCAGAACTTACAATTTCAGACTGTTTAGAGGCTGCTGCTTCATGCTAACTATGTTGTGCCCAGGGCAGTATTTACCACGAGAGGGATTTCTATGTGGGTGCCATCATTTACAACTGCTTATGAATGATTTGGGGCTGAAGTTGTAAGTGCTGATCCTCAGTCTGAAAGTCCTGGAGGATTTAATGTGTTTAGTCTATGTTAGGAGACTGACAGCTTTCTAGTTATAGAGTCTATTACTCTCCCCTTCCACTCTGTTTTACTGAGTCTATTTGGAGTTTACTGAAATACCCATGGGCTGGCTACCAATTCAGTAAGGTCTAGGATGGATTCTTCACCCCATTTAGCTAAAGCTAAGCATTACTTACAGAGCTGGAGCTGTGGAGTTAGAAATTATTGGGAAGGTGTATGTGGAAAGTCCTAAGTGTGGGGGATTTGGATGTTTTCCAGGTTTTGCATGTTTCAACCTTTTGTCTGATTAATTTATACATTACATCCATTCTAAACCTAGAAACATAATCAGAAGACCTAAAATAACCCTCTGAGACCCTTTAAACCTATCTTTCCTTGAAGAAAAGGAAGGTGTTTTCTCCTTTCATGAAGTCCCTCATTGCAAAAATACACAGCATTGAATGCAGAGCAAGAAACAGCAGGAGTCAGGAGTAAAGGAGGAGACTTACATGGAAAATATAGAGATAATCCAAGCAGAAGCAAAGAGGCAACATGAATTGTCCATGGGCATTTATCCAAGAAGATTTGCTCATCTCTGCCTCCATCGAACAAGGATGGTGCCCAGGGGAAGCCGTGTTGACTGGTCCGTGCTCCAATGGAGCAGTGAAGAGCATTTGGTGTTTGGATAACATATCTGTCCTCTTGGTTAGCCAAACACATTGTGTGACATGGACACAGGGAAGAGAATCTGCCTGGGCAGCTTCAGCGAGGGACAGAACTCGTTTTCCCACCCCATATTCACATGTTTCATTTTAGTTCTCTTCTTTTCTCTCTTCTTTTTTCCATTCCTTTCCCTCCCCTCCCCTCCTCTTTTTTGTTCCAGAAGGCACCCATCCAAGTGGCCCCACGAGCTGCCTGTGTTGTAGAGCTGTTTTCCTGCAGAGCAGCCATCAGCTGGCAGCAGCTGGTGGGGGAGCTTGGCAGCAGGAGCTGTGGTGACCTCTCTGCTGGGGCTTGCACAATGCCATGGGAACTCCTGGAACAGATGGGAATGATGTACACAGGAGATATTCCTGGGGCCATTACACAGTGCTGGAAGAGGCTGGATTGCAGCGGTCCTATTAATGTCTTTCATTCATCTCCAGTGAAGTCAACAGTTGAAAGCAATTTTAAGCACTTGGATCATACAGAATATATAAAAACCTGTGTTCTGTCTAGCTGTAACAATTCAATGATAAGTATGACTCCCTGGTGAATGAACAGGATATCACAGGCTTATTTTGTCTTCCAAGTGGGTCAGAGTTGAATATTTTACTGGATTTCCACATTTATTTTCTCTTAACAGGTTAGATTTTCACTTGTCGAAGGCATTGTTGTAGTTCTTGGGCTCATGTTCACAACAGAAACACTTCCAGATCCTCTAAAGATAATTAAAACAAATTTTTTATAACCTGCAATTCGGTTCTACATTCTAACAAACACCTTCATTTTTATATATATCGATATAATTCAGATTTATGTATTCCATATATATAGATCCAGTAACCTTGAATCAATATGCATCCCTTCATGACTACTTTAAGAGGTATTAAATTCATTAACCTTTATAGGCAATAATGACCTTTCCTGTAGTATCCTTGTTTTGTACCATTATCTGAAATAATGAAGTTATACCCATTGCTTCAGATATATGATTTTCAAAAATAGTATTGGCTTTGTTAGAAATTATAAAAAATTTTCATGATATCTTAAAAGAAGAACCATTTAGCATTTCTTTAAAATGGTGCAGTTAGAGCATTTCTAAAAATTTCGACAGCCATTTACAATTGCTGAAAATTTCACCTGACAGCTGGTTGAAAATTGTGGAAAACACCAAAGCAAGCTCAAGAATCAGATTGTTTTGGCTAGTGTGCATATTTCTCTAGGCTTTAAAAATAAGGCAGTGGGATAAAACAAACTCTGATCTTAGCATTAGACTTTCAGGCAGACTGTAATAGGTGTGCTGTGCTTTCCAGTGTGTTTTGGCTCTTGTACTCCATGTGCAAAGTATGTATCTATAGATACACACACACTGCCCAGTTTTCTTCACTTGCATGTTCAGCTGAGCTGTGTTTGGGTTTCAAAGGATATGCATGCATATACACATTCATATGCCTACACACAGAGATAAATTCAGCTCTGAACATGCACATGCATTAAATTTGTGTTTATATTGCACCTGCTGCCTTGCAATCCAAGATCTCAAAGTATTTTGAAGTCATTTAAATATCTTGTCCCTTCTTCACACATTTCACTCAGTTCTGTGCTTCTCTCTGTCCACACTAGATAGTGAACTAAGCCTCTCATCACTGTTGCAAAGTGGATATAAGTTTCCTAGTGAAGTGAGCTGATTCCCCCAGGTCCTGGAAGGTTTAGCAGTGCTAGGAGAAACACGTTATCACCCTAAACTATGTACTCATCATCAGAGCTGGTGATCTCTCCAAGATCTTTTTCTCACCACAAATTTACAAATTTCTTTTTTATATTTTCATATCCTGCTCATCATCCTGAAGCAGAAAGAGAGACATCTGTAGCATCCTCAGCTCTGAAAGTGGTTTGTTCAGAACCTCCCAGGATTCAGCCTGATTTTGTTGGAGGAAACACAAGCGTGGTGATTGTCAGCTATGTGAATCCCAAGGGAGGACCTTAGGATTCCTGTTAGACACTTGATGAGCCAGGCACAAAGCTATAATCATCCCAGGTCTGCTCTGAACATCACAGAAAGACTAATAAAGTTTTAAATTTAAAAAAGAAATTCCGTCAAGATTAATCTTTCAAAAGCCACAGTCCATCTGGGTGCCTTTTTCCTTGGTATTAATTATGAAGACTGTAATCCATAAGGAAAATATGAGCGAGATGTAAGCTTGCTGCCATTGTCTTTAATATTTTGCTTCCTAACAGGGCATCTAATCCACCACGAGCAGGAATTCATCAAACCTTATGGACTGCCCAAAGCACACAATCCCTCTAAATGAGCAGTAATCTCCTCCATGGAATCTTCCATCTCATGAACTAGTAAGTGATGATGCTAAGGGCTCATTTGCTCTGGGATCTCCTGGCAGGTGAGGGGATGACACCATACCCAGCTCCAGGCACAGCAGAGATCAGAGCCTTGGGACAAGCATGGGCACTGAATCAGATTCCTGGCACTTTTACCTTTGTGGTAAAGAGCAGTTCTTGCTTGGCACACAGATGCTCTGTCAAAATTTGTGAACAGGGATACTGGACAGAAAAGATCCCACTAGTGGTTTCAAGCAGTGGCACCAATAACAATTTCCACACTCAGTTTTTTATATAATGCTTCCCTCCCTGCTCCCCTGGGATAAACAGTGGGACTCAAAGCTGACATTTTGCAGATGCTGGGAGCATGGGCAGTTCTGGCATTGGCAGCAGGAGAAGAAGGAGGCAGCATGGGGGAGAGGCACAGGCAACTGAAATTCATTACTTGGAGAGGTTGCAAGGGTCAGTGACAGTGGCACTGAATGGATTTTTCCAGCCGTTTTGAGATGAGATTTGCACTCTGTAATCTGAATGCTTTTATCTATTTCTGAAAATAGACAGGAATTTTTTCCACAGGCTGCTCCAATCTGGCCATGGAGATGCAGGGAAGGATTACAGGGATAAATTCAGGTTTTGTTAAGCAAGCATAGCTTTTCCAAACCAAACATAGACAGCATTCTCGCAGCACAAACATACGTACAAGAGCTCTCTTGTCGGAAGGACACGTCCCCTTGTGCAAGAGATGAAAGTGCGAGGTGCCATGCACAGCCCTGGAGCCCTTAACTCCTGTTTTGTATTCTGTTTGCCTCTCCAAGCCAGCTGTACAACAGCCAGTGAGGTCTCTCCAAAGCTGCAGAGAATGATCTAGATTTGTTTCCCTTGCTGAACTGACAAGTACTAGTTTACTCAGTGATTATTTTCTGTTTCACTCACATTTTGCTACAGTTGAGTTTCCTCTCTTGCTTAGTCATGTCCTCTTCTGGCAGCGGTTTCTCTGAAAAGAGAGCTGATTCTAGAAATTAGCTAGGACAGAAACTGTTGAGTGGTGTATTACAGCACTTTCAGGGATGAGGAATTGATAAGAAGCTAGCTTTATTTACAAACTTTTTCTATTCAGAATAGAAAATATTATTCTAGGGCTTGGTTTTAGTATCACTAAAATATTTTCAGCTAGAATCTAAAGGATGTGCTTAGGTGTGGATACACTGCGTCATGGAGCAAAATAGTGTAGGGATTGCAGGACCTGTAGTTGCACAGCATTCACTGTGTTCACAAGGTTTTACCACTTTCCTGGTGTCCCTCAGTGCCACCAGCCCCTATAAGGAGCGCACCTGCCCAGACTTGAGTCACACAGTCACTTTACTGCCCAACTCCTTCCAACTGCTAGTAATTTTCTCTCATCGGCACCCCCACTTTAAATACAAAACAGTATTATAAATACCATTTACGGGTGGAAAGAGCTGGGTACTGAGCTGTAACCCTGCTCTCTCAGGCTGCAGGTTGGGGACATGCCATTGATAATGGCCAAATGTTTGTGCAGTGGCAAGTGTTGGGCTAGCAGATCGGGAGCTTTCCTTACTGTCCTGCCAGGAGGTGGCTCTGCCTAGCCATTCCCAGGTGGCCCTTAGAACTGCAAAGTAAACACTCAGGAGCAATAACTCTTGGGAAAAATGAGGGAAAAGAAAAGGTAATTCTATTAAGCACTACAGTCATTGATGGTGGTAAAGCCTTTGAGGTGGAGGGGTATGAATCTGCATGGAAAACAGTACACATGGCCAGGGCCACAGCAGAGCATGCAAGGGCTGGGAAACCATGCCAAGAGCTGAGCTGCTGAAGCATCTTGACAGCTCTGAAAGATGATGATGGTAAGTGACCATTCCTTGGAAGCCTCCTGGAGATTCAGAGCAGAGGAAAAGGTCTCTTAGAAGGCAGCCAGATCCACTGAGCTTCAGCTGTTTGACAGAGGTTTAGATCAGCCCTTCTCAATGCAATGCGGCACGTCCATCAAAACAAAATACCAAACAAGTTAGCAAGTGCAAAAACCCATTGGCATTCACCCATGCCCTTAACATTCACCAGCAGCCTCTCACCACCCTCCTTCTGTGCATCTCGCCATTTGCCTGAGCTCAGAGCATAGTTTTATTTCAAGCCAACAGCAAGCACTGCATGGGGAGGCCAGACACCTTCAGATGCAGCTGTTCAGTGCCACAGAAGATGAGACACCAACCATTTCCTCTTGGTGAGCTGATACTGTCAGCAAAATTAGTTGAATCCGTAATTTGGAAATTGTTTCTATGATTTACCAATCCAGTCAGCCTACAGTTCTAAAAAATACCTTCTGGACAAATGAAGATACTAAAACCATACCCTAAGGAAGTGTTCTGAGGAATTTTCTTGTGGGGCAGGATGTTTGTGCAGATGGCAACCTAATTCCAAGGATTTAACATGGTGCTTAGGCTAGCAGACTCTCCACACTTGCTCCTAATTGTCCCTCCAGGTGCAGTTCCCCAAGTACCAGCCTTCCCACAGTGGTGTTAGATGGGCTCTGTGCTGTCAGATCTTCAGCTGGCTCTTCTGCCTCTCTCCCTGCTTTCCCCAGTAAACAAATAATGGCAGACTTCTGTTCAGCCTTGTCTATTTTGGGATCTCTAGCAGCCCTACTGATAATCACTGTTATAAATGTTTACACTGATAGGAGACTGGCCCATATTGTACAGAGATAATAACAGTACAATTTGATATTCATGAGGTGCTGATGATCTCTAAATATAGAAACAGAGTAATTATTGCTGGCATTACAGGCTGGATTTCAAAAAGCAGATAAATGGAGAAATGGATATGCTATTTATTACAGTTTCAACAGTAACAACAGGAAGGCTGTCTCCCTTGATTAGGCAAGGGCTGGACTGCAGAAGACAGAGCTCATGGCAGAGGGTGAAGGGTTGTGATAGCTACCAGTGGAAGGGGAAAGCACAGCTATAGAAAAGAAATCTGAAATGCACCCAAGGCCAAGCTCAAACCAATGAACATAACTGTGCAAGATGGCAGTGGAAGAGGTTGGGTGTAGCAGGAAAACCCATCATGACTGGACAAAAACATCACAGACTTTTCAACCAAAACCCCTTGAGGAAAGGCAAAGCCTTTGGCCACCCCAATCAATACCTGTCTGCAGCTGGAGCAGGCTGCCAGGGTGCAGTGGGAGCATGCTGGAGCAAGATCCCAACCGTTTGCATCCACAAGCAGTGAGCTCTGGCCTCAGTCTGCATGAGTTGCAGGGGCACTCAAGGCTTGCACACAAGGCTGAGCAGGGGGAACGGCATCCCTGCATGCTGGCCACTGAAGCAAGTGCAAGCTCCTACACCTCAGGGTAGGGGCTCAGGGCTATGCCTGGCATCAGTATAGGCTGGGGGATGAAGGGATTGAAGGCAGCCCTGTGAAGAAGGACTTGTGGGTTCTGATGGATGAAAAATTGGACTTCAACCAGCCATGTGCAGTCCCAGCCCTGAAAACTGACTGCATCCTGGGCTGCATCCAAAGTAGCATGGTCAGCAGCTCAAGGGGGGTGATTCTCCCCATCTTCACTCTGGTGAAACCCCACCTGGAGTGCTGCATCAGCTCCTGTGAGAGGACATAACATAACAAGGACATAGACATGCTGAGTCAGTCCAGAGGAGGCCATGAAGGTGGTCAGAGGGTTGGAGCACCTCTCCTATGAAGACAGGCTGAGAGAGTTGGGGCTGTTCAGCCTGGAGAAGAGAAAGCTCTGGGGAGACCTTATAGCAACTTCCAGTACTTAATAAGGCCTTACAAGAAAGATGGGGACAGGCTTTTTAGCAAGGCCTGTTTCAAAAGAACATGGAGTAATGGCTTTAAACTAAAAGAGGGTCATTCCATTTAGATATAAGGAAGAAGAATTTTACAATGAGAGTGGTGAACCATGGTAACAGGTTGTCCAGAGGGATGGTAAAGGCCCCATCCCTGAGAACATCAAGCACAGGTTGCATGGAGCTCTGAGGAATCTGGTCTAGTTGAAGATATTCCCTGTTTATTGCAGGGGGGGTCGGAAGTGACCTTTAAAGATCCCTTCCAACCCCAAATCTTCTGTGATTTTATGGATGTGTGTGTCGCATCATTCCCGTTTTCTGACTTCCATTGCGTCATTTTAGGAAAATTTAGATCTTATGAAGACAAAATAATAGGCACTCAGTGTTTCTGATAAACAGGATGCTGGTTGACTACAGAGTCCTTCAATACAGGTGCACGCACTTAGCTTTGGGCATGCAACTTGGTATTGCTGAGGAAATTCCTGGCAGCATCTCTGCTCTGTCAAATGCTGTGTATCTTGGGGTATGTGTTTGGGGCCATGTCCTTCTCCCAGTCTCTAAAGGATGCCAACAAGGGTAGGTACCTAATGACTGGGCAGACCCCCATCTGTCTGTTAGCATGGCCTTTGCAGTTTCCACAGCAGTGGTACCCACAGTACTGGTCACTGTGCTGGCTGAACAGCCAGAGCCATCCAGGATCTGACACTGTTTTGTGCAGCCCTTCCCACTCACCCCTGTGAAGAACCTCACCCTTGGCTGGTGTTTCCACAATAGACAAAGCCAGATTTGCTTCGACTTTGCCCTTTACCATCACTGTGCTGAACAAAGAGCTCACCAGTTTCTGTTGCTGTGGAGAAAAACACATGGACTGTAGCCAGCCTGCTTCCCCAGAGAGATCAAAAGAAGTGAAACCTCCAAACAGGACAGGGCAGGAGCTGTAGATTCACCTGGAGTTTGGTTGTTGGTAATGACTCTTGACAACAATTTACTGAAGTGAGATGAGAAGGGATACAAGTTACCCACCAGTAGCAGACTTTGGTCTGAAAGGTGATTGCAAAGACCAGCAATTCCTGAACCAGTCTCCTTATTAAGTGATTCTGCAGTCTTAGTTTCTCCAAGGTTTAAGGAACTCTTGCTTGTATGTGAATTTCACATAGATCACCCCAGTAGATGAAGAGCTAAAATTATTCACAGGCTCTGCTGCTACTCTTCTGCCCTTCCTATACCTTCTCAGTGCTTACTACTGTACAAAAGGGGAGAGGAGAAAAGAGAGAAGAAGGAAAAAAAAAATCTAAAGAATCACGAGTACAAAAAAAAAAAAAATGCTGGTAAAACTTCATAGCATGCACACAGTGTTTAATATGTTCTTGTAGGTATACAAATATTGACTAAACCTTAAAATGTAGTATAGTTAACTGAAGTGGGTTATTCTGTGTTGGAGCAAAGGGAGTCAAAGTTCCCTAGACTTTTACAGCTCTTTGTCAGACAACACCTCAAAGTTTTATATAAGTTTTACAGTTGAGGACACCAAATTGCTGAGAAGTTACATCACTCAGCCAAGAACTGCAGCAGGTCACTGGCTTTATTTCCATGGGAGCTCAGCCTAATACTCGGTCACCAGCACTCCCAGACAAGAAGGGTCCTGGTTAAACTGAACATGCATGGGGTTTCAAACTTGTTGCTCCCAGCAGCAGGAGCTACCTGGCTTTGGGGAACCTCTCCTGTGCTGTGCTTGGCTCAGTGTCAGGATGGTGCAGAGAAATGAGAGGCTGTGACCAAGCCAGTGTCACAGTGACTCTGCAAATGGACCCTTAGCTCTCAGACAAGCTCCAGGCTTGTCTGCACCAAATCAGCTCCCACACAGACAGATTCATGAGGCATTTTGCTTAAAGAACTGGCAAGGGATGTTCTTATTGTTGAACGTGTGTTTCAGTTGGATAGAATCTGCTCAGCCTGTGGGGAATCTGTGCTGTGGCAAAGGCAAATCAGAACAGTAATTTTTAATTAATAATAATAATAATTTTAAAAAATGATATTTCAAGCCTAGTTTTTACTCTGCTTGGGGAGGAGCACTCTGCCCCTGGGGAGTTTTTAGGATGCTGAGCCATGACAGCAGTTGCTGCTTCCCTACTTGCTTCTCTTAAGCAATATATTGCTCTCCTAGGCAGGTGATGATGGAGGCAGAGCACCACCTTCTCTGACATAATCCAAAGCTCCATTCAGTCAGTGCAGGTTACAAAAGAACCCTCAAATTGGGATGCTGCTTCAGAGCTGGAGGACAAAGCCATTCAGCTGTCATTTGTGAGTCCCCAAGGGCCTTGGAGGAGCTCCAGGGGTCCAGCATAAGACACAGAAAACTGGGTGTGCTGGCAGGAGGATTGGATTAACTATGAGAGCAGTGCTGCTTGGAAATCTGTAGGCCCCACAAATCAAAATTCTCAAGAATGCAGCACTGAGGTCTGCTGCTGTAAGCTTTGTGAAGTAAAGACAAATCACTAGTCTCTAGGGACAACACTACATTTTGTATAAGGGAAAAATGTGACATTCATTTGTAACTTCCAGGTTTTTCCAATTCCCATTTGGTCACATTTCAAGGTTGTGCTTTCCAATTGCAGCTCTTTACTGTTGGGTTTTTTTTCCCCCCACAAAATATGAATTTTGTACTGATGAGGTCAATGATTGGAATCTTCTATTCAAGAAGCTTTTCTTCTCAGTCTCAGATGGCCACAGGCTGAGCAGCTACACAAGTCTGAAGGTCATCAGCATCCTGTGCCAACCATCAGAGTTTCTTACCAAAATCATTTTTCTGTGCCTGAGACCTCGTCCACCCCTGCATTAATCTAGTTGTGTGAAACCAAGGGGTAAAATGAAAATGGAATAGGAATGACAGGTCCTCAGAGCTGCTCTGACAGCACTTTATTTGGTGCCATAGTTGGTCTTGCTTTTATTGTTGTTGCTAAGAGGTGTTACCTTCTGGGGGTTGGAATAATTCACTATTTTGTAAACAGCTCTTTTGAAGGACAGAGCAGATGAGAAGAGAGCCCAGAGAAGAGGGTTGGAGTGGAGAAAAAGTGGGAATCCCAAATCTTCCCTTCTCACATGACTTGTCTTACACACATTACAGAGAAGTATGTCAAAAGCGTGTCTTCACAGGCAGCCACAGGTCAGTCTGCTGAGGGTGGGAACAATGAGAGTGGGACAGAGAGGGTGGGAAGTGGAAATAATCATTGTTTTTAGCTCAGATCAACATGTCCAAATTAAACCTTCACAGCTATCTTTCCTCATAACTTTTTCCACTTCCACTACCTGCAACTGTCCCTCTGGAATGAGTGGTGGAAACAGTCCTTGTGGGTCGTGAGAAAGAATCAGACCTCTAAACATGTTGTTATTCCTGTTTTCCAGCTCTTGGCACTCACAAAAACAGACGATTAAATACAGCAGGTAGCAGTCAACTGATCCAGCCATCCCAGCAGGTACAGGGAGTTCTCTGTGAGGAACAAAACTGCTGGAGTAGACATTTTCCCTATTGCATAGTCACTTGTTATGCTTTACAACCAAAGCAATGCAGATGCTGCAAAGAGACATCATCTTACTAGAACACCCTTTCCTGCATCTTCAGAGTTATTGCTGGACACTTTGTCTGCATTGCCCTCTAACAAACTGAGGAGCAAATCAGCATCTCTCATACTTTAAAAAGACAGTCTGGGGTTTGTTTTACCCATGTAATTATACAGGAGATAAGAGAATGGGCTTTGACTTTGATCCAGGTTGCTTGTCATGAATAACAAAAAATAAACATCAATAACCACGTAACACACATACACCCCTTATCTAGTACAGACAATTCTGAATTTATGATAGCCTCATCCCTTAAAAAAAAAAAAAAAAGGTTTCTGCCTTCCTGCAGCCCTCAGAGCTATGGGGTGTGTTAGACACAGACACCAAAGTTCATTTGCTTCTTATGCACCATCACTCCTCTCAGTGAGCTGCCTGGAATTCTCCTCAAGCATTTAGAGCCATGATGGCAGAATTAGTTTCAAAAGCACAAAGAGTAAAAACACATGGAACAGGCCACACTCACTGGAAGCTGTGGGAATAACTTGCTGAGGCCTTGCCATTCCCTGTGTGTGCTCCAGAAGAGTTCTGTGCATACGCCTGGTCAAAATAGGGGAACAGGAGAAGGTGAATGGCAGAAAGGAGCCCACATGGCCTGCCCTGGGGGTCTCTCAGGTGGTTCCAGGAGCCTAGTTTCCAGGAGGAAATTAGGTGAGAAGGGAAAATACAGCAGGGAATTATTACAGAAGGGGCTTTTTGCTGTCCCTGAATGGACAGGGCTTTTGGCTTATGGAGGAATGGGCCCCTTTGTTAGCTTTCCCCACTGTTCCTCATGATTTCATCAGTTGAGCAAGCTCCTTGGTTTCTGTTGGGAGAAGAGTTGCAGAAACTTATGTGGCCAGGCTGGGGAAAGGACTCATAGGTATCTCTTGGAGTAACATTCCATGGAGGAGTCTCTCAGACACAGAGATAAGAAAGTTTCAAAGCAAATCAATATGCAACTTACAAAGTACAGAAGACCTCCAGAAGTTACCCTCCATGACAGCCTTGGTCAATGAGTCTGGAGCAGGACAGGAGGCAGCACTGCTGCCAAACACAGCAGCAGAAGTCCAGGACAAGCACATAGAACACCAATCTCAGACTCTGGCAACAGCCCCCAGCTGACAATGACACGGGAAACAAGCCCCCAAGAGACAGAGCCTGCTGGAAGGATTACAAGCTTCCAAGCAGAAACAATACAGTCCATCATGTCTTCAATCCCACATCACTTTGGGGACACTCTGTGCCCCAACTTTGCTACCCACTGAGACACAAAACACCTCCTGGCCTGGCAGCTTTGGCTGATGTCCAGCAGGGCTAGTGGTGAAAATCAGCCTTCAGGAAATGCATGGCTATCCCACGAGGTTTTGCTTCTGAATGCTACCACTATTCTCAGAGAAGCCAAAGACATCACAATCTTTGTTGTATGTGTGGAGTCACTAGTTTGCAGTGGTTCCTACTGCAGCAGCATCAGGGCTCCTGGTCCAGCTGAGGTGACCCTGCTCAGACCCCTACGTACAGGTGCTTTATTGCAGTCATTGCTTTGCACTGCCTGAGTAGAAATTCAATGTCTGGCAGCCTTAGGAGATGAAAATCACTGTCACTCAGTAGTCCTCAGACAACACTACAGATACAACACCTGGGTTAGGCACCTCTGGCAGCCCTGGGGACAGCGAGGAGAACATAAAGCTGCCTGCAAAACCAGCGATGGTGCTGCTCAAATGCACATGCAATTGGGAATGGTCGCGCTATAAAGGGAGAGTTTAAAAACAGCCAGACATTTTTCCTTTGTTCTTTATTTGTTTCTGCCATGACACGAGGCAAAGAGCATTGCTCTACAGATGGTCAACCATGAAGCTGTGTAACAAAAGAGAAAAGCGGTTATCCTAAAACATCTGACTGGGATCCATCATGATTAATCAAGGGCCAGAAATAAAAGTGACCCCCACTGAACTGATAGGGGGAGCTGGGAGCTGATTCCTGAGCATGTCTAATATACCATATCAAAATGCTACCTGAAAATCCCTCACTGGAGTCAGCTAAATTATTCAGGGACCTCAGCCAACTCTTCAAGTATCATCTGCTTTATGAGGCTTGAGGACCCTAAGGCATGTACACTCTTGCTATTCACTGCAGTGGATTCAGACTGGCTCTCTGCTATCTATATTTATCACGATCCCCTCAGGAAGTGTTTTGGCAGGATTTTGTAATGAAAACCCTGCCCAGAGCACTCTTTGGCACGCAGCGAGCAGCCTTAAAATAGTGCAGTGACATACTGCAATAATTACTCATATTAACACTCTTCATTGTGCTGTGTGACGCTTTGTCCCCGTCGCCTGGCTCATCCCACCACTTGGCACGTGGTGGGACGGCAGGAAGGAGCTGACCTTTCCTAAAAGGCAAAGTTCAGCGCCAGGCCCGGCCCCGAGCCCCTGGAAACCCGGCAGCCGCGGCTGCGGTCCCATCCATCACGCCAGCAGAGAGCTGGCACCAACCCCCCTGCTCGCTTCCAGATCCAAAGTTCACAGGTGTTCAGGCAGGATATTTTGGCTCCTCTCTTGCCCGTCGGTGTTGTTTGAGGAGAATTAAAAAAAAAAAAAAAGCATAAAAGTCCAACCACACAGAATAATTTTGAGCCCACGCTATAAGAGCAGGCTGCTTACTTGCCATTTACATGCTGGCTTCCAGTCTAACCCATACATTCAGATTTTTATCCCCTTTGGAGTAAATCTTTGTGAACTGTGCTAACAGTGCATCTCATTTCACCTTAAATAGTAACCAAAAAAGTAGTTTTCAGTCAGAAGAGAGATGGGGAAGTGGGGACAGCTTTCCTTGGAGTCAATAAAGCCCTCAAAGTTTCAGTATTCTTGAGAAAAAGTTCACTGTTTAAAAGAAAAAACCCAACAACTACTTTAATTGCTTGAATTGTGCATCTTGAGCATCTGCAGTGTTTTTTCTGTTGATGACAAAATGAGCTTTGAAAAAACATTTGGTTACTCACGCCTATTTGCCTAAACTTGCTGGATTTCAAGAGCTCAATCTAAAACCCATCTAAGCCAGTATAAAGAGTCCCAAATACTTCAGAGTGCTTTGATTAAAACCTCACATCCTCTAGAACTGCTCAGCGTTCCCCACAGTCATGGTCCACATGTTTCAAGACGACACAGTCCTGTGATTTCAGAGGCCATGATCTCAGAACAAATATTGATGTAATTGCTTAATTATGGCTCCACAAGGAGAGAGAATAGTGCAGTCCTTCCAATATACTCTGATTCAGAGAAAGTTATGGCACAAAGCCTCCCTTTGGTCTTTATTTCCAGTGAGCGCACTGTCTACTTTTGGGGAAATTAGCACCTGATAGCGTCACTTCATTTGCTGGGACATGAATCGATGGGTGCCTAAAGACACCCCAACTACCCTTTTAGTGCATAGCAGCCCTTTTTACTTCCATAGTGTTAGCTCAGAAGATCCAAGCCCCTCCTGAAGTTTAGCCATGCCTGCTTAAGAAGTTACATCCATGCTGATATTTGCCCCCTTATGTAGGCTCAATGAATTCAAAGACACAGAGAGTTTTAGAGCTTTCACAAACAACAAACTGTGGCTGAGGGAACAACAGCAAGTGGAGTCAACACACAAGGCTATTTTTTTCATTAAGAAAACTCATTTAGGCCACATGAGCTAGTGAATGTATTCACAACCAGTTCTGTAACTATGATGCCATGGAAAAATGCTATTCCAAGAAAGCATCTGGCTAAATACAACAGACTCCTATTAAGTGAGCCTACACTTTTGTCAAACTGCAAGACGGCTTTCAGAATGTAACAAAGAACATTTTTTAAAGCTGCCTTTCTCTAGCTTGTCATCAAATCTACCCTGAAAGCACAGTGAGGCCATGAACTCAGTATCTGACTTTGTAACGGGATAGGTATCTGCCAAACGTATCCTCACCAGCTAACAATGCACTAGTCATATAGATTTTTTTTTTTCCATGCACCAGCCTTTATTAAAACTTTCTCAATTAATTCTGTGGTCTCCAGGACCTTCTGCCAAGGTCACCATTCATGGCTGAAAGGGCTGCTCACTGACTAATGAACAGTAACTTCTCTGGAGATTTTCTTGTGAGCCATAATCAAACACAATCTTCTGTTAATTGCCTACACATATTTGGTGCATTAACAAGAGGAGCTTTAAATACATACATATACATATATATATTTATATATAACCAAACACAACTGCAGAAGGAAAAGCTAAGATATTAGCACCATACGAGGATCCTGTTGATGACTTTTCTATCAAAGCCAGATCTGATTACTGACATGGGGACAATGTTTTATTTGGAATAAAGCCTTTGTTTCAGAAGACCACGTCTCAAATGCAGTGCTGGATGGCTACTCCTGTTCCTGCATAAATTTTTGCCTGTGAGAAGAGGTCAATAATAGGCTCTTGACCTAATTACTGCTCTAAATCTAGCTGTCTGCTGAAAATTCTCTTCTAGACATCTGATTTTGAACCAGACTGGGTTTGTTATTCAGAAAGGCTTCTGCTTTGATGTGCAACTCTCTAGGGCACAGCCTGTTTCACCACACTCAAGAGACTAAGAGGTCTAAGGAAGCGCTGTCAGGAGCAAGCAAGACCTCACCTAATCAAAATAACCCACTCACATAGCATCAAATAACATTATTATGTTATTTCAACTTGTGGAAATGCTGATATTTAAAATTGATCAGCTGGCTTGGCAGTTATCAGGCTGGCTCTCAGCCCTATCTCACCATGGCTGGACAGAACCTGATTAGTACTGCTGACCAGTCTGTCGCTAAGCTAAGCCTTAAGCAACCTCCCCTCCCAAAAACTTTGGATTTGCTTTGCAATCCCGAGGAACTGATACCTTCTGATGAAACACAGCACAGAGGAGGAGATGGCACTTAGAGCTCCAGGTACTGGCAGAGCTCAGCAGGAAACCAGGAGGCGTGAGGGATACACATCCTGGTCTTTTAAATGAGAGCACCTGCACAACTCTGAGCCTTCTGCTGCTGCTATCAGTCCTCTGCTCTTAAGGGCACTCATAAAAGAAGAGCATCTGGAGGCAGCATATTTTGGTTTTCAGATGCCTCAGGTGAGTCTACAGGCCATCCTTCTTATACCAAGCAGACAAGACCAGGCATCTTTACATGTCTCAGAACGTTGCTTCTTATCAAATGTGCAGCAGGGTAACCTCTAATTCCCCAGAGGAAAACCAGGGAGTGCAGAGATAGAGAACTATCAGAACCTACCGTGGACTTGAACATTTCCCTCCTCTTCACTTTTTCCCCTTTGAGACTTTTTCCCCTGGCATTCCTTTAGACTCCTGGACTGCCCAGAGTGTAATTTCAGTGGATGCTACAGTTTTGAAAGAAGGTTAGATCAGGGTCCTGGAGAAGAATAAAAGAGATCCCTAGATCTCTTCTCCTTGCTTACCCTTTATAGTCTTTCTGTAGGGTAAGCTAACAGGTTTTTCTAGGTATGCCACAATCCATATTACATTATTTTTCCATTGCTAGTTTCAAATTATACTGCTTCTCCCTCTAAGCTCATAAAGCTCTTTTTAAAAGCTCATAAAATTTCACCTGTGTACATTTATGGCTCTCAGGATATGAACTAAACTCAATTGATTTAGCTATATTTACCACTGCTGAACTTCACACTGCATTTTACCACACTACCTTTTCAGGAGGAATAAGTCACTTCCTCCTCCTTTCCTCTTTCTTAATTTTTCTAATGCAGCTACTGAATCAGAAGACTAATCAAAATTTTCCCCCATTTGTTTGTAAGCCACCAATACAATTCTGGCTTAACATGTAAATAAGTGTATCTACACTGACAGATTTAGCTCTGTACCTCTCCCCAAGGCCCTAAGTCTGTGGTAACCCATACCATGTATTCAGAGAATAGTATGGGTTGGAAGGGACCTTTTAGAAATCGTCTACTCCAACCCTCCTGCAATGAGCAGGGACATCTTCAACTAGATCAGGTTGCTCAGAGCCTTGTCCAACCTGGCCTTGAATGTTTCCACAGATGGGGCATCTACCACCTCTCTGTGCAACCTCTTCCTTGTTTGCTCAAAGTACTTCCTTCCAGAAAGAAAACCAAGCACAGCTGATGGTATTGTTTCCCTACATGTCCCATGAGGCAGGGGAATGCAGGTGTGGAAGGCCCCAGTTTTGGTACCTCCTCCAGGACCACCTTCCACTGACTACTGACCTCTCCTGAGCGTTCACACTTGATAACCCAGAGCATACAACACATACCATGAGCACCATGTAATGAAAGCATCAGCCTGTCTGGATACAGCACCCCCACAGACATGTATTCAAGCTTTATTTTGGGGGGGGGGGGGGAAAGAAAAAAAATAAACACACAGAAGATTAATAATGATGTGTCAAGGTCATGGCTTATGGCCCAGGAGAGATCTAAGCCAAGAGCTTTGCAGCATGGGACTCGGCCTCCAGCAGTACTGACACCAGCCACTGCATATGCATGTGGTCTGGGGACACCCTGCGGGGTGCTGCCTCCAGAAACAGACACAGGTAAACCCAATGAGAGAGTTTGAGGCTCCAAAAGCACCCAAAGCACCCAAATCCATGACAGCACCTTGCAGACCTCAGCTCCAAATCACAGAATCTGCTGTGTTGGGAGGGACCCACAAGGATCATTGAGTCCAGCCCCTGGCCCCACACAGCACCATTCAAAAGTCATACCATGTGCCTGAGAGCATTGCCCAAACACTTCTTCAGCTCTGTCACAACGTGGGGCTGTGACCACTGCCCAGGAGAGCCTGTTCCAGTGCCCAATGTTCAGTGCTTCAGTGGTCCAGCAAACTTAGGGCAGGTCTGTCTTGGTCCTGTCAAGGCTGGACAAAGAGGACAGCAGAAGACCAACAGTAACCATGCATCTAATACTGACAGAAATTAACCCCTGTAAAATAACATGGTAGCCAGGCATAAACTCACAACTGGAGGCAAAGTTTATCTAAAAACATTTGGGTTGCCATGATTCCTTTTCCCATTTTAGACAAGACTGTGAAAACAGTTTTGATCTCTAGCCCTTTATTTCCTTTATGGCCAGAACATGAAGGGAATCAACATTTCAGAACCTCCAAAATATTTTTATTTGCTCTCAGTATTTGCTTATAAAAATGATTGGAGTTTGTCAGAGGGAGCGGAAGAGCTGCATTATTTTTCAGTGCTTGGGGAAGGAATGAATTTGCACGGGATACAACAGGAACTGACTTTGACCTTTGCAATTTTGTGGTTCATTCTCTTTCTTGGTTTCATAGTAAATTGCTGCACAGGACTGGAAGGATGCTTAATTTCTCACAGACGTGTGACTCTGAAGCAAGGGTTCAGCCCTGGAAGCCTCATGCCTTATCAGTGGTCACCTCTGCACAGTGCTGACCTCCACAGAAGGAACAGGACCCCGCTCCCACATACACTTTGTAGGGTGCACAGCTGCCACAGCAGGAAGGCAGGGGCAGTGGCCGTGCAGAAGCACCCTACATGCTGGACAAGGGACCAAGAGGCACCTGGTCCTGAGAGGGAGGCATCAGGGCCTGGTTGCCACTGAAAGCAGAAAGCTGATTTACTTCACTTAAGTGTGTTGTACAGAATAAAGTCTCATGGAGGGAAAGAAAAAAATCTCACCAACATGAACTTTGGCTTTTTCTTTTCCCAAGAGACAAGAAAATTCCATACTTGTCCTGTCCAGAGAGATCTTAAACAAGGATTTGGCTGAAATCAAGACTCCAGATATGAATATCCTTGAAATTTAGGAAAGGACCTCTTCTCTTAAGATGGGCCATCTTAAAAACCTCTCTATAATGGCCAAACTCAAGTCTTAAGATTCCAAGAAGAAATGAATTTAAGAATATTTCATCCAGATGCAGATTTTCATTTTCTAGGTTTTGACTGTGGGAAATTATTGACACGACACACCGGATCTCAAAACTCACGGCTTTCCTGCAGTATCACGAGCCCTGAGACACCTTGATATGGAGACTGTGACCCAGGAGCCACACCCAGAGCTGGGTGAGTTTCCCTAGAGGAACTCCATCCTGTGTGCCCCCAAAAGGCAGCAAGGGGCTACCTGCAGTCCTTGCTGACAGACACATGCGCTCTCTCGGTACACCAGGCCAGCTGGAGGGGAACCAAGCTAACTGTGGCTAAGTGGCTTTCTGCCTGGGCTGGCTCATGTCCTCCCAGTTTGGGGCACTGACAGTGCAAATGCAGCTGCCTGCAAGACATTCTGTAGGCAGAGAAGGCAAGAGGCAGACACAGAGTGCTGCATCAGTGTCAGTCTGGTAGAAAGCACCTGGAAATCCCTGGAAAGAGCTTCTTTGAAGAGTTAGATTCTTCACCCTGTTCTCCTTGTCATGCCAATATGTCCTTTGCTAGCTGTTTTCAGGCTGGAGACAGGTAAACAAATAACCATGTACTCTCTGAAGTAAGTAATGTTGCTTACACTAAAAATAAAAAAGTTACATATTTGTCTCTTTCTCCATTTTTAAAATGGCCCAAATTAAAAATAAATAAATTTTCTCCTTTTGGTGGAAACTTACTTGACATATTTGGGTTAATAAGTCCAATTGATAGATGACTTTTCACTCATGGTCCCATTTTCTAATCACATCCTTGTCTCACATCCACCCTGACTGAAGACTGATGAGAGCCTCTAATAGCCACTGCAGCCACCTTGCCCCTGCCCACACCTGGCACCGCACCAGGTGCTGCAGTCACTGGGGAGGGGACTCTGGGTACTCCCTCTGTGGGGCAGGCACAGCTCAAAACACACCTGAAAGCAGCACTTGCTGGACATTTTCCCCCTAGCAATCACCTTGTTTTCTCAGAGCAGTGGAGGGAAACCCACAGCAATACTTTGCTAAGAAGGGTGGGTTTGGAGCAGTATCTCCTGTGGAGCGTGGTCTCCATGGGATGGATGAAGAGCACTCCAGAACCACTGCTGGCCTTGAGCTGGAAACCAGCCCCAAGGCTGGCTGACTGTGAAGGGTGCAGGGGCAGCTTGGGGAAAGGAGGAAAGTGTGCAGGTTGTCCTCAGTTTCTCTGCACCTGTGGGTGAAACATGTGTGGTGACGGAGCCATCGCGGCAGGAGTGCCAGAAAACAAGGACCCAACTCATAGCCACTGCCTTGATAAGCAGCCCAAAGAGCAGCCAAGTCTGTCCCTGGTAAATGCTCTCCCTTCGTGGCTGCTGTGATGGATGATCTCTGGAAGCAGGGTGGGCTTTTGGTGCCTGGAAACTTCTGCAGGCGCTCCGCTTGCTCCATCGCCTTTCCTGTAGGTGCCTGTTAGGGCAACACAGCTCCTCACCTGCCCAGCCTGCTGCCCTGGGCACAGTTTCACACAGGGTTCCCATGTCATCAGGGCCTTGTTATCCAAGAGAAGAAGCTGGTATCACTGGGAAAAATCTGGGTTTTGTGGTAACTGAGCTGTGCTTTGTTAGAGGCCATCTAGCAGTGCAAAACATGAGTGAGAAAGTGCAGGGAGGTGCCACTGTTCCAGGGCAATGCCGCTCTGAGCGATGATTTGGTCACTGAAAGATGCAGGCAAAGATGCAAAACTGGACCGAGCTGCTGGCTCTGGTCATGGGCTGAGAGACACCAGCATTTCCCAGGACAAGGCTAGCATGATGTCCTATAGCCAAGGGGAACTGCCCCTCCATGATCTCTTTTCTTAAGATCTGTATGCAGAAACACCTTCACGCAGCAGCTTGAGAGTCATAGCTGCAGGAGACCCATCTGAATCCTGCAGGTGTCTGATTCTTGCAGAATTTTTTCTGCTTCCAGTGCTCTTTGCATCAGAGGAAGAGGCTTTCCATTTCAAGCAACTCATTATTTAACCCACCTTGTTAAATCTGCTCTAGCATCAGAGTGGGAGTTAAAGGATGCCCACTCCCAAAAGCAGTACTGGTGACTGTACTTCCTAAATATATTTTATTTGATTGCTTTTGTTTCACTTCCCCTTCCATGCTTCCTGCTCAGTCCCAAACAGGGAATTGCAACACCTGCCCAAGAGCACACTCTGAGACAGGGGAGCTCCCTCTCTGAGAGGCAGGGCTGTCCTTCTGCAGTCATTTGATAAGCAATGTTGTGAGAGGTAAACATTTGTTTAACTTTTTCATAAAAGAGCTTGACAGAAGAAAGCAGGGACTTTTCTTCAGCCTTACTGAAAAAGAGGCCCGCCTAAAAGAAAATTCAGTGTAGCCAAACTCAAATATGCACATAAAATTTAAACCCAAATCTGGACTGTATTTTTTCTAAATGGTTTCTATCTTTTCACTCAGCTGAACCAAGCTCACCAGCCTCAAAACTCAGTTTCCAACTGATGCCTTGGACCCAGCTCCCTTAGGAGAGCAGCTTTCTGTGCAGGAAGAGACACAGTGCTGAGCACAAGCATGGGTGGAGATGGAGAATTCTGAAACATGGCTATGCTTCAGTTCCTCTCCTGTACCAAAACATTTGGGCCTCTACCCCTTTCCATTTCAATTTTCCAACACCACTTCCCCTTCTCAAATGAGGACATCAAATACTCATGAGAGTCTCTTTAAAAACCTGTATACCTAAGTCTGGTGCTTGGGGTTGTCTCATTTTGGGTACCCACAGGGAGGTTTCAAAGGGGCCTGGGTTGCCCTAATGCCAGGCCCAATACTAACCAGGCCATCTAATATATTTAGGGCTGAAATTATGAAAGACCTTAAGTTCCTAAAAAAAAAAAAAAAATTAAAAAAAAAATTTTAAAAAAAAAATTAATCATAAGCACCCCCTGAAAACTGAGACGGGTTATGTCATCTATGGTGAAGGTCCAGAATATCCAGTCTGTTTCCTCATGTGAAATCAGAGTAGAAAACAAAGATGCACCCAACAACTTCCTGCAAGCAAATGCTGATTTTTTTAAGGCGATTTGGAGTGAAGAACAATATTAAACTCTCACACCTCAGCCCTTTGCAGAAAAAATATTTGCAGAAGTACCTGAATTGTTTATCCCAGTTCAGTTCCCATCTCCTTTTCCCTTGCAGTGAAGGGAAAAGTGACATTTTACCTGTCAGACTGCAGAGACCGTGTGACAACATGACAAACAGTTGAGCTGCAAAGTGCTAAGACAGCTATTGCTGAGGAGCTGCAGCTGGACCTTTGCCCTCTTTGGTTTGGACAGCATTTACAACACTTCCAGTTCCATCTTCTAGTGAAACCAGTCTGCTTAAATTGTCCTCCAGCAAGAACCCACAGCACCATGCCTAACAGGCAGCTGAAGCTAAAGTGCTAAGCTAAAACCAAGCAGAACAGAAAAAGCTCACAAAAAAAAAAAGAAGTACAGGCACTCTCAGTGATACAACTACAAATCTCTCTACTGCATTTTTCCTGTATCACCTTTACTGGTAATTCCTAATTATCCTTATCTTTACCATCTAATTGCAAATGCAACGAGGCACATTTTCCTTATTTTAGTCCATCCTTCACAAGTCTCTTTTCTGCCAGAACTGATGGCTGCAGGCTGGGGAAAGGGGCTGTGGGAGGGAACAATGGCCCACCTTGCTGCTTCCCACTTCTCCAAGGTCATCCCGCGCACCAGTGGAGCAGCACCACGCTGCTGCTGTCCTGCTGCTCACATTTGAGAGCTGTTGCCATGGCACCAAGGGACAAATCACTTCTTGACTGTGCCCTGCAAATCTCTCCCAGCAGAGCTGGGGCCTGGACCTGCAACCTTGGCTATTTTTAGCCACGTGCTGTATAATGCAGAAGTTGATGACCATCTGCACATCTCCATTAGTCAGCTGTTTCCAGGTGCTCAGTGAAAGGAACAGATAGCCACAGACAGGGGGGAGGCTGAGATCAAGTGCTGAGCAAGGGCAGCTGCTTGCAGTGCCTTTTGGTGGAGAACCCTGTCTCAGTTTCACTTGAAATCCATCACAATGGAACTTGATGGAAAGAGACTTTTGTTCCCTGCAAGCTGGAGGGACACAGACCCCTCACCCTCCTTCCCCGAGGCACCCACACTGCCCAAGACATCCAGGCAGGATGATGGCTTCTCCCCTACACTCTCCCATCCCATGAGCTGCTCTCCAAGCACTCCTGGCACATGCAGCCCTGGCAGGGGTGGGCCAGGGCAGAAGGTCCAGAGGGCTGATTGATGTCCTCAGGGACTATGAGAGATGTTCCCAGCCTCCCCAGTTTTCCCTCCCTACAGGTGCCTGAAGCTAGCAGCACCCCTGGGGCAATTCATGTTGATCCAGCCAGCAATCAGGTGATAGCATAAACCCCTACAGGTGTCCAAAGCTGCAGGGAAGGTAATACTCCAATGGCACTCCAGATGCCATTAGAATGGTGTCACAAGTAGGTCTTTAAGAAGAATCAAAATGCACTGGAGATTTCCAGGAGAGGAGTGCTGTGTGATGAAGGCCAGGCTGCTCTGGAGGGGTCAGACAACTCCTGCCCAGCAGCCCAGCCCCACCTGACATGTGGTGCTAGCCTACTGAAGCTTATTAAAAATATTTCAGAATAGCAGGTTCTTTTTTTCACGTAACAGAATTAGAACAACATTACAGACTCACAACCATGCAAGGATACACTTGGGTTTTCTTTAGGTTTATTGAGGGCTAAGGGCAAATCTCCCAAATCCTGGATGCACCTGTCCAAACACAATGGAATACATTGACAGCCCACCAGGCAACCTGCATCCTAAATTCACTGGTTTAACCCAAGGTCAAGAACAGATTCTTCAGCAGCTGAGCCAGGGTCTGGGCTGGCAAACCCACGAGGCTTGGGGGTGCTCTGATTGAGAGGTGCACTGCAATGCACCAGGAAACCACTAACCAAACTCCAGCTGCAGGCTCAGAGCAGAGGGGCCGAGGTCTCAGGTCTGAGGTTGTCGCTCAGGTAGTTTTTTCTGCATCACCCTGAAAAAGTGATCACGCTGAGAAAGTGCAGGGAGGTGCTTTATCTCCCCATGTAGCAAGCAACAACCAGAGAGAAAAAAACAAAAAACTGAGGCTGGAGCTGCTGAGGCAGCCTATTTCCTCCAGTGCCTCCCAGCCGAAATACAGCAGGGTGGCACGCGGGCAGCCCAGAGACAGATGTGCTGCTCCTGCTCATCCTGTTCCTGCCCTGCTGAGGATGGCCAGCTTGCACAAAAAGCAAAGTAGCAGCTGGGCATGGTGCTTGCAAAATTCAGCACTGCTGTCCAGGTCCTTGTGCAGGGTCTGACACCGAGACGGGTTTGAGAGGAACCTTCACATGTGAGGAGTTGCACGGTCTCTGGTGTGTAAGGGTGCAATTCCACAGAAACCCAAGGAGCTGGCTTGATTCACACCAGCTGCAGAGCTGGTGACTGAGAAGCAGTGCTGCCTCACTCCACGTTTTTCTTGTTTTGTATAATGTCAGGGGGCAAATCAAGGCCATGTGAAGCTCTGCAGTAAATCACCCACTGTGATTTAGGAAATGTGTACAAACGCAGATGTTTGCAACCACACAAGAGACCAGCACCCCCTCTGAATGGAACAAAAACAACACACCACCAAACCTGAAATGAGCTGTGACAGATCAACCTGCTGCTAAAATGAGCAAGGATTTGTATCCTGGTGCCCAGACCTTCATGACACCTGCAGTATGCTTTGGTTTGGGTTGTTTTTTTTCCAGCCTAATGAGTGCTGTCCTTCTTCCCTGTCCTCAGACCAAACTAGAGGTGACAGGGTTAAACTGCTGAGCAGGGTGACAGCCATGCTAGGAGGTGGGAAGAGAGGAGTGGCTCAGTTTGAGCCCGGCAGGAATATCCTGGTTGGGGTCAGCAAGAACCTTTCACATAAATACCCCATCAGACCTTACCAACAACAGTGGTGGACTTCTGGATGTTGCAGAAGGATCACATCCAGAGCAGTGACATCCACCAGTGGGTTTCCCATCTGTGGCAGCTTCCCAGCATGTGACACATGCCAGGGTCACAATGCATGCTTTCCCCAGCCCTGATGACCCACAGCTGAATCAGTGACATGGGGAGGAGCAGCACCTTGGCCCCAGGGCCCCGGTGTCTCTACACGCAGTATCTCAGCCTGGCGTTCAACACGAACATCCTCGGCCATCTTTCCTGTTTTCCTGCTCAGAAAGGGACAACAAAAAATTGGACAACAGCCTTCACCCTTGCATACTAGAATTGTTTGTTTATCTTCTTGCTTCCTCTATAAAACATCTCATCCCAGCTGGGTCATAAGGAAAGGAAAAATAGCCATATATTTTTAGGATCTATCTGTGAAGAAGTGATGACCAGCTTTTCCATTTTGTCACCCAGACCATTTTGTTTCGGCAAAAGACCCCACAAAGCAAGGGGCCATCGTGGCAGCCAGGATTCCCCCCTGGCCCCAGCATCTGACAGCCCCAGCCCTGCCTGGTGGCATCACACTTGTGCCACCTCCAAAAAGTGAGGCAGCACAGGAACCTCAGAGTGAGTTGCAGCCATAGATGGGACCCATAACCTGCCAAAGGTTTTGGACATAGGGGCATCTAAGACCTGCCCGTGACAAAAAAAAAAAAAAACCAGTGGGTTTTTTTCATTTTCTCTTCCTTACTGCAGCATTCTTGACCACACAACAGAGATGCCCCCACATCAGAGTGCCACAGCCCATGAGAGGCAAGTGCTTGGTGCCACAAGCAAGCGCCTGCTCATTAAGACACCCAAGTTAACAATGCAAATCCACAGCCTAAATATAGCGTGTGACAGAAAGTCCCAGTATGAATTCATCAACACAGCACCTCAGGGGACTGTCAGAGGCAGGAGCAGCCCAGCCACAAAGGTATGGAAGAGGAAACACAGCAGCTTTTGGCCATGTGGCTCCCCTGGGGCCCAGGGCTTGCATGCACCACGAAGTAACCTCAGTGCTACCATGAAGTCTCTGGCAAGGCACAAAGAAAGCAAAGATGCCACAAAAGCCAAACCTCCTTCTTCTCCTCCATCACCTCAACCAGTGGCAGCATCAGGGAAGAAATTAGGGGTGGGTTTCAAAAGCCCCTGGTGAGTCAGGAGCACAAGTTCTGCTGCCTGTGAAACATTAAATAGTGGATAGGACTAACTTCTCCTTCAGAAAGATAGGAAAAAGATTGCTAGGTCACAGATTCTTCTCGACCTAATCTGTTCCACTAAGCCTCCCAGTAAAGTGCAGAGATAGCCCACAAAGCTTCTTTTTGGCAGCAGTCTCTTTTCTCATGTTCCTGGATGAGGTAGTGTAGGTGCAGAGGGGTGAAGAGATTTGTTTTTACTTGCATGGAGTATCACAGGAAATTCTGCCTGCTGGTCCTTAATCATAACTCTATCAGCAATCATGCAGACTCCTCATACAGCTTTCTCCTTAGCTCTAGGGACTCTCCATCCTGTGGTTTTCCCAAGTCTGTCTCACACTCCCTGGTACTTCCTGACGAGGCCTTTAATAAAGGTGTTTTATCTTTTCCATGCTTCAGGGCAGGTCTCGGGTGCTCATTTTGCCCCAGCCCTTTCCTACTTTTCACAGCACTGATTCATAGGAACATCCCAGATTTCACATGAATCATTCCCTTTTCAGCTTGTGTTCCCAACGATAATATTTTTGTGGAGTAGTTTTATTCTGTTAGCTCACAAAAAGCTCCATTACTCAAGCCTTTCCCAGATTATCCAGCGGGTTTCTCTAAGGAAGTTTTTTCCACAGTGCTGCCTTATAATAAATCCCTTTCCTCTCTAAAATGCAGGGGTGGAAGGATGCAGAGGAAATGAGTCTACCAGCAAATGGATGGACTTGTGCAGCTGTTTCCCAACAATTTACACTCAGTAATTAGTATTTCTGAGGGCATGCACGGATAAGAGAGAAAAATAAAGCCTATAAAAATGTGTTTCTTTATGCCTATACGTATCTGGGTGCAGTGCAGGGAAAAGCACTCGTCTTCACGGTCCTGTACACATATATACACACAGGTGGTATCTGCCACAGCCCTGCCCAGCCTCCCTGCTGCTCCCAGGCTCACCTGCTCCAGCGTGTGCACTGACAGAATTACACAGGTTATCATCCCCCACAGGTTTCTTTCATAGCCCCTAAGCCAGGCGTGGGGGAAACCAAGGAGAATCACATCAGTTTGTACCTCCCAAAGTAGGGGCATCCCACTGCAGCTGTGCAAGGAGCTGGGGAAAAGGGCAGTCATCCTCCACTACTTAAAAGAAACCCCAACATCCCAAACAAACAAACAAAAGATTATGCAAAATCAAAACCAACACCACCACCCCCCACCCCCCCCATGCTCAGAAATATTTACTACTCTTAAATTTTCCATTCTGGATCTTGGCCAGGAAGTAAATATCTTGTTCTGGAAAAACTGAGCAATTTCTGCACGTGTAGGGGAAGTATTACACTTTCCCCATTTCCAAAGTGCAAATTGTGAAAGAGCCACTCTTACATGTCTTTAAACTGATTATGAGTTTAATAGAAAATAAAGAAAGAAATAGAAAAAGCAAGAGATACTGCTATCTGTACACTTCAGTGCCTGGTGAAGTTATGGAGAAGATTATTCTGGAAGGTACTGAAAAACTCCTGAAGGACAACACAGTCATCAATAACAGCCAGGACAGCTTCAGGAGGGAAGCCCTTGGCCCTGTGCCCTTCAACATCTTCATAAATGACTTGGATAAAGGACTGGAAGAGATACTGAGCAAGTTCACAGATGATACATAACTGGGAGGAGCTGTTGACTCCTTTGAAGGCAGGAGAGACCTCAACAAATCAGAGGGCTGGGCAATCACCAACCATATGAAGTTCAACGTGGGAAAAGTGCTGGATTCTGCACCAGGGATGGTGCAGCCCTGGATGTACAGACAGACTGGGGAATGCTGGAAAACAATGCCATGGAAAGGGACCTGGGGATCCTGGTCAATGGCGAGCTGAACATGGGTCAGCAGTGCACCGGCAGCCAGGAGGGACAGCCCTCTCCTGGGGGCATCAGGCACAGCATGGCCAGCCAGGCAAGGGAGGGGATTGTCCTGCTCTGCTATGCACTGGGGCAGCCTCACCTCCAGTGCTGGGGGCAGTTTTGGGTGCCACAATATAAGAAAGACATTAAATTATTAGAAAGTGTCCAAAGAGGGCAATGAGGATGATGAAGGGCCTTGAGGGGAAGCTGTATGGGGAGTGGCTGAGGTCACTTGGTGTGTTCCTCAGGAGGAGGCTGAGGGAAGACCTCACTGCAGTTACAACTTCCTTGTGAGGGGCAGAGGAAGGGCAGGCACTGATCTCTTCTCTGTGATGACCAGGGACAGGACCTGAGGGAATGGCCTGAAGTTGTTCCAGGGAGGTTTGTGTTGGAGATTAGGAAAAGGTTTTTCACCCAGCGGATGGTTGGGCAGTGGAACAGGATCCCCAGGGAAGTGGTTGCAGCACCAGCCTGACAAAGTTCAAGAAGCATTAGGACAACAATCTCGGACACATGGAGTGACTCTTGGGCTGTCCTGTGCAGGGCCAGGAACTCAACTTGATGATCCTTGTGTGTCCCTTCCAACTTGACTTATTATATGAAGTCAGGAGCGAGTCCTTCATGTCTCTTTAGGTACAACATCTTTTCATGGCCTTTAAAGAGCAGCTCTGGAGAGCAGTGGGCACTGCTGCCATGGCTTGCAGGCCATCTCTCCCTGCTGCTGGCTGTAGGGGACAGCTGCCTGTCCACCCAGAGGTCCCAGACACATCACAGACCTACCCTTAGCTCATAAGGGCAGAGAAGCAAATCCAAGCTCCCAGCACAGTGCTATAGCAAAGGGGTAAACGAGCTCCTAGTGTGTTAGTGATGGGGTACAGAGGGAAAGCAGGGCTTGCTTTTACCCAGCCCATGCTGATGGCACTGGGTGCTGAGGTCTGGGATTTGGAAAGGGCACTGAAAAGGTGGGAATAGCCCAGAGAAAGGAAGGAAGAATCCCAAAGGGCACAGGTGATCCTGGGAGGTGGTTTAATTACAGCTCATCTGCTTTCATGGAGACACCAACAGGACTCTAATCCAGCACAGAAATGTGGTAGACTAAACACAAGAAAACCAGTCACTGTGGCTAAAGGACAGATCATGGGACTGATGTTCCTCAGTGCCTTTAACATGTTGGGAAGGAGCACTGAATTTATCTAGGTAGCAGACACCTGCAGCTTTGCTGTTCAAGCTCCCTGGATCATAGGCAGGCCAGGCTGCGTGGCCAGGCTGTGCTCAGGACACCAGACCCAGCAAAGAGTCTCCTGCAGAGCCAAGTCTGCTCCTCTTCAGCAGCACTGATGGGGAAGGTGCTCAGAGGCTGAACCAGAACATGTAAAATACAGCAGGGCCTTTGGGGAGCACAAAGGGCAAAAGGAAAAAAGAAAGGAACCACCAAACGCTAAAAAATAACTTCCCTCCCTCACACAGAAATTCAGACTGCTGAATACCAGATTTTCAGCGTTTCTGTTTCTCACTATGTACTGCCTTGTCATTTGTAGCAGTCAGTGTCTCTAAGGAGAGACATCTCTGCCATGTGCAGGCAGCAGAGAGCCTGTGCCCACCTGCCAGAGGGCCTTCTGCTGGGCACCCCTCCACCTTTGTGAACCCTCTCCAGCCCCAGGTCAAACAGAACACATTCCCCGAATCCCTGCAGAAATGAGGGGCTCTGAGCAGTTTGCGCAACACACAGCAGCATCCTCCAGACCCACACCTCCTCCAGTCGAGCCACTCCCTCTCCTAGCTGGGCAACCTCCTTGCAGATCCCTCAGATGAGTAAGGATTTTGCCAGAGGATGAAGCAAAGCCCTCTGCATCCTCCCTGCTTCCCCTCTGCAGGGTGCCCCTGTGCTGAGAGCACCTCACCAGCACAGCCAAACTCCGACCCACGGGCACTGAGGAGAGCCCACGTAAAAGGTTTCCCATAAAACATCCTCTCCTGCTGAGCTAGCCCAGCTCCTTCTATGGGAACTCTTGTCTTAGGAAACCTCCCTCCATGTTTTCAGTTGAGACTTGCTGGTGCCTCTTTTATACCCCTTTTTTTTTTTCCCCTTTTCCTCACCCTTTCCAAATACTTGGTTTTATGAGCTTCTTGTTGAGATCATAAAATACTGGGTCAGAGGACTATAAATTCATAAAGAGGTACTCTTTGAAGGGAGTTTTTTGTTCCTTACTATTAAAATGATAACAATAATATTTTTTTTTTAAATCCCCATCCCTCCCTCTCTTGCAAACACCCTCCTGTTTTGCAGCACAACATCTAAATAAGGATCTGGGCCCTTACACATCATTTTGCCTCTTAGATTTAGCCAGAGCAGGGTTTTGCAGCCTGAGAACCACAGATAGAGGTGGGCAGCAGCCAGCCCTGATATCAGAATTTTGGGCCCAAGGAAAACAATTTCTTTTGGAGTTTTGCAGAGATAATAGTTACCTGTTCATGCTAGGTCCAGCTTCTTCCACGGTTATAGTAGGAAGCATAGGGCAGTCAGCCAGAGCTGAGGATGCCTTCCTTCATCTTTTCGTCAGGAAGCCTAAAATGCTTCATGGGTAGATCAGCACCAGGCTGCTAGAAGATGTTAAAAAGCCCAGCTCTTTTCCCTCCTCACACATGGTGATAACATCATGTGTCCCCCCAGAGACACACCTGAGATGTAACCCAGTGCTACAACTGCCCTACATCCATTGCAGGACAGCCTGGGGTGCCCTGCACCTTTCAGGAGCACCATTGATTTTGCAGGTGGGGAAACTGAGGCTGTGAGACCTGTTCTGCTCCCCTCACTGCCCTGCTCCAGGCTCAGTCTGCCCTCACTCCCTGGTGGGTTGGTGCCAATTGAATCATGTCCTGCCTGTGGCAAAGGAAGAGCTAAGGGGGCACAACTGACTCTCTAAAAGAGGAACACTCTGCTGAAATTTGGGGCACTATTAGCTAACTCTTGCAGCCTTTATTCAATCGAGCCTTCAGCTGAGAGGCATTCCCAACACGCAGCCTTAATTGGCTTATTTAAGATCAGCTAGGCCAGCTGCCCGGGCCAGCTGAGTCAGCGAGGGAGCACAGGGGGCTTTCCCCCACCTCTGTGAAGAGAGAGAGTCCCAGCCACTCCTGGGGCTCTGCAAGCCTTGACTTGGCTCCAGATTAACCCCAAACTCCACCAACAGCATGGGAGTTGTGGCTGCTTCCATAAGGTGCCTGGTAGCTGCTGTAGGCTTTGGCTCACACAGGACAGCAGGACATGGGGTGCCTGACTGCCAGCCCCCTGCCCTTGGACATCTTCCTGGCCTCTTCCTGTACACAGGTTAAAGAAGGGATTTGCAAGAAGCAGGACTGAGGGTAACATTTCTGCAAGGCAGATCGCCTGGTCCCCCATTATCACTGCTTTTAAAAACAACAATTGTGCACAGGGAGGAGGAGGAGGAGGTCACATGAAGGATGCCTGAAATTCTTTCCAAACCACAGCCATTTCTGACCCATCAGAAATTTCCCCACTTACTCTGGCCTGTGAACTCTGGAAAATGCAATTAAAAGAGAAAAAGCAGAGGCCTGAAACCTCTGATTCAGGCGGGCTCCCTGACATTCATTAATGAGGCCAGCCTTACACGGTGCTGATTCAATAGGAGCGACTGTCTGCTTCCAGCTCCGGTTCATCAAAAGTTCATCGCTTCTCCCTTCCAACAGAAACCCGCCTGAAATTTGTCCTGCCTTCACAGAAGTCTAGGGAGCACCTCTTTTAATGGTTTAATGTGACTGAAATTGGCATTTTCTGGGTTGACAGTGGAGATGAGCAGCCCTTTATATGCACATACTTATACATATCCACTGTAACTTCCCCTGTATAGCATCTTCTTTCTATATCTGGATGCACCACCCAGAGCCTGGCGAGGTGACAGCAGGCAACTGTGGCTCCCACCCCAGCAGGAGCTAGCTTTTCAGGGAGGGCACAGGGCAACCTGCCAGTGTCACCAGAGCTGAGCCAGCAACTTCTGGGCACGTTGTCCGCCTGCCCTCCACCCACGTGCCCGAAAGCAGATCCTGACACCACCTCTCTGATTTGTTATTTGATATTTGGTTCCTACCCCGGACTCACACAGCTGCAGACACGTGGCCACCTCTGAAATGGTTGGTTTTAACTGTGGAGCTCATTTCCAGCAGTAGCAGTGGAGGAAAGCAGTGGCAAAAGGAGATGGAGAGGGATGAATGGCTCCAGTATGTTTGGAGATAGACCTGGGCTGATGATGGGTCGGGGCAAGAGGAGGGAGAGGAGGATAAATGGCTTTAGCATGTTCGAAGGTAATCCCCAATTAATAGTTAAAATTTTATAAAATTAAACTAAGCTCTTGTGCTCAAACAGAGGGGCTACAGTCTTGGGAATAGGTGGGTTTTATTGAGAGCAGTCCACCCATTCCAGGTGGACTGAACCATCTTTCCCCAGTAAATCTGCCCTCTACCTGCTGGCTCCCTGTGACATCCCAGGCCTCTCTGTGGCCCGAGAGGCTCCCACTGCTGCTGCAGGTCACGCTGTACAAAGCTCAGCACTTGATCCCTGAGGTAACTTTATCCCCCTCTGTTTAATACCATTAAGCAAAACTACCTGCGTGGGGCCACCTGTGTAACCAGAGAACTTCCTGTGGCCACGTGCCAGGGTGTCTCCTTCCAGCCTGGACCCACTGCCAGGGCAGGAGGGGCATGGTCTCAGGAATGATCCAGGGCAGTGGGTTGCTCCAGCTGCTGGTGAGGTGAGAGGAGTCCCACCTGCCCTGCTCCGGGTTGGCAAAGGGCATCGACGATGCAGGGGGTTGCGCACCTCTCCCCGAATCCATGGAATGACTCCCTGGCCTGCCTGGCACTGTGAGCATGGGAGGGATGACTTTTCCAGCAATCAGTCAGACTTGATTTTTGCGGGCAGAGTCCACATGGAAGAGCCAGGTGATTCCTGCCCACGTGCCAGTGCTCAGGAGAGCGCCCGGCCGTGCCACCGTGCTCTTCGCACCGCGGGCTTGGCAGCTCCTCCCTGAGCAGCCTGAAATGGATCCCTGCAGACGAGAGGCATTTCACTGCTTTCAGTTGGGAATAATAGAGATGAGATAGCAGAGCATGGTTGGGATGAGGCCCCATGCCTCAGCCCTGGCGCTTGGTTTCCACAACACAGAAATGCCGAAGCCTGACAACTATAATCAACAGCAATATTGCTTCCTTCAAGATTTGGTCCAGTGCAAGGCTAAAGTTTTGTGGGAATAATTTATTTTCAATTCTCCCACCATACCAAAATTATAGAGCTTTTGAAAACCACCCATCCCCCCAAAATAAAAAGAGTTGAACGTTTCCGTACTTCTCTCAAAGCACAGAATTAAAACTGTTATGGGTTTGAAAAACGGAAACTCACTCAACTTGGAGCCCACCAGCTGGTTTCTACCCCAAGTTCTCAGAGAAGTTTTTAAAAGGGGATTAAGCAACAACCTCTGTTTTGCAGATGGGGAAACAAATCAAATTTTGGATAATCACCTAAAAGCGAGTCAATCAAAGTTGGTAGCAACATTGGAAAAGCCATCCATGTCTCCTGACTTCTCCACAGGTTTGCTACCCAGTGACTAAACAAGCAAAAGAGATCTCAAACCAATCATAAGATTTCATGACAGAATGCAATAAACACAGGTGATATGCCAATTAAAAAGATACTGAGTTGTATCTTTTTACCACAATGTAAAGGTAAAGCAATTAATTTCTTCCATGGAGAGAAAAAAAATGGTTTTGAAGTCTGTGGCTTTGCAGGTAGATTCCTCCCCATGAGAAAAGGTGGGATGAAGGGCTTTTGCTCTGCATGGTAGGATAGTCTGGGGAGCAGAAGATGCCAATAGTGCTACCCAAAGATGCGTGGAGGAGGCTGAGTGGGCTAAAACACTGTGTCAAGGGTAGGGCTGAAGCTGGGGGAAGTTTTATTCTTAATTTTCCTGGAAAAGTGTTATATGGAAAAGTGTTGTGTTCATATTCCAGTTGCAGCTTTGTTGTGTTCATATTCCAGTTGCAGCTTTTTAGCTACAAGAAATCATTTTGACTCCCAGCCAAACAGAGAGCACATCACCTGTGGGGATGGGGAATTATAAAAATAGAGGGGAAAAGCTCATGGTGATTTTTTGGGATAGACATCCATCTGTAACCAGGGTTTTCAAACTCAGCTTGTGTCTTCCTCACCTCACAGCATTTCTCTGTGTAGTTCAGGTGTCTTAAAAAAAGATCCCCTGTATTGCAAGGAATGGTAGTGTGTATTTAAAAGTCATTTCTCACAAGCCACTGGAGGGCTGTTGGGGCAGGACTGGCTGGAAGGAAAACTAAAGACTCCCAGCTATCATCTCCAGGAGCTCAGGTTTTGGTTATTCAGGTCCCTTACGTGGAAAGTGACTTTCCAGAAGTACTTCACTCTTTCAATGTTTGGCATTGTCCCATAATTCAGGGCAGGTGTAGTTTACCATGGCTTCACAGGAAACATCACTCAACACACACGTCCCACAAGTGTGTAGTTGGCAAGCTGGTTTTTTTCGTAAAAAAACAAAGAGCAAGCCCAAACAATTCTATAACACGCAGTTATATTTTTATTTACACCAGCTTGGCTTGTTTTCTTTAAACACATTTCTGCCTACAGCCATAATTGGATTTACTGGGCCTAGCAGCTCAATGCCAATCATGTTTCCATGGAGAAAACAGTAGGTCCAGCTCATCCTGCCATGTACTCTTATCTCTAGCTCCCTTGGAGGCACTGCCTTTGTCACTGCTCAAGAAGCACCCTTGTACTCAGGACAGGAGTCCCAGGGAAACAATAATGAACAAGAAAAATAATCAGGAACATTGAGACACGGTGTGCTCACAGCATCCCAACAACCTCGGATGTGGGTTTGAGGCATCCCCTTTGCCTGCCCTGCCAGGAGCAGACAGACAAAGCTCCAGGAGGCAGGGCATCCTACAAAGCCCAGGCCTCCCTAGCTCTGCTTGAGCCCCTCTTTAGCACCAGAAGGTACCCTCTGCCATAGGAAAATCAGCCAGGGGTTCAAGGGCTTACAGGAACTGATGTCAGGGAGTTTACACTCCTCTCTCCTCAGTCTGGGCGCTCTTTCTCTCCCTGCTGTAGGGACTAGTGGAAAATGCTCATTGCAACCTCCACACCAGTAACACATCACTTCAGGCCCTTCTTGGAGTTCACTTTCGTGTGAACTCCAAGCAGCATCATATGAGTGAAGTTGCCCTTCATATTGGAGGTGGAGCTGCCAGAAAACCATGGCCAGGCCCACTCCCATCTTTCACACCTCATTGCTGATGAAACTGGGCTTTGGGAATCCTGGTGGGACCAGCTGGCATCCTCAGCCCGGTCTGCTCTGCACTGCTTCGGGAAGCTGACCTCATGCTCCTGAGTGGTACCCACAGATGGAGTGGGCTGGCAAAAGCAAGGCAGCCTTCTTAGGGCTGAGGGTGGCTCCCAGCTGTGCAGTGGCTGTTGCCAGTGGCCTCCCTCCTCCCTCACCTCCCAGCTTCCTCAGGTTACCTTGGCAAAATTTCTTCAGGTGCACCAATCTATAATCCATGGCTAGCATAGGTATCTATTGAGAACTGCTTATACCCCACTACTGCCCATGTTAGGCAGACCCCAAAAAAGCTCTTATAGGGAAGCTTAAGTGACTATAGCATGGTGGAATGAAAAACCACCCTCCTGCCGGTGTGACAGGGAGGGGATACAGTCCGCTGGGAGATTTGTCCAAAGCTATGGCACAGCAGTGGTCCCAAAGTTTTGGGCGTCCTGGACCCCACAGCCTCTCCTTTTACTGGCAGTCACTGCTTCCCAAGCCACCTTTGCTGCCTGGCTGTGCAGCCGCTGCTTCCCATGCCAGGCAAAGGGTGTAATCAATGGTAAGCAGGCTGCATTTTAATTACCCTTTATATAATGCAAACGTGACTGCATTAATAATCCTTGCAAGCCATGCGACCGACCGTCTTACACAACCTTTAATTACTCAGGGAGCTCAGCATTTTCCATTGTCGTACAATTTGCTTTATCTTCTATTATCTCACCGGGCTGCCAGGCCCTGCAATACAAAGGGAAACACTTTCTGCAATTTCTCCCAAGCCAGGCATCTCAAAGCTAAGTACCTGCTCCAAGACAATCATGTTTCCTCCCTTTATTTCCTCGGGAGCACAAAGCCAGAACATCACCCAAACACCTCGTTATTGCATATGCACAAGGTGGCCTCCCCTCCAAAAAATCCCCACCTTTGTGGTGAGAGAGTTATTCCCACACAACTATCTGTATTAAAACAATAAAAGATAAGGGTAATGAGTGCTTGACACATTGCATGAGGCCAGACCCAGCAGAGTGCTTAAGAAAGGGAGTAAAGCTCTTAAGCACATTTTCCCATTGACTGGAGCTTACCTTTTATTAAGCACTGAACAGAGTGTATGGGTGTTCACAGAAACGGGAATTAGGTTCTGACGTGACATCCTGGATCAACCAGATTTTTCCAGTGGCTTCAGCAGCAGTAGGAAAAATATTACTCATCAGCCCATACCAGAAGCTGTCCTCATTCATGGCAATTGGCATGCTAAAAAGACCTTTGGGGCACAAGAACCAGAGCCCTTATGTCCTCTTGCACTTCATACCACCAATAGCACCCAGGTGCCTCTCAAGTTTCTTTGTTCTCCAGGCCCCTGAGGGTCAGACTTGCTCTGTTTCATTCCCCCATCCCCAATGCAAAGTCACCATGGGTGACTCTGTGTCATCCTTTGCAAGTTGTTTCAGCACAACAGAGTTCCCTGGAGTCTGCTGCAAGCTGACAGGTCTGCTGAGATATTGGATATAATAAACTAATAAAGATTATAAAAATTAACATAATAATAAAATAAGGCATCATGGTTTTGCAAAGCATTCAAGTGGGCATCAAAACCCAATGGATCTTATTTATTTTGCAAATTCAGTGTTGAGAAGAATAAACAGGAAAAAACAATAAATAGATGTTCTTTCCTCACAAGGGGGGTCCTCTCAGTGCTGCCCAACCCATTGCTCAGGCTCCTGCTGCTCTGAATGTGGACTGAGATCCATACAGAGACCTCAAGGAAAACTGCATGGAAGAGAATCCAAATTCTTGGATGCACTGATAAAGGGACTTGAATTTCTTCCCTTAAAAGTCTCCTGCAACTGCTTTTTCACACATCTACCAGTGCCATTTAAAAAAGGCCCCAGCTAGCAAAATGGTTCTAGAACAGTTAAAATACTACTTCTCTGGGCCTGAGTCTGATACTGGTTTTCACTGGCACCAGATTTAATCAACACCATGCTGAAGTGTATCTGCAGAACTGTAACCAGACTAGAGGCTATAAATTAATAAATATTAAGAGACAAAAAAATTCAGAATTTAAAGCATTTGTGGATGTATCCCACCACCCTATCCCCGAAGCTTTTATGTACAATTAGTTCTCCTAAGGTTCCTATTGGGGATCATTTCATTAAATAATAGCCCAATGCTGAGTTACAGAGTGGAGTCTATAAAATATTATAGGGCATGTTAAATTAGGTGTGAATCTCAGCTAGGACAGCTGGGGAATAGGGATTTCTATTGTCTGGAAGGTCACACATCTATCTCCAAGGGACATGACAACAAGCACAGATATTCAGGAGCTACCCCACTGGCTCAGGCTGTCAGTCCTTTTCCTGCTCTACCTTCTCCTGTTCTCTTTCAAGGATGCAGAGAAGGAAACTCACTTCACAGCCCTCATGCCTGGCATGAGCAAGAAAGTCCAGATCTGGTGAGCTCTGCCTTCTCCTTGAATTAGCTTTAGGCATGAAAATGGTTTCCTGCTGCCATTAGCTTTTCCTGATACAGTAATTAATGTGCCTTCCTGCAGAAGGAATACCAATTGAAAGGTAAAGCCATTGCCTGGAGAGAGCCGGGCTTCCAAGGAAGTGCTAATTAGTCCTTATTTTGAGCAAACTGGTTAAAGCAAGTGAGCAGGTGTTGCTAGAAATTGGAAATAATCTGTACAAACATGTCCTTTCCTATGTGATAGCAGAGCTAATTACACCTCCTTGGGTCCCCACTCCATTTTACTTAATATCTCTCTGTCAAAAGTGTATTCCTGCTGCCTGGCACTGGCTGCCAGAACAAACACTTTAGCACTTGGTGTCAGGGGTGAATTAACTCCTTCTCCCATCATGGCTTGAGAGGAAGGATGTTGCTACCAACCCCACTTGCTCCAAGAACAGGGAAAACCTCTCCCATCTCCTTCCAGGCATGTGAGGCACCTGCAGGGCACCCTGCCCTGTGCCTCGCTGTCCCATTGCCAGCCAGTTTCAGGGTCACCTTGCTCAGTGTCAGCGTAGGAAGGGCTTAGGGATGGTTTTGTGCTCCGTCCCACTGCCGTGGCGCGCGATCAAAGCACCGCAACCTCCTGGGAAACCGGAATGTTCCCTGGGGAAAGGTGGTGATTGACATGCTGAGGAGGGATGGTGCTGTGGCAGCAGCAGAAGAAATCAGGAAGCCCATGAGTGTTTGTGTAAGATGTGAAGTGTGCAGGCTGTCTCAGACACAATGGCCTCATTGCACCGCTTCATCTCGGGCTGGGGGGAGATGTCCAAGCACATCTGCAAAGCTGGATCTGAGGAAAATGGGAAGCAATCACTCGGCACAAGCCAGCACAGGAGGGAAGCAGCCAGCTGTGGGTTGATTTCAACAAGAATTTCCTAAGCACCCTCCCAAACCAGAGGTGTCTCTGCGCTGTTTCGCAAGCGTCACGCAATCTTAACTCCTGGTTTGCACCACTTCCATAGGAAGAGACAGGCCAGGCACAGTCTGCACGGACACAGAGACACCTGTGAGTCACTGTGGAACCTGGAAGACCCTCACAGCCCCCTGGGCCTTGGTTTGCTTAGATGCATGGATGTGTTGGCAACGCCTGGGAAAGGAGTTGTTGGAGGGAAGGAGCACAAACACCACTGCTACGTTTGGGAGCAAGAGCCCATTTGTGGGTGCCTGCTGGGGCAGTGAGGTGTGTGCTCTTCCTGCAGGCAGAGGATACACCCAGCAGAGGCTCTGCCATGGCCATGGGCCTCCAGCTGCAGGATGAAGATGCACCTGCAGCCCAGGATTCCCTCCTGCCATGAGACACCCTGGCTATTCCACCTGGTAGATGTAGGATAATAAATGAGGACGGATGCAATACTGAGGTTGTGATAAATGAGCTGGGTGCAGACAGAACATGCTCCTGACAGCTGGCCTGGGACCTTTCAGCACAAAGGCGAGACACAAGCCCAGGCAGACCTCGGAGGTCCAAGGAAAGGGGGCTAATTCTCAATATATTGGTGGATAATGTGAGTTTTGCCTCTATTGTAGCTGCAGCTGCAGTGCAGGCTGAGCAGGGCAGAGCCCTCAGTAAAACACCGCAAACATCAGCCAGCTCAGGCAGCTTTTACAGAAAGCCCTTTCCCTACAGGCAGAACCTGTTCAGCATCCACTGCTGAGCCACCTTTTCAGCAGCAGCAGGAGCACTTTCCCCAGCCCTGGGCACTTAGAGCCAGGCCTGCAAGAATGGGAGCTGAGCCTGGGGGCTGGCAGCACAGCCCTGGTGGGAGCAGCAGCGGGATAGCCCCTTTCCAATGGGAGCAGAAGGGGTGTGAGGGGTGTGCTCCTCAGCAGCACAGCTGCCCCTGCAGTTGCTCCCAGCACTCCTTATCCCAGCAGCTGAGCATGGCCCAGCTGGACACGGTGGGGAAAGCAGGGACAGACCCCCTTTGTACAGTTGATTCCAGACATACTGTCCCTACACGTGCACCCTGAAAAGAGGACCTGTTCAGGCTCAGCTCATCAGAGCTGGGATCACACTGGGGATGAAGAGGCAAAATCATGGTGGAAGCTGGCATTTAATACACAGGAGTGAATTGCATTCCTATGGAAATGTTTGGGTCCTATTTTCTTCCCCTGCTCACCATTAACTGCTGCAGAGGTCCAAGAGGAATGTACATTATTGCTTGCAGAAGAAGATGGCCAGAACTGATCAGGATGGTGTCCTTCCCCACCCACAGGAGAAGCCACTTTCACACTCATTTTTTCCTAAAGCCACTGCTGACTCTTGACTCTGCACCCACTTGGAGCTATAAATTTCCTTATCAGAGGGACTGGCATGACCCTGAAATGATAAGGTCTGATTACTTGTACTGTTAACAAATAAGGCAGAATGATGGTGATGATCCCATCCTGAGATGAGGAGAAGAGATACAGAAGTAAAGTATTTCCCCACTGAAGTCTTAGAGCAGGAGCTAATGCTCCACTGCTCCATTGTCTCCCTTTCCAATCAGGGATATCCCTGTACTTGATTCCACAGAGGTGGGATGCAAGTGTCTGAGCAGAAATGTCTCTCTCTCTCTCAGCTGGCTTGTGTCCTAGAGAAATGTCCTTCCCTCAGTCTCGTAGGTCAAGTTAGTTTGATCTTTTCTTGTGGAACACACCTCCTTAGTGCAATGTTTGCCTTTCCCATAACATCACTATATAATGCTGACTCATGTCAAAATAAAGTTAAAGTATTATGCAGGAGGCTTAGAAATGTCCTCCCTGAGACCTGAGAGCTGGCTTCAGTCTGGAGATGGCTGCAGATCAGGCCTCTTCCAGCCATGATGCTGAATTTAAAAAGAAATCCTGTCGGTTACAATGAGAGCATACCTCGGATACCCCTTCCAGTTTCTGAGCCACTTAGGTCAAAGCTGCTAAAGCCAGATATGGGATCATTTTGTTTGAGTGAAAGCTGAGTTTCGTCATTCAGATGGCATCTGATGAGGAGGTTTTAAGCAAGAACACACATTTCATAGGGCTTCTAACAAGCTGCCTCCACTGGCAGGTACTTTAAAGTCCAGCACAAGGAGTGGTCACCATATATGACTCACTCCAGCCCCAAAGCCCTACTTTATCACCCACAGGTGAGGCACTGGCTGTTGCAGTGATGGAGAAGTGCTGCTGCCCAGGGTGACTTTCTGAGCACCCTGCCCTTGTAGAGTGGGACAGGGATGGGGAATATAAAACTGAATAAGCTCGGCTTAAGAGATGATGGGCACAGTATGGGCTCAGCAAAGCTTATGAGAAGTGTGGTTCCATGCAAATCCATGGCTGTAGCTCCTGGTGGTGTATGTGTGCATGATTCTGTGGGAAGCTTTCTGCTTACCAGCTCCTCTGCCCCTTAATCCTGCACCATCTCCTGCTTGCTGCATGGCTGTGGGATTTGCTGGCCCTCAGAGAAGAGTTGGGATCCAGTCTGGACTGGATTCGGGATTGACAAAGGAGAAGACCAAGGAGCAAATACATTACCTGTTGTGACTTCAGAGGCAGATAAAATATAAGCCCACCCCCCCACCCTTGCTCTAACAATGAGCCAGCTGAGAATTGTGCTTTTCTCCTGCAACAAAACCTCTTTCCTCTGCCATCTGACACTGCTTCAGTTTGCAAAGAAAGGCTGCTAATGTGCTCACCCGTTGACAGAGCAGACTTGAAGAATAGTTTATGGCACCTACTGTACTCTCAGCTCAGAGATGTAAAACAATTTTCACTGTAGCTGCTGTGCAGGGCTTGGCTAGTACAGCCATGTCCAGAAATATCCAGCAAGAAGAAAAAAAAGGAGCTATTAAAAACACTCACACACAAGCCAGGAAACATCTTATTATAGATCTTGGTTTGAAGAAGGGAAATTAAAAACCCATACCCACACTCAGCATATGCCCAGCTATATTTGTCTGATCCATTTATTATCTTAGCCAATGCAATTTCAGTGTTGCACTACTCCAGCCTTTCACGCTAAAAAAAACAACAACAGCCCAACGCACAAGATGCCATCACTGGCTTACAGCTGTGGCCTATCCTGTTTCTCTGAACATTTGCTGATTTGGCATTGCCACAATACGGAGGGAAGCGGAAGGTGGGGGCTGAGATCTGCCTGGAAGATGTGGGTCACAGTAAAGCAAGCTCTTCTTATATTTATGGAAGTGCTCCGTCAGAAGCGCAGCAATTTGTTTGTGCGCTGATCTTTAAAACTGTGGTGGAGAAGGCAGCACTTTGACTGGGATCCTTCACTAAAGATATACCTCATGCATGCGTTTCCCAGGCCGTGGAATTGCGAAGCCAAGCTCTGGCAAGAGCACGCTGTGCACAGAGTTAAATATGCAATGGAAAACATTACAGCTTGGTTAGTTATTGCTCCCATAGTGCAGAGACTGGAAATCGATGCTGCAAGTACTTTATGAAGCAGTGGGAAGCTCCTGGCGCTGGATTAAAGCAATGTGCATGTTCATGGGTTAGAGGGGAAGAAACACAGCCATGCTGTAGGCTGAGGTTCTCCAAAGCCACCTGCAGGTGTAGCCATGCCAAAATCACTGGTGAGCCCTCTGCCTCCACGGGAGAGGCACCACGGGATGCTCCACAGCGTTCCAGTGCAATGGTGCTGTACCCGTGCCCCTAATGCAGGTTTGCACCGACTCCTCCTGCACAGAACAGACACCAAAATATCACCAATTCAACAGGAGCTCAAGTGCTCTGTTGGCTGAAAGAGCCAAAATAGTTTGGGTGGCAAATTTTGTGTCCTTGATGCAGCAAACTTATACCAGGATCTGCAACACTCGCTTTTATTAATAGCCTAGATGTCCTGAGCGTTTTTCTTTTTCAGTTCTCATGAGTTATTTTCACTATACAGCCTCCCATGATCACCCAACTTTGGGAGCTGGTTGGACCAACTCGTGGGATAAATCCCCACAGATGGAAAAAACCCAACTCAACGCACACCCAGAGAAACAAGAGTGTTTCTATAAAAAGTTAGGAACATGTGCGTGGTACTGTGGGCACAAACAAGATTTGACATGTGTCTCTCTGCCTTTCCTCTGCTGAAAAAGGCTCATTTTGGTTCCTGGGGTTTTATGTAAAAGAGATACTGGTCATGCATCATGTGCCACTTCTGGTGTTACCTGTCCCCTGAGCAGCCCACAAGGTACTACTCAACAAGGGTAAGGGAATTACATTTCCGTGCTAGTTCTCCTGTTTGTAAAGCAGTGCTGGGGATCAAGTCTGCCTGCAACTTGCTTTTGCATGAAAATCTGCCCTCTTTTAATACTTTGAACATCCTAGGAAAGACTATTGTGCAGGGACAGAAAGTCCTCACAGACACAATGAGTGCCAGATGGGTGGAGAAAAGCCTTTGGGGCAAATGCTTCACTTAATTCCCACAGCCTGTCTAGGCAGAGATATCAGGTTGTACAGCTACAGCAGTGATGTGAAACACCTACAGCAACATCTTGGTCCTGTAAAAATCAATAGCAAAGCCCTGCTGAACCCTGGACTGATGCCGGGCCATGAAACAGTGAATTGTGCAGAAAATGCCAGAGTTAGGGAAAAGCTACCATGAGAAAAGGAATCAGTGCTCAGCAGGAGCTTTCAAAGGCCTTTAGGGTTTGTTTCCTCCAATAATGAGGTATCAAGGAAGCTTGTAGGATGGATTTAAGCCACTATGGTGGGACTTGAAGAAATCAAGATCTCCATGCAGATCCAACATGGACTACTGCGGGTACAGCAAAATGTGCACTGAGGTCTCTGGGGATTTTAACTCCTTAACTCACCGTGCAGGTAGTCCTGCACAACCACCAAATGCATGCCTGCAGACCATTTCCCCCTCCCACATTCAGGTCCTGTTCTGGATCGTGATCACTCAATGGGAATTCTGGATTTTGCTTTATGCACCTCCATGTGCCTTTTTATTGTGCGATACTCAGGCTCCACTCTGAAGACACTTCTATTCATATTCTCAGGGGTTTTGTTTGATCTTTGTCTGTATATTAACAGGATGAACACTAACAGCACAGGAAGACATTCCTCTTGCCTCCAACTCAGGTATTTGGACACAGACTTGCCAGCTGCCAAAGTCTTACTCAGTCCCTGGCTTGGACTTGCTTAAAGCATATAAAATCTTCTGGGGATTTCTCTGTAAAATCCATATGAGCATATGCAAACTAGTTTCCTGCCCTCCAAGGTTTGACACAGCATAACCCAGAGGTACCGGGCTGGCAAACAGACCAGGTCCCAACGTATTTCATAATTCTCAACAGTATGAGCAGTAGAGCTACTCTAGAAAAAGCTAGCCACATTTTTAACTGCGGAACAACTCTGCATTTTCACTCCCTCTATTTTCGGAATAGTCTGAATAGCTCTAAATAAAAGAATAAAAAAAATAGCTGGAGGTAGAATCTGCCAAGGTGAGATGTCTGAGGACAAGGCAAATGGGAAGCACATGATGGTCCCTGCATAGATCACAGCTCAGCCCTGCTGTAGGAGAGATAAGGAGCCCCTGCCAGCACCTCCAAAGCTGCAGTGGATCCTGCCATCACAGCTGAGACACAGGGAAGGGCCCCCCACATTTCGGTGTCAGCACTGAGCCTGTGGGCCAGCAGTACACCTGGTGTGATGTCATCAAGAAGAGTAGTGCAGAAAGCAGATCTGTCTGCTGCCCAGGCTGCCAGACTGTGCTTTCCCCAACATACACACCCAGAGACCCCCTCTGCATCCTACATGAGATGTGTGTATGTGCCTCTGTGAGAATGACAGAGGGACCTGGCCTACAACAGCACCCAAAGCTGATGCTGTTGAAAAGACAAGGAGCTGGAAGATATTTTCTTCATGGCCACTAACAATATGGATATTTTAGCACCACCCCTCCACATAGCTAAGATAAAAATAACATTTCTATAAATGCACCACTGTATTCTGACGTCACACAAGACTCCAAATAAAATCACGCCAAGGCATTAGAAAACAACTTACTATTTATCTCAGTAAAGCAAGCTCATCTCTTGTTTTTCCTTGTCCCTTCCCAGTAAGGCCCTAAAGCCCCTGGAGGATGACTATTTTGATAAATTGTGTAACAAATTACGTTTCAGGGCTGTACGTCGCCATCACAGAGTATGGATGCAGTGTAAGGCCACCTGTTTACATGAGCTATTTTGGGACATGGTGGACAGCCCTGGCTTTCTCAGAATCCATCATCAGTTAGTGTTTGTTCCCAAGCATGCACACGTACACCCACCACTGCACGTCTCTCATTGACTCAACGTTCCCACATATTCCCCCCAAACATTTCCCTTCACACCAGTGGATAACCAGGAAGATGTTCCACTTGAGAAGGTCTGATAGCAAAAGGAAAGAATTCAACTCCTCCCCATGGTGGGCTTCCAGCTTTGATCTCCTGGATAACCACTGCATCTGGTGACCATCTGTGGTTAAAAATGGCTTCCTAGGAAAAAATGCTTAGGCTCAGCACAGGGAGGTCAGTTATTTTTAACCGAAACCCATTCCACCTTGGTGCCTCAGGAAAACAAGCACGTTCAGCAGAACTGGTCCTTCAGAGCCAACGAGTGCTATCACCACGTAATGTTGCTTTTGGCAAACAAACCAGTATCACCTACTTGCCCGGGCTCATCCACTTACAGCATGGCTGCCAAGGGAAAACAGGATGAAGAAAGGATGACACATTACTAATCTCTAACCACGCATGTTCAAAGTGCAAATGGAAAGAATGAGCACCCTTGACACCACACTCCCCTGTTTATCACCGGAATAACTGGAGCCCGGGATGTGACCGGGCAACTTTCCCCTGAGCACGAGTATGCCTCTGTCCTAAGGAGAGGGTCAAAGGGTGAGCTGTGACTCCAAACCTCTTCAGCTCCAGAGTTTCTGTGCTGGAATCTCACTTCTGAGAAGTCAGCCACAGCAGTGGCAGGGATACAGTGACACTAAAACTGGGCCATGTCAGAACAGCAACTCACACTGCAAGGCAACGGAGAGCAAGGGCTCAGTATATGGGCTGTCTACTGTTCAAGAAACCCTAACAAAGCAAAACCAGGAACCCATAGAACGAAAATCCTTCCTGCATCCTTTCTTCATCCTGCCCATTTGCCATGGGCAAATAGGAAAGAAGGGGAAGAACTGCCCCATCTGCATTTCTCTGCCCTGGTCAACACCCTGCCTCATCCTTGGGACCACGGAGCTGGGAAATTGTTTTGCATCTGCTGCCACAGGTCCTGTGCAGCGTAACTCTGCACAGCCTGGCTCTGCAGCACCGGGATGCGTGTCCGCGCTGAGTCACGGCGCGCCGTGACTGACAGCCCCCTGCTCCAGGAGCCTCCCAGGGCCTCAGCGGGGGGAGTTCTATAAGCAAGGATGTTATATAAGTGGATAGCTATTTTTGTCCAAAGTTTGGGTCTGTACTCTGTGAGACTAAAAATACCCTCACACAAAGCTAAAGAACGCATTTCTCCGTGCCCCTGCTCCCGTCATCCTCTGCCCGGCGGTGGCATCTTGTTTTACCTGCACTGCAAAGTGCGAAGCTTCTCCTTTGTAATCTGCCTCCTCCTCCTCCTCTGCTTTCACCATCTCCTAAACCCAGAGTCCAGCACTCCAGGCTCAACAAGGAGTTCCATCGTACTTTTCTTGCTGGACAGGAGAGGGTCAAGGCTTCTGTCTGGGAGCAGAAGCCACAATGAATCAGGTGTAGGTCAGAAACAAACTAAACCTTTTATTCTGCCCCACAAAACTTTTTAAACTGAATAAAGCAGACCTGCCATAATTCTGATGCTTTGAAAAAAATCCAACTGAACTTCTAGGAGATTGTCTATTGTTAGTTGAAGACTTCAGACAGTTAAATGATACTTGCTAATTCTGGTGCTATCCCTAGGCCCAGACATCTGTCCCTGCTGGCAGGTCTAATGAGGACTTTGGTCTGCTCAAGAAACAGTTATTCATCATCAGATCTCTTTGCCCCTTATGTAAATGTTCTGCTTCATGTCAGAAGAAAGGGAAGGAAAAAAGCCTATAAATAAAAAGCAGCTATTTTTGGAAAAGAATTTTCTTCCTGGTGTATGTGTCTGTGTGCGTGTGTAAACAATTGTCTTCTGCATTTTTGTCAGCTTATCTTATCTCTTAAACAAATACCAAAGGGCTTTTTTAATTATTATTTTATTTTTATCTCTTTTTTTATGGCCTGGTTGTCTTTATCAGTCTCTCTAAAGGACTCCCTCTGGGGTCAGGTTCTCCAAGCACCACCACATGTCCACATGGTGCCTACTGTGGTAACTGAGCTGCAACTGATGCTCAAGGCAAAGCCCAGCCCTTGGAGCACCCTCGACAAGGCTTGCAAAGACATAATTCCCTACAGCCTTCCACCTATATATTTATACCTGCTTATTGCAGATACAATTTCACCCACCACCGTGCTAAGGGGGAGCACCTGGGGCTGGTTTACGGCTGCAGAGATCTGCTCCCTGCACCAGACCATCAGCATCCTCTGAAGCACAACACTGCCACTGCCTCAGAGAAGGCTCAGAGAAGGCCTCATTCCAAAATGAATAGGTGGGGAGGGACATGGCTTAAGTGCCCCCAGAGCAAGCTGGAATAGCCTGCCCTGAGCTCACAGGACCAGGCAGGGCTGAAGGGATTTCAAAGGAAATGAGGTGGCTGCCATTTCAGCTGGATGGGTATTTTGGTGGGGAACAGGCAGGATATCTATAAAGTGAAAAGCAACTTTAGGAGAAGAAACGAGTGGCTAAAGGCAATGGAAAAAGCTCTCCAGAAGACACAGCAGCCTCATGTGTGCTGATAAGAGATAGGGTTGAGTGGAACATCACATTCCTGGACCATTCATAGCTCTCCTTCCTACGAAAGCAACAAACTCTAGGGGTTGATAACACAGGAATGTCAATGCAGAGCTAAAAAAACCCCAACCCTCATGTGTGCTGTTTTAAATATTCCTAGCTACTCAGGGCTTGTTCTGAAAGCACCCTATTTGAAGTCTGAGAGAGGGTGACAACTCTGCTCACCAGCTGGGAGGAAGGCAGGCAGAGGCAAGGAGGCTTGAAATGCTGTGCTGGCCTTGCTGCATATCAAATCATCTCACCAGCAGCAAAGACAACCAGCACAGGACAGAAAGAACAGAATTACTCAAATGCTGGAGTTGCCAAGACAATAGCAAACATGTTAGGGGGTTAAAAAAAGTGATTGTCCTTGTCCCCAACCTCTTACTGCTAGCTTCAGAGACACAAGCTTGTATAGACCTCAGATCCAACAAGTGATGCCATTCCCTGCAAGGAATCATGAAATAAATAGTAACTTATAAACTATTTAGCTGAATTTCCATCCTGTTCAACTCAGAGTTCTGTTACTGCTCTAAGAAGGGCCAGAAATTAAGCGGTCATATGTGGCAGAGGGGACACTTCAGTCCAACCCAAACTCCCAATCAAACCCAGTACTTGATCAAAACCTGTCAGCTCATCCTTCTTGCAGTGCAAGAACTCTGTGTTTCCTTGATCCAGTTACCCAAAGACTCTTGAAGGTGTTATGGCAGCATGGAGAACATGTTGAGTACTGCTCACCCAAAGGCCCTGACTCCCTTGCTCTCAGAGTTTCAGATTCCTTCAAAGGCCAAAAAAACAAAACAGAGAACTGGGTTGGAAATAGTTCTTTTTCCTCCCTTCTCTAGCTATGCTTTGAGCTGTCATGGGAAGGTTTTCAGCGTGGGTTCCTGTGTGTCCAGGCTCCTAGCCCAGCACATTCATGCCCTGATCTTAATGGCAAATGCCCATGCTATAAGTGCAGTCACACAGGGGCCACACGTGCTACATATCTCTGAAAAAAATCAGGCCAACCAAGTCTCAGTTTTTTCAGTTAGAAGCTGTGATTCCCAAAACTTCTTCCCCAGATGCCTGAATACAATCCTTTGCCTGAACTCAGCTTTCCTTGCTCAACATCACCTACTACACTGGGAAGCAGAACAATCACAGCTTTTTGATCTTCATGGTGGCAGAAGATGTTCCAGAGAGGCCGCTGCCACTGGGCTCCTCTGGTTAATCCCTGTTGTCAGGGCCACAGGATGCTTTTAGGAGGGCTCCTTTACCACACCATGCAGGAAACTCAGAGCTGCTTCCAGTCAGAGCTGGCTCTGGAAACAAGGGCCCATGCTCACTCTGCTGCAGGCACCAAGCTCCCCATGCACCAGCTTGGTGGGAAAGGAAATATCAGAAATCAAACAAAAAACTCCTCCCCCAATTTCCAGGGCTGCACTTTGACTGTACATGCACATGATCTGGCCAAAGCCAGAACTGAGGTGTCTCAGCTTCTGTGGGGGTTAGGGCCAAAGGCTGGATTCAGCTCACACACTGAAGTCAGTGTGGTTTTGTGGGTGCAAGCTAGACTGGAACTTCAGTCTGGTGGTTTAAGGAGGATGGAATAACTTAGCTTTGATTTAAAATGGAAAGAGAAGCAAAACAAATGGTGCCATTCCTTTGCAAATCTCAAGGTCTCTAGTAATGCTGCTGCAGTGGGCTGCTTTCTCCAGTTGCCAGGCCACTAGAGATTGTTTCCAACAGTTAGCTGGTCTCATGGGGCATGAGAATTTCCTGTCCTGTTGGATATTTGGTTCATCTCTCTTTCCTAGGGTTCCCTCTCCCTCCAAAGGTCTTCCACAAGGATGAAGCCAAAGCTTTAAACTTTGTGTGATATCAAACCAGCTTTTCTGTACTCACTCATCTTACAAGCACAGTTTGGATCTCTGCTCTGAGTTCTTTTTGGGTAGGGACTTCCTACCCCTGTTTACTCATCTGAAGCAGCTCCAGGCAGCCGAGTGTCTCACAGCTACCCACTCAGCCTTACAGAACAAGCATATTTCATCCCATTTTCAACAGTGTTTGCTGGATGTCCTCAGCTGCCAGAAGCAAACAAAGTTCCATCTCACCCAAGCAGAATTATTGCAACGTGGAGAAGAACAAGGGAGGCAGAGAGGACTTTCAGGCAGGGGAAAAGTTTCCAGCAAGAAAGCATAGCAGTGCAGCGCCCAGCCAAACACTGCCTGCTCCCTGTGGCCACCCCACTCTGTGGCTTCAGCCAGAGCCACCCCAAACTTTCATGACAGTTTCACCCCACCATCATTTATCCACACTCTGCCACCAGCTAAAATGACAGGTATCTCTCACCACCTCCATTTTCTCCTGTTCATTAACTGCATCACTTGTTTCAGTCCCTGCCTGAAGTCATAGTGGATTCTTGAGGGGGTACTGGGGAGGCACGGAGGGTCTGGCAGGTTGGGCAGACTCCAGCCAATGCTTTACCACTCATATCATTGCCTTGGTGTCACTAGTGACAGAAAATGTGAAACCTACATTTGCCCTAATGCTTTCCCAGGCAGTGCAATCCCTTCTAATATGGGTTTTGTTGTTCCTGGCTCACACCCCTGCAGGGGGCTTGCAGCAGTGCCAGCATATCCATATGGAAGTGTCGCATTTCAGCCTGCTAGTGGCACCCACTTTGTACTTCTTGGTGCCAGCAAAAAGTCTTTAACAAAAGGCATGCTTGTCACCCATGGCCAGCAGTCAGCATCACCCAGGAGCTGCCCCACCACCAGCTGGGACCATCCAAGTGTTGTCACCACAGTTCCAATAAGCTCCTTGGCTTGGGAAGGCCAAGCCAAGGAGTGACTGAGCAATGGTATCCCACACAGTGTGGAAACAATGCCTCCCATAATCTTGGGAGTGAACAGCCCCAACCAGTTCTTCTCCTGCCTGACTCTGCACAGAGGGAGGAGGCTTGAGTTCCCCCAACACCTTTCTAGGCAGCAACATCTTTACTTAAGCTGAATTCAAGGGGACCAGTTATACCACAGAGTGGGATGAGACCATGTGTTCACCACACAATTTCATGCAGCAAAGTAGCCTTTAAATACTAACTCAGACGTTTTGTCCCCAGTCCAGAAGAAAACCAGATACCAATATCTTCAGATTCCATGATAATCTCCTTTCCCATCTGGCCTCCTCTTCTGAGGACTTCAGAGAAGGACTGAAATAATTGGATGCTTTTCTGAAGTTTCCTGGTTGCAGTTCTCCTGGTAATGGTAATAGTTCAATGGCCTCATTCACACTGCCCAGTGTATAAGTACATCTTGAGCAGTTCTCCCAAGTAATTTCTTTAGATAATGAATGGTAGTCTTTGTGTTTTCTTCTGTTGCAGATTCAGATGACATCTGAATTAGCAACTAAAAATTAAGAAGAATGAAAGAGGATTTCTAGCAACTTGGGTTCCACTTATGCTAGGGACACATCTGAGCTGGCTGACTGGCAGGTGAATTACTGCAGAATTAATTTTAGTGTCCCATCTCTGTTCTGTGCTGTGACAGCAGCCTTTCAGAAGGTGGAGTCAAGCTTTGACACACAAAGTCCATCTCCACTCAGACAGCCCTCAAAGGACAACAAAAAGCTTGATCCAAAAATATCCTTCATAATCTTTAGGAACAAAAGGAAAATTTGTTTTCAAAAGGTGGGGTGTTTTTTAGTTTTTGGTTTTGCTTTGTGGTTTTTTTTTTTTTTTTTTTTTTTTATTTTTTTTTTGGC